>VWPW01011263.1:1036917-1157824 GCA_013389825.1 Crypturellus undulatus | reverse complement strand
GAAAGAAGGAAAGAAAGAAGGAAAGAAAGAAGGAAAGAAAGAAGGAAAGAAAGAAGGAAAGAAAGAAAGAAAGAAAGAAAGAAAGAAAGAAAGAAAGAAAGAAAGAAAGAAAGAAAGAAAGAAAGAAAGAAAGAAAGAAAGAAAGAAAAAGAAAGAGAAAAGCTCTGCATTTATTTCCGACAGCAATATGACAAAGACCTGCAGAAGGTCTTTTTCCCCTGTTCTCCTTTTTCTTTCCGCTTCTCCCCACACACACTTCCTTTTAGCACTCCCTAAGATGTCAAACTTCTTAGAAAATAATCAGGCTTGACAGTTCTGGGGTTAAGAATAATATGTTGTTGTTTTATGTCCCAGAAGACACCCACTGAACAATTTATCACAGTCCAAACAGCAGGGTTGTACTATCTCATATGAAATGCAGGAACTTTATCTAAAAATGTGATCCCACGTGTGCTTAGTGAATTTAGCTTGAAATACCATGTATTTATTCAGATCTTTGTTTCAGTGTTAATCCTCCCTCTGACAGCACCTCAGATCTTTACGTTAAACATTGCTATACAAATGCCACTTTAAGCTAATTAAAATGAAAGATTCCAGCTATTGTTTATTTATTAATTCAACCAAGACACTTGTAAATAAGACAGAATCAGGGCAGTGGGGTGGAGAAAAAAAAAAAAAAAGAACTTGCATTAGACTTGCAAATTATATCTGTATAGTGCCAAATTTGCTTCACGAAAACTAATGGCTTGTAACAGAGCTGGTTATTTCCTCTTAGATTACGTGTTTATTATAGACTAATTATAAACAAACAGTAACTTCAATACAATTACACCAAGATATAGTATTCTTTTGTGAAAGAGGAAATAAAAGTATAGAGTGAAGAAGGATTATCCAAAACTTCATTGGTTTGGTAATATTTTACCTTGGACTGTACTTTGCTGCTTTAGTGGGATATATAAAGTAAAACAGGTTAATGATGATTTGGAGAATTTGTCTACATACAGCTTACAAATGAGGTTTGGCAGTGAGATTCTTGCTGCCTATCAGTACCGGGTGAGAGTAATACTTCGCATATTTCTTTTCCGCTGTCCTTTGCTTCTCATTTAAGGCAAAAATCAGGAAGGAATGACAGGAAAAGTATTGTTGTAAGCTCAGAGCTAACAGCACAAGATTGCTCAGCTTTGTTGCTTGTCCATTGTAACAGAGCAGGCACAAATGAAAAGAAAAAAAATGCCTATCACACAGAGCAAGCCATTTTTATTCTTTTTGCTCCCAGTGTAGTCCAAGGAGATTTCCACTGTCAAGGTCAGCTATAGGGCAGTCTTTGGGTGGTGTCAGGGATAATCTGAGGACCATCTGCAGAGGGAGAATAGACCTGTAGAAGAGGGGGCTTCATTAACTATTTTAAAGAGAAAGGGGACTAAGAAAGGTAAATGGCCATCTTGAAGCCTGAGAAAGAAACTGTTTTGAAAAGAGGATCACTTTTAGGAGGGAGATTTTCAAGACTTGAAAGACTGATTTTTTTCTAAGGGATGCTGAAATGTGGAAAAGAAATCCATATTGAAAACAGATGCAGACATTTAAGTCTATTTAGTTTCCTGTAAGCCAGGTACCATTTAGTATCACGTTCATGTTGGTACAACATTTATCTGATCTTAGGTTTAAAGAAAAGAGAGGACATGCCCACCTGATGCTTAAAAGAACAAAACAAAACAAAAACCACTGTATCCCAGCAAGGCAAGCAGTGTTAGTCATCCTTACACTTGACAACCTGCCTATACACTGAGAAATCTTGTTAGGCTCCTTGCCATTTTTGAGGAATGTTTCTCTAACATAAGGCTGAATTTATTCTTCTCCTTTTTTATGGGCCACAAATCTATTTAAATCTATAAGCTTGGCTTTGAGCTCCTTCATTCGTTCATTGCTCCTACACTAGTTTCTTTTGGAATGTGGATTGCAAGGACAGGTGGGACATATTTGTTGCATCCTTATTTACACAAGGAGATAGCAGAGATCCTTTATGTTGTTTGCAAAAATAAACAGGCGCTGTGATAATCCCCTTAGCAGAATTTTATCATCATGTCTATATCTGTCTTAATCAAATGAATGAATGTTAAAAAAATAATTCCATATAAGGAATGTTAAAAATAAAATTAAAAAGATGTTCATCTTAGTGTAATGATTTTATATTAGCATACAATACAGTCAGGTTTGTGGATTAAACTGACAATATTTTTCTAAGTTTGCCTGCAAGATGTTATGCTTAAAAGGAAGCCTTCTCACTCACCTGAGGTGTTTATTATTATGATTTCTCTTTTCATTTTGGCTTTCATTACATTTGATTTTCTCAGTCTGTTACACTTTTGTATAAAATGCAAGTTATGTCTGATAATCTGAGCCAGGGAATCTTCAAATATGTGTCCTTAAGGCACTAGGGGTGTTTAAGGTACTAATACATTTGTGTTTGGAGTGAAGAAGTCCCTATTCAGAATGCCTGTAAGTATATTTTCTTGTAACAATTTCAGCAAATAGGACATATATAGAAGTATATTTTTCTACAAGGTGCCTTTGCTCCAAATCCTTCAGAATAGATGTGAATCCTTAATGTGAATGGTCCCATTTTGAAGACAGCATTAAGAAAATTTCTATGAGAAAGGGTTGAACAATACAAGGATCAATAGAGAGCCTAAGTGCTGAGAATACTGAAAGAGGAACAAACCACATGAAAGTAGAGTGGGCAAAGGGACCTCACAGTAAAAGCAAGAGTGGAGTTTCTATCCTGCAGCCAGGCCTTCCTGTGCCTGCTCTCCGTTTGCAGCTGGGTTATAGCTTTGCCCTGCCTGAATACTGAAAGTGATGAGAAATATCTTTTTATCCAGTATAACAGTCTTACATTTTAGCACCAATTGTTGTTGTTGATTTTAGTTCTTTTATCAGAAAACTTTTCTTCTCTTTCTGTGAACCATATCTGTTAATATTGGCCTAAAGCCTGAAGCCTAGATATGTATAGGGTTCAATACTTGCAAACTGTAGTCACTAAAATAAACATAAGTCAGTAGTGAGCTTTTTACCATAAGATTTCATTAAAACCATAGAGTCAAGCTCTACCAATGTAATTGCAGTATGGGAAAGTAAGTTCTTGAATTTTCAATGAAAATTAAGGGTTATTATGGGTTTGATATCAAACAGGTGTTCAATTATAGCTCAAGCGTAAAATAAGAAGCACAAAGCAAGAATCTGAAAATGACAGGGAGAGACAGAAACTTGCCAACAGCATAGAGAGAAAATATAGAGAAATTCAAAAGGTAAAAATCAGTAGCTGAGCGCTCATCTAAATGACTGTGTTGGCCTATAATGAAAATAAAGATGACTGAAGCATTCCCAGCTCTGATTTAATGTGTCATACTTCCTTAGGAAATTAGATCAGAGGATTTACAACAGTCTTCAATTGCTTTCAACTAGAGAAAAGTGGTTAGTCGTGTACAAAAACCATCTATCGGAATTAAAGAAATACTAAGAAAAAAATCTGAACAAAGCCCAGTGTAATTTCCTTGCATTCTCAGAACTGCTATCAAAATATATTTTACAGACAACAGATTTCACTGAAGTGAAAGCAATTTGTGTTGCAAAAAAATATACACTGAGCCAATGTTTAATGAACCAGTAGAAGAAGAGGATTGGGTAACAGCAGTATTTCCATCATTTTACACATATTTTGGTTTTCAACAAATACTGGCAAAAGGAAGACAAATAACAAGGTTAAAAATATATGTTAAGAGGCCACATTAGTCAGATAAATACCTGAATTCATGTATTCATATTACTGATTTTTTTAAAGTGTTATTACCTGACTTCAAAAATCTGTAGTTTATTGTTCAGCTTTTCTGAAAATCAAGCCCCATAGGTCTATGTATAGACTCCCATTTTCAACATTTCAATGTAATTTTTTGAAAGGAAAAAGAAATCTTCTCACAAAAAGACTCTGTGCTACAGACTGTGTGTGCTTAAGCAGGGAATATTAAAAACATATAACTGTTCTATATCCTGAACCAGAAATGAAAGTAAAAGTGAGCTGAGAGATGAGGAACTACACAGATTTACAAAACCTCTGGCCACATTCTTTGTGTCCAGAGGTGTACAAAATGTGTATGAAATCCACAATAAATCTGTAGCATTTAACTGAAGAATATTTATATTACAGAAATGCAAGAGTTTGTATTCAATATTTTAATATTTTTTGCTTAAAATGTGATGCTAAAATCCTGTGATTTTTACATAAATTATACATTTATATATTTCATTAAAATAAATTAGAAAACCACTGTTTAAGCATTATCTTAGTTGGTATTTTTTTTCTGTAGTTCAATTGTTATTTTACCAGGAGGAGCAGGTTTCCATGTGTACACAGATTGCCAATCTCTTAATGGCTCATTGTAGACCAAAAATAGCTTGAGGTGACACCTCAGCAAACAGTACTCAGAAACTATAACTGCCAAGCTAAATTTTTTTCTCCACATAAATCAAAATTGCTGATCAGTGTGTTTCAAATTTGTAACTTCAGGGACTTTTTTCCTTCTTCTTCTGTTTATTATTTTTATTTTTTTTAGTAAAAATAGTACTTCTGGAACAGTTTTGGGCAAGCAGAGGAGGAATTAACTGGTGACATATGACCTTGAGAGATTTTGGCAACTTATAATGAATGGTCTACCTCTTATGGCCAGTCACCTCTGCACAAAAAATACTGTGAATAAAACACTGTTCTCTCTAAGATCTAGGAAAGCTCTGTGATTTTCAGATATTAGGGATTATGCCCTCCAGACCCCGAATAATCATCAAGCCAAACCTTTCATCAAACATGTAGTCCTTGCCTATTCACTTCTTAAACTAACCACCATTTTATACTATTGACAAGTTATACGCTAGTCTTCTATTTTGAATTAAACTGTTCTGAAAAATCTGAGCTAAGCGGTAAAACTAATGAGCAAACATCTTAGAATAACTCTCAAAATAACTGTGGCACATCCTGCATCAAGTCCTACATCTGTGTCTCCCATATATCATTTCTGGAAGCAGTACTGCCGTGACTGATTCAGTACCGACTTGTGTGAGTTAACCTAAGATTTCAAAGATGCAAGCTGCATGTGTACACATTTATTGGGACGTATGTTGTTTGGTAGTCCACATAGGGGTTCACAGATTTCTACAGATTCTACTAAATCATATTGCTGTAGTATATATACTTCCTTTTCATTCTCCGTATGTAGTTCCTTCTACATCATTTCAACATAAGCTTTTTTAATAACAGCAGGTAAGACCAGATAGAAGGTATTGTGGGCTATTGCTTAAATGGATAGATTTCTCTACGCATAGGTTTATTCCAAGACCAAATGAATTAATGTTTGTGTGTTTTGCTTATCATGTGTATACCATAAATGAGATGCATAAATGAATGGCAATACAATGACAATGGGATTACCAGTGACAAAATGACATTTTAAATTGCCTCTGACAAAATATCTATTTTTAAAATACTTGGAGAATGTTGAGATAATCTTAAAGGCCTGAACTCTTCCCCCTCAGAATGCTTTGAAATGCTACATAGTCTCTATAGAAGCAAGGAAGGACACCTTCAAAATCCCAATTTCTAATTTGATCTTCTGTTCTCGTAAAAAGGTTTCTTTTCATTATTCATTTCTGCAAGCTCCTGAGACTGCTTTTCAAATCTCCAAAGGAGCACTGCTGGAATTCAAAAAAGACAGCATATAAAATAATAGGAAGCATTCAGTTTTACAATAATTGCAGTAATTATATAAGCAACTTTACCAACCTGAATTTAAATGAGGTTACTTACGGGTGACTTTTTGTGTCTCCCCTGGTCCTATCAAAATAAGCCCCATGTTTCTTTAAATGAAGCTTGCTGATAATACATACCTGTCATGCCATTCCCTTTGAGTGTCTAGGGAAATAAAAATTCATAGCAATTGATTGCCCTGTGTACCATGGATCCAGATGCCCTTTCAAATATTCATAAAGATCTTAAAGGGGTCCCTGTGGATCCCATTTGTCTGCTGTATATTTATATATCCCTCCAGTCTTCAGGAAAATTGTCAAACAAAAGTCACTTTTGCAGCTAGATATTATTGACTCTTTCTACCTTGTAGATTTTGTATTCTCATGCTGTGTATTAGGAGTGAAAAATGGAACAAGATGAAGAAATATTTATGAATACTATATACCAACTCTTAAAAGTTCTTCATTAAAGCTGGAGGCTTCAAAGGTGTAACTGTTCATATATGGATGAAAGAAAGGGACAGAGGTGTTTGTTAAAATTGGGATCATGGGGAGAAAATCTGAGAAAAAAATAAAGGACAAAAATGTCACATTTGCACTCAAAGTCAGACCACTAAATTTAGATTTACATACCTGCTGAGCATTCAAAACTTCTCATTGAGATCAATATGAAGACAAAAAAAAGTACAAATATATTTTTTTAAAGTTTAACTGTTTTAGAAAATATTTACATGGTTGTAGTTGTGTGAAATATATCTTTTTAGATTTTAAAGTTGTTTTCCTTTTTTTTTTTTTTATTTACACAATGCTGAGAAAGTTAAGAACAGCCTTTAAATCCTTCTGCAGATGCTTTGTCTGACCTGTTATGTTCAAAATGCCTTAGAGCAGAAGGTGATCATACATTTTAGAAAAATCCAAGCCAGTTTCCAGGATATACTTCTGGTCATATAGCCTTTTCAGATTTAACGGGTAATTTCCATTCATGTCTTTCCACAGTATGCACAATATTTAATGAAATTTCTATTTTACATTTTTTTCTCTTTTTAAGAGGAGAAGATTCCAAAACTATGTCCAAAATATTATCCAACCGTCAGAAAATAGTAAAAACAAAACCAATCTCTAAATTCTTTCCAGTCTGTACTCTGTTCTGCAGCAGTTGCAGTTAAGCCAGGTAGTCTGTCAAAGCTGATTGATAGACTTTTCCTAAATATCTTGATGCTGCTCCCATATCTTTATTCATACAGATCAAGGCAGCTGAAGGAAAACCAACAGCCAGAACTTGGTCACAAAATGAGTCTTATCTTTCACCAGCCCTTTCCATTCTGTTGCTTATATTATAAGTGCAGTTCAAAGTCCTGAAGTTAATTACAAATGGAACAGTTATATTTATTCTGATGTAATAACATAAGCTGAGCTAAATGACTGTAATCCATATAAATACTTGTGAAAGACAATTATGCATAAGGATAATGACCGGTCACAAATTCCCGTCCCACAGAGCTAAGGGATAGGACCCAAAATTTAAAATATGTTACCTTTATAAAATATATATATTACTATATACTACTCTATTAGACTTATTATGAGCTATAATATTGTTACTCATTAGCTTCTGAGGGCTTTTATGAAATATGTTTTCTTGGTTTCTAAATTATGCTGACAAATATAGCTACACATGAAACAGACTTCAACTATTCTCAGTGGGAGAAATATGATAATTTTTGTTGTTTTTAATTTAAAAAATGCAGAGAAGGAGTAACTGGATTTGAATAAATATGATTAGAATAGAAAATAAACACTGTTTATGACTGAGTTATATAATATTGTGTAAGCGGACCCAATAATACAGTGTGTGTGTAAAGTGAATGTTATGCACTTATTTTCCACTTACAAAGCAGATGTTTGCTCATATAGTATCTTCCCCAGTTGAAATGAGGATGCAAACCAGCATGAAGTGGATGTTTACCATGGGCAGACTTCCTTCTGCTCTTAGTTGATTAGATGTATGCAGAACAGCAAGAGGTCAGTCCTTTCTTGCATAATTAAGAAAACGTACAGTAAAATGGAGAAAACATAGATACAACACTATGAAGGTAATTTAAACCTGAAAAGGCATGCAAATAGGGAAATGAAGACACAAGTCTCTCCTTATAACATATGAGAGAGCAGGGGGTTCATCACATGAACTGCAAAATACTTTTAGAATGGTAGTCTAATTAAAACAGAGTTGCAGTATCTCCTCTAAGTGCTATCGCATTTGTGGATTCACCAGATAGTCCAAGTAGAAAAGAAATGTAAGAAGAAAAGCTGACAGTAAATGCAATCCATTATCATTCTGCATGGGGAATGTTAACATCTTCTCTTGGTGGGCAAAATCCATCTGCTGAATCCAAGGAAGACTTCTTGATTAAGGCTATTAAAAATGAATAAAAATAAAGTGGAAAAGCTTGTCCCCTATGAATTGAATGAAGCAAGGACTTAGATACCCTCTTGCAAACAGTACCTATAGTACCAAAGATTCTGAGAAAAATATTTCAGAAACTGCTTTTTATGGACAAGTCTGATATGATATGAAGACCAAGATGAGAACTTCTCTTTAAAATGAAAATGTTGATGAAATGGTTTCCATTAATTTCAGTGTGGTCTCAGTGACTCTTTGCAACTTATATGCATGTAAATCATTCATTTCCTCATGATAAAAATTATAATGAATAGATATTTAATAAATGTCTAAATAGAGAAAATTGAGAAAAACATTATATCTAGTAGATTACACAGACAGAATTTAAATCTTTTGCAGTTTAGAACATAGCTCCAAATTCCATTCTCTTTCTCACTGTTTATATATCTGGAAAAAAAAATAAATAAATTAAACAGTCGCTAAATTAATTCTTTCTTGTGATGCCTATCAAAAACAGTGAAACTGAGTTTTCATTTGGATGAATACTGATAACAAAGAAACACAGAGCAAAGACAGTGTGTGTATATACAAATTCCAGGCTGAAATACATTCTTATTAAATTTTGAAAAAGGAAAAAAATATAGGTGGATATTTTTCTTCAAACCAATCATGAGAAGGGAAATTTTTCACAATTAAAACTTAATTTATTTCTTCTGAGAAAATATGGCTCAGATTAATATCCTTTAAAATCAGTAAGCAGATTTGATTATTGTGTGTCAAAATATTGAACTATCCAGAAAGACATAAAAATAAAAATAACTCTTACATATTTTTACCATTAGCACTGCAACTTGGGCTAGTCTACCCTTATCTTGAGATACTAGACAATTAAAAATTAATATTTGATCAGTTATGTGGTTTGGTTTATTTAACTGCATCTCTGATGGCTCATAAGCATTTGCTGTGCTGTCATGTTAGACATTCATTCTATCAGTGAAAGGAATGTAAGTTTTATGTAAGTTTTACCTATCCTTAGATAATTGGAGGTTTGGTATGAGTCATCCTTTTGTGATTATACCAGTAGTTTGGAAGGGTTGATAACAATCTATTGCTTTACTAATCAGCCTGATTTAAATTATTGTCTAGAAGTAGATTTACCTATCAGAAAACATGCTAAAAAAGAGCAATAACATTTTTTTAACAGGTTTCATCAAAGAAAAAATATGTTTGGCTGCATGTGTGTTTGAGAGTTCCTGTACAAAACAATCAAAGACAAAGAATAGACACGTTCCATTATTTCAACCCAAAGAGATTTTAACCAAGTATCTATTTAAATTAATTGAGTGCTAGAAACTTATGCCCACTGCATCTCCTGGGCAATCAAAATTGTTTCCTGTGTCTATTCCTCTTCCAGACTTTATGTACTTATATACTAATTTTGCACAAACCATGATTTATTCTTCATTCAACTCACAGTGCTTTGGGGTTGAATAATTTGTCACTAAAGATAGTAAAAGTATATGGATTGTGGGATTACAAGAAATTAAACAATGGTCTTGAACCTTAGCAAGTTAAGTACTGCTCTGAAGAATTGTATATATATTTTTTTTCTCCAGATGTGGCACAGATCTACTGTGCGTTATTGAGAAAGCAACTTTAGAATCAATTTTTTCCCTGAGTGTATTCTCTACTTAGGAGAGGAGGACCTGAGGCCCTGGTAAGAAAAATGCTATAAATTGCTAAGCTTTTTTTTTTTTAATCCGTTTTCAGATTATTCAAATTAGATAGCCCAAGTTAATAGATAATTTTGATTTTCATCTCTTCTTGATTTATCATTTATAGAAATGGTCAGAATACTAAATACTTTTCCTGGAAACTCCCCTATCTATAAGGTTTCCAAACATACTTCAAGACCTCCCCATTTTTGCAAGTCATTCATGCATACTCTTAGACTCATTATCTGTGTATTTTTCTTCCTTGAGTTTATCTCCCTGGAGCTTTTGCCTCCTCAGACAAGCAGGAATCCCGTTAGAATCGTCTGACAGCAATATGTTCCTTGTGAATTACCTACCTGAGTCATTGGCAAAACCATATATTTTCTCTTCCTTATATGGTTATAATCCTAATGTGATGATCACAGTACTCACCAAAAATGTATTTATATCTTCAGCCCTTGCCAGTAACTGGCACACTGGTAACTGAGCAAAGAAGCCATATTTTGAGTTATCATCAACTGAAATTTTGATTTATGACTTTATAATGTTACTGATTTTTCCTCTAGAGGAAGATTAGAGACAATAGTCACTAAAATGATTTGTGACTGCTCTTGAATGCTCTTGAATAGAGACTTTCTACTTCAAAGAGTTTAGAGGTAGATTTTTATAAACCTTCTACTATCCATCTGTCATTGATTTAGGCACCTAAAATCCTAAAAAGTTTTAATCTAAGATTAAAAAAAAATACTCTCAGAAAAAAAAATATATAAATATATTCTCAGAGAAGACAGAAAATAGTTGTCTAAATTTCATAGAAGGTGTCCTAACATGCAGCAAAAGAATATAGGTTTTTTCCACTTTCACTAAGTACTTCTCACCAGACTTGTCAGATTTTACTGCCAGTGTTTTCAGAATGTTTATGCCTATACAATGATTTTGTGCAACCTGACCATAGAAAGTAATGAGACAGCATATTGGTTTCTTATTCCTTTGTTATTAAGACCTTTTGTACTAAAATACTGAAAATACTTTGCTCCTATTGGAGAGATAAATACCTATTATGACATGCCAGGAAAATCTGCAGAGTATCTGAAACTCTGAAGAAGTCAACATTAGTAACACAAACTCACTAATTAATCTGTGATAAGAAACTGAAGCAGGAATTGTGCCTCTTCAGTGGTAATGCCTATAGACATTACTAGCACAACTTCTTAGCCCATTAGCACCTTTGGTGTTTCATGTCTTAAATGTGTAAGAAAAGCAATACATTGATTTGCACTTTCATTACCATTGCTCCACATATTTAGAAAGATATGTATTTATAAAATCTCATTAAAGGCAAATTAAAAAAAAAGGTAATTTGTCTAAAGTGTGCTTAAAGTGTGGACCACTGAGACTAATGTGGAGAAAAAAAGTTCTAGATGCAATGATGTTAGATACAAAACCTGCACCAGGCATTTTACTATAAATAGGATTATGATAAAAGCAAAACTGTTTGGTCTTTTTTTTTTTCTTTTTTTTTTCTTTTTTTTTATGAATGTAGTAGGACAGAAGTATGCTTCTTACTTAACAGTTTCAGTGAAGTAATTCAGATGGTAAATATACTTCTTACATACTGATTACTACACATAAATAGAAATTTTATTTTTGCATTTTTTCTGGTACTGATCCCAAGTAAATCCAATGATAAAACGCATGGCTATTGGCCATTAGGCATTTTTATTAGTAACTTGGATGATGGACTAGAGTGTCTGCATTCCAAATCAGAAAGACAGAATCAGATTTCAAAGTGATCTTGGTCCACGATAACCAATGTAATCAATGGGATGATGTTCAACAAAGCATACAGTAGTCCATGGGAAGTAGGAGGAGAAAACCAAAGCACAAACAGGGAGGCAGCAACATTGCATGAAAGAAACAGTGGGTTTAACGAGAAGCTGGCACCGGGAAATCTTTGTTCTGCTCTGACCAAGCATAAACTCAGCAGGATTGCAGCAGCTACTTGAGGACTAGAGAAGCTGAGAACAGCCTAGAGAGAGGCAACCAAAAGGTAAGACGTTTAGGAAATAAAGTATAGAAAAATCATTGAGTTCAGCAGTACTATTCTGGTTATTAATTCATATTTTGTCTATAAAACAGAAAAGAGAGGAATAGATTTCCACTAAAAATTAAAAAGTTGTTAGGCAAAGGGGTCAATGCTGTTCTGTATCTGCATCAGTATGCCCAGTAGAAGTTTACAAACACAATAAAGATTTTATTAGTTTTTATAGCATCTTCCTAATTCTTAAGATAAAAATTAGTAATAAGGAATTTCCATAATTTCCTGCAGATTTTTTAAAATAAACATATTAGCAAGGGTAATTTAGGAACAGTTATTCTGTCTCAAGATATTGACACAGTGTAAACAATATGTTCTAAATTATAATTCTCTCTGGTTTTATGAGGAAAACTCATTATGTTTTTTTATTTTCTCTTCTCTTTGAAAGCATTGTTACTTAACAGCAGCAAACTAGAAAAAAAATCTGTGTACAAGCTATATTATTGAAATTGCATTCATACAGATAACCAAATTTAAGAGAGACAAATACTAACTCATTTCCTTTAACCATATTATAGCATTAATGGAATTTATATTTTTGAGGTATGTGGTAATAATCTCATTTGCTTTGGAATGAGTTAGGTAACTCATATTATTCATATTCATTAGTTTGCAAATTTTTCAGTGGTGTTTTCAGCAATCACTAACAGAACAATACTTACCAGTATTTTAGTTCTCCAAATGTCTGTGTTATTTGATCATGTTACTCTCATATTGCTTCTGAACTTAGTGTTTGTTTAGAGGTGGTTTATGATGGCTAGCAAATGATTGTGAGATTGGAGCATCTGATAGATTGGAAGAGGTCGAGAGAGCCTGGACTAGAGAAGGGTCGGTGGGGATAAGATTGGTGGGATCTTATCAGTGTCTGACAGGACACTGCAAAGAAGATAGAGGGAGGCTCTTCTCAGTGGTACCCAGTGACAGGATGAGACATAACTGGCAGAAATTTAAATATGGAAAATTGCATCTGAGCATAAGAAAACACTTTTTTTCACTGTGAGGGTGGTCCAGCACTGAGTAGGTTGCCCATAGAATATGTGATGTCTCCAGCTCTGGAGATATTTAAAAGCTGACTAGATATGGCCCTGAGCAACATGCTGTCCTTACGCCTGCTCTGAGCAGGGAGATTGGACCAGATGTTCTCTAGAGGTCCCTTCCCACTTCAGTCAACACGATCATGTATTTTTTAAATTCTAATTTAAGAAAATAAAATGAAGGACTCACTGAAAAGTTTGAGAAAATTTGGGAGAATAGTTATCTAAAGTTTTAACTAAATTTCAGTTCAGCACTTGGACTTTATTAGCAGATGCTGGTAATACATTATCTCAGAAACACAGATTTGAATTACTCAAGCTTTCCCAGAAGAGGATACTCAGTTTCAGTCAATTTTTCAGTAGCACGGGATGATAAAACATGTGACATTGAAAAGTGACCGAAAAACTCAAACAAGACCAGATGTATGACTTCATGTTCTAAAAAAAGCATTTGGTAGGCTACAACTCAGACATTTCTTTTCTTTTTTTTTTTTTTTTTTAACTGGAATACATTGCTAAAAAGGGCCCAGAGAAGATCTGGACGACAGACTCTGCAGTCCGTATGCAAAAAGTCTGTTCCAACAGCAGTAATGCTAAGCAAGGAACATGACTGTTTTTTCATGTGCTATCCATAAAAATGTAGGCATTGCCACTGGAAAACAATTTTCAGAAAAAAAAATCACAATCTTCTACTGTATTGTCATGCACAATCTGAGCAAATCTAACATTAATCTCTGCTTTTATATATTGGTGCCACTAACTCATTTCATCTAAGCTATGCTTCTTTGCCCTTAAAAAAAAAAAACCTTAAAACATTTAACTGTGGTGCATTATGTTAAATACTGTAAGAGGTAAAGATGAAATTGCAAAAATGCCTCACAGCAAAGGACATTTGAGAGTTAGATTTTCTATATTAAAATTCATCGCATACTTTTCTCAATAGAATAGCTCATTAGCACTGCGGCTATCCATTAATGCTCTAGAGCAACCTGTACAAGGGCTTTCTAGTCAGATTTCAATAGTATACACCGGTGGTCAGATTATAATGTGAAATACTTCATATTGTCTTCATATTCACAACTGAAAATGGTCGTTTTCCTCATCTTAAAGGGAACAATTGCCTGTATAAGAGGGAAAAGGGAGATTAAAGTTCTGGCATGCAGTCTAGATTTTGTTCTCTTACTGAACACCCAAGAGTGTTTTGATAATTTGAACTCTATAAGATTCAACCGGACATATATAGACAAAAAAAAATGTTTTCAAAGAGAGCAGGGACTCTCCTCAATACTAGCCACATAAATGAGGAGTAATTAGACTGGATTATAATTGACACTAAGTTGATTTGAGAGAGGAAAAACAGCAGAATCAAAATGCTTATCAATTATATATATAATTCATTTCTGTTTATTATGTTTTTCTTCTGTAGTTTCACCCAAATTTAACCACATGGTTTCTTTTGGACAGCACTACATATAGAGTGGGACACAAAGAGGGAACTGTATATTAGAAGCTTGTTCTATCTATCTCAAGAGTCCACTTGGCAGTACAGTGTTTGTTGCAAATGCTAATAATTTTATCTGCTACCACTTGCACCTCATTGCAGTCCAGAATTCCTTCCTGTAGATTGATATTTGAGAAAGAATTCTTTTTTTTTTTTTTGCATTTTTTTTAATTAGAAACATTAAAAAATCACTGGAACAGCAGGAGGAAAATGACATGTGATAAGGTCATAATTATTATAATGAGCATGTTTTCTGTACCCTTAGCATTTATTCTTTCAGAAGTCATGAGTCCTGCCATTTTGTGAAAAGGAATTGATCCAGCATGTTAGAATAAATTGAATTTAGTTAAAATTCACTTTTCCCGTAAAATAATAATTTTTTTAACCTAGTGCAAGAATACAAACTTTACAAGATAGGGAAAACAAACTTTGACTCTTTACATTTTGCTTTCCTTTAATCTGCAAGATGTCCTTGAGATTTGTATGTTTATTAGTTATTTTATAGTGACTTTAATTGTTACTTCTTCTGTCTCATAACACTCCTATAATTCAGAAAATAACGTTACTATAGCAGCAGTAATTCTTTTCTGGATTTCTTCTTGGTATTTCATAAAATGTTACTAGGTCAACAAAGTCTCAGGATGCAGAAATTATGAACCAGAAACAGCATTTGTTATTGTCATATTTAAAAACTCATCTACTCAAAGTACAGAAACAATGCCTTATATGACCAAATATACCTGCAGGAATAGCAATTACACAATACTGTTATAAGGAGTTAAAAAAATAAATAAATCTTGGAAAAGGTTCCTCTAAACTATACTATATCTATTTTGAAAGATCAAATTTATACATACTAGTCTGCCTCAAAAAAAATTTTTTGAACTTATTGTTTTTCAGAAACCTCCTCATTGAAAACCCCTCTGCAGATGCATTATATCTTGTTATGTCAAGAATTCATGATATGACTCATCTCAGTTTTCATTTAAATTTTATTGACATCTTCTGTGATTGTTTGCAGCTGCTCTGATAAGCAGAATATGGGTCTTTTATCCCGTGCTTTGTTTCAACATCCAGATTTTAATCATATGAGAAAAACCTTTCAGTTTCTATCTTGGAAGTCATCTATTTTCCTCCTCTTGCAATATTATTTATGAATTTTTGAATCCTTTTCTCTTTGATATATTTTATTGAATACACACTTTCATGTTTAATGAAAACATAAATTACTAGATCAATACTCAATGCCATCTAAACACTTGACAAAATATTAATTATTTAAGCACTTTGTTGTACAATAAATATCTGCAGAAGTATTTTTGTTTATTACTAGAATTAAATTAAGTGTAGTGAAAATAAGATTGTACTTTCACATCTAATTATAACATGGAACATAAATACTTCAGCATCAGTAGTACACAGTTCATATATGGCACTGTCTAAGGCTTCTTCATTATAAATCAGGGAACAGAATGAAACAGCTATGTTTATGGTTCTTTGAAGACAATTGAATAAAGTAAAGAAAACCCTGATAATTATATCATATGTGGATATTTTTTGAAGGAGTCACAGAAGTGTTATATTTTATGCAGTAAAATATAAAGAAATCTTGGCAAGCAGGACAAATTGATGAAAACTGGCATTCACGCTTCGAAATGCATGGGGAAATTAAAACTGATTATAACTAGCCAAGGATACTATGCATTTTTAAATTTTAATATTTGCATATACCCAAATATACTAAAAATCTGGTGTGATTCTTTACCTTTAGGAAGAATAAAATGCATCAAAGAATACCAAATGCTGTAAAGTCCTGTGGCGAAAATACCTGTGAGCACGAGCAATGGATAGTATGCTGTAATGAGAGCAAACAACAGGAAGAAGTCAAAGGTCCTTTATGTGCAATGCTGATGGAAAAAATACAAGATAAAAACAGGCACCAAATCAAGAACAGAGGATCAGGAAGATCATGGGGAGATACATAGCCAGGAAACTGAGTGTACCAACATTAAAGTAACTAGAACTATCAAAGTGCAGATGTGCTTTAAGATAGTACTCTGAGATACAAATCAGCTCTTTCCACTTTGAAAAACATCTTCTTTTTGTGTTTTGTTTTGTTTTTGCTGTGCAATTGAAAACTACAGATTCTCACAAAGAAGTATGATGTTACACATGTGTATAAGTCATAGCTGGTACTATATCTCATAGGCATTTTTTTAATATTTATCCAGTGTCATATCATCACAAACCTCTATGTTTGTGGGTCAAAGTACTTTGGATCTGTCTTCATGCGCATATTTTTTTTCAAATTACAATTTGTGTGCTGCAGCATTGCCATGACTGTGATATAAGCAAGTGGGCGTGTTCAAAAGGCTTACGGGAGTCTGGATAAAGATGCAAGTTCAGATATTCAGGCTAGTTTCAGATGTCGTTTTAGGAGATGCAGGCAGGAGAGGTCTCACTTAAATCTCCAACTTGTATCCATTTTCTGATAAAGTTCCTTGTTCTGTGTCAATCTCATAGATGCAGAAGGGGGATGCAGGAGGCCCATGTGGCAATTATCACTGCCACAATGCAGTGACCTATGAATAAACCCCTACAGTGGAGGAAAGCTTAGAGGAAATGGACAAAGGTGAAGATCCATGAAGTTCAGCAATAATTTAGGCTGACTCATTAACCACAGCCCTTACACAGAAAAGGGACGGGAGGGTGGCCTTTGCTGTGCATATCAACTGACTACACCTTAGCTGAGTGTATCAATTGGTGCAAATGCTTCTCCCTGGATTCATCAAAAGACTGTGAATGTCTCCCTGAGTTAGCCAGAGCAGCACAGGAAGGAAGTATATAATGGCCTCGCCCAGCGTTGCATATAAAACCTGAACAGCTGAACAGAAACATTTCAGAGAGGGAAATGTCATACGGAAATGAGTCATCTAATTTCATCTTGAGAAATGGGACACGACTAAAATTGTATCATGACGTCTTGCCCACAGTAGAAGTCAGGAGCACTAGAGGTGCCAGCGCCATGAAGAACAAGGCAGCAGCAAGGGCTGGAGAAGCAGGAAACGTTCCTGCAGTGAGTCCTGAGCAGACAGGCTGGCTACTCTAGCTCTCTTATGGAGCCTGCTGTTTTGCTCTTCCTCTTCACAGGAAGAGGATGAGTAGGCTGGAGAGATCCGTGACCAGCTCGCGATAGATGGAATTCCAGTCAGTACAACTCATACACAAAGCACTATTTTCCAATATTATTTGTTAACTTAGGAAAGATTATGAAACAGGTACTGTCTGCATGTGAATAGTATAATTCATGCTGAATGACGCATTACAGAACTGGCTATCGCAGAGCAATGTGGATGAAAACAGTGACAAGGATCAGTACCTTTAATATGTAGGCACCATAAGATGGACCTAAGCCTTAAAATTAGTATCAGCTGTGTCTAAAATGAGCTGATTTTGCTTTATATTTATCTCTGAAGACAAAAACCGCAAGTCCCTGAAGAGGCATTAAGAAAATTTAAAAAAGCTATACAATGATTTGAGGCTATACTGAGTTAAGAAAAAAAATGAAATGTAACTGCCCTGAAGTCTGTAAAATAATGAGCTTTTCAGATATCATCTGATATAAAACATGTAATGTCTCTTTTACAATACAGCCTGGTGAAGAGAAGGCTGAGAGAGGACCTGATCTGTGTCTATAAGTGCCTCAAGGCAGGCAATGAGGAGGATGGGGCTGGCCTCTTTTCACTGGTGGTCACTGACAGAACTAGAGGAAATGGCCACAAACTTAAACATCAAAAGTTCCACGGGAACTTAAGGAAGAACTTCTTGACAGTGAGGGTGACAGAGCACTGGAACAGGCTGCCCAGAGAGGTTGTGGAGTCTCCTTCTCTGGAGATCTTCAAGACCCGTTTGGATGCAGCCCTGTGCCACGTGCTCTAGGTGGCCCTGTGTGTGCAGGGGGGTTGGACTAGATGACCTCTAGAGGTCCCTTCCAACCTTAGGCATTCTATGATTCTATGATTTTCAATACCTCCACATACTGTACAGTTTTAAAAAATGGAAAAATAAATATGCCAAAACTGGAGATAATTACCCCAATAAATCCAAATTAAATCATTATTCTGGTAGCAATAACTTTTAAAGGGACATGGATATGGATAAAAATTAAACCAAAACCTAATCATGGCTCTGTTTCATTCAGTAAGAACAAATAGTTTCAAAGGATATTTTTTTCCCAAATCTTGACACAGTAAAAACATGTACACACATACCTCCTATTATTCTATGACTAAGGAGAAGTAATAAAGTGATAGACTCAGGAGCAGAGAATAGCTGGTAACATGGATGTGTAACATGCAAATTATGAGGATGACTAGCATTTAGATGATTTATGAAAAACAGCATGCAGAGGTTTTTTATTATTTGTTTATTTTTAAGAGAGATAGTGTAGCAGTATCTCACAAGTTACCACTACAGACATAGAAGTAATTTGTAACAGAGAAAGTAAATTTCTACAAATGAAAAAGTAATGCTTGTAGTCTCTGCCCTAGATAAGATATAGCATGATAACTGTTGTAGCATTTTTTAAAGTGAGAAATGGAGATGCTCCCATAATATATTCTAGGTGACAGGAAGCACGCTAGACTACATCATTAATATAGCCTCAGAAAAGATATCTTGTATTGGAAAGTAAATTCCATTTCCCTGCAGACTTGCAATTAATCTTTGGGGAATCAGAAACCAATACCTAGTACATCTGAAGATCACAAATACCTCCTTGGTCTTCCTCACCATGTCAGGTAACTCAGAATACAGTAGCAAAAGGAAAAGCAAAATTATAAGGTATCAAATAAAATCTAGTTGTGAGATGCAATGGCTATGTTTTCAGCTAGACAGGAAAACAACTTTGTAATACATTTACCCTAGGAAAACAAACAAACAAACAAAAACCCAAGGGATTTCTAGTTTGTGAAATCTATTTTGATAGATTTTTATCTAGTTTCTGATGGAAGAAATACTGGCAAAAAAACATGAAAGACGAGGAAGACTATAGCACCCACAACGATTTGGAAGGACTGGTAGCAGTGAGGAGGTGACAAGCCTGAACATATCCAGGAAGCGTCACAGATGGGGCAGGAAGCAGAAAGCGAAGCTACATGGACATGTTGCTGCTTGCTGAATTCAAAAAGTGACCTGACACTAAGTAGGGCTTCCAAGATAATGTCAGAGAGTTTTAGATCCAGATAATGTTCATACCAAAGTATTCTTCAGCACTTTAACCAAAACTATTACTTCAAGATATCAAGTGTAGAAAAAGACCTATGTGCTTTAATGAATTTTTATGAAAACTTGCATTGTTCCTGAAAGAGGAAGAAGTGAAGTTCTTAAAACTGATGTCCTGACCATGCAGGGATTTGTGACTCTAGTTGATGTTATTCACTTGAAAACCAACAGTAAGTCTAGTCACATGTAAATATGGACAAGGTTAGCACTTGGAGTGAGATAGGGTGGCTTCATATAGTTGTTGCACAAAAAAAAGGCCTCATGACTGATTTTAAGTGTTCCTAGAAGAGAGATAGTCCTTTCCTCAGGCCCACATTGCCAAAAATTCAACACGTTTAAAACAGCTCTACTTATGTCTTTTATTATATTTTCTATTATATTTTCTACTAAAAAAAAAAAAAAGTCAGCATCTGATAGCAATATCGTGTAGTTTATCCCACTGTAGAATTAGGCCTCAGACCTAGGAACTGCAAGAAACAGAAAAACTACAAGCTGATATTCTGTAATGTCAGATTTTTGTAGTAAATCTATTTTTATTGTAGAAAATAGGGTTCTACTGTGAAAAGGCCATAGGTTAACCTTTTCTATCCTTCTCCTATAAAAATCAATTACAGAGGAAATGGTACATTTTTTTAATAGTATATTCTTCTGTTGCTAAGAGACAAGTATCATCGCCATGTCATTTCATTAATGATGCTTTTATTTTGGCACGTATTATCAATTCTAATGCCTTATATTTAGAATATTAAATTCAACAGGGATTTAAACTTTGAGATGTCTGCCAGTCATAACTGGGTATCATAGTTCAACATTTTAGAGAAGTTACGAATAACCTCTTATCCATTAAGCAAATGCATCTACTGCAACACTGGCTGAGGAATGACCCAGGCAGCATACTTTGAATACAAGTATTCAAGTCTGACGCTGATGTCCTAGTATTTCTATAGGATTGTAACAATGACGCAACTAGATCATTTAAGATTTCTAATACATACTGTGAGGTCTGGGCTTAAGGGAATAATCTCCCCTAATTATTTGTACACATCACCCGATTTTAGGATGATGCTGGTAGACCAGTAAAGGAAGAAAAAGGACCTGTTGACCAGACTAGCAAATGACAGAAATAGTGGGCTGGCTGGCTGTGTTGTCATAGGAACTGCAAACTGCAGCAACCTCAGGCTCCTTGATTCCAAATGGCAGGAATAGGAATCCATATTTTAAAGCAATATCTAAAGTAATTTCAAAAATGTGTAAAAAAAAAAAAATTTAACACTCAATATTCAGTCCTTGCTTAGGAATTGTCAAAGCTTGGATGGTTGGACCTCTTACATTCATATATTTTAGAGCTTTTTGTATGTATGTAGCCTAACATACTCTTGTCACACTTGCTATTCTTATTTAATCATTCAATATTACTTTTATCATGCTTTCATATGTAGCTCTAGACTAACTAAACATAGTATATGAATATGTAAACCCTGAAGTGAACATTAAATTATTAATTTCTTCACACATATTACTGTCATATCATAACGAGTTGGAGCCAACCTTTTTACAAGCATTAATACCTTTCTCTTAAGAGCACATCAGTGATATTGGCTACAGAAATCAGAAACGGAGACAAAACCAAACTGAGAAGACAGTAATTTAAAATATCCGGGAATTTAGGATACAGGAAAAAAAAGAGGCGGAGAATAAATAAAAAAGGAAATAAAAACTGGTAAAACAGGACTGGCCTGGCCGAGTGCTTTGCTAGGACAGAATTCCTGCTGCACGTATGGGCCAGAGCTTCATCCTTACACTTTGCAGATCTGAACTATTCCCAGAGCATGGAAAAATAAAAAAAAAATAATAATAAAAAAAACAGATCTAAGCAGAGGTACCAGTGAACCACACGTTCCTCTCTCCTCTTCTCAACAGAGTCCCATATGTTGAAAGTAATCAGGGAATTACCCAGAGTGTTGTGTTTGCAACAGCTTTCCAAATCAGACAGATAAGGAGAAGTCATGTAACAACACTGTGATTCAGAAACATGGCACACTTCACACTGCATAAATGATTACCAATAGGTGTAGGTAATCTACTCTCTGTCATGGTTCATTTAAATAATGAAAGGTTTTGGCAGCTAGTCATGGATTTTCAACACAAAACCAAATGACAGAAGATATGATATGAAATAATTGGATTTTTTCTGTACATAACTGATCAGACATACAATGAGTTTAATATGCAGAGGTTTCTTTTGATTACAGTCTTGTCTTACTGAAAGGCAGTGGGTTTTATATATAGAGAGAGATGTCACCACTGCTAATTCTTTTATTGACAACAACTCTGCTGAGAAACAACACACGTATTTCTAAACTAATTTTCAAAATAGCAAATGCCAGGAACTCTTTGTGGTATTGATAACATGCAGTTATGAAAGCAGAACAAATATGATTTGTTTAGCAGATGAAAACTCACAATGATAAGAAAGTCTTAAGAATAAGAACTACAAAAAATGCTACTTAAGGCATGAAAGATTTTAAGAAAGATAGTGCCAATAAAAATTTGGCCCTCATGGCACTTAAATCCATTAAAGTAAAAAGTTGCAAACACTGGCAAAACAGAGGATTAGTAATCAGAATCCCCTGTTTGCTGCTGACTTCCTAATCCCACCCTTCACCAGTGAAAGGAAATTCAAGAGAAGGGAAACTCTGCAGGAATCCTTAGCAAATTTGCTTTGCAGTGATATTATTACGAGAAAGTGGTATTTGTCCTCCACAGGGGGAATGGAGTAAGGTTTTTTCCTGAACCTTTGCAGGAGATGAACTCCCCTCCCACTAGTGCCGAGTCCACCTTTTAGAGTAGCCTTTACCAGTTACCAGCCTTGAAAGCAGGAGGTGTTGTTAACAAAATTTAAACAAAATCTAAAATAAACAAAAGCAAAGGACACACCCAACATAATCAATGGAAAGAAGTGGCCAGTCTAGACAGTAATCATGGTAGAATCTTAATCTAGATACAGTGTCCCTTCCTATGGATAACATTTTATCTTCCAGCAGGACACATTTACACTGAAAATTGTTTTGATCTTTGCCATTAGCCAGTGCTTACTTGTATTTATCATCAATCAGCAAGAGTCAGCAAGTCTTAAAAACTTGTAATGGAAGAAATGTTCTGGGTTTTGGAGAGGTATAGTTTTATGTTTTAGTCTCATCCCAGAAACTAAAGAGGCATAGAAATACTTCTTGCTAAAAAATTGTTAGTACAGTTTGATAAATACTCTCCATCTCTAGAGCTACTATTGTTCTTTAAAAAGAACGGTATAGCACATCCTTGTTTTAGGTGTCATTCTGCGTTGCTGAGTGTTGTTGCTATTAATCAGTTCTATGGGGAATATTAGATACATGGTGCTGTAACTAATATTTAACTGTGAGCCTAGGTGCTTGACATCTGCTTTCTCAGACTTTGAGAGTTTACATCAACTCCAAAACCAATATAAGGGTCCTAAATTTTATGTCTTGTTTAAATGTCTAGACTTGAGCAAGTGAGGTGAATCAAAGCCCCAAATGCAAAAATTTTGATCCAGAATCTCAGGAACATAGCATTTAATCACATTACTCTCTAAACACAATCCTTCCTATCTTTTATATATTTTATACGTCTAGGACTATATATAAGTTATAGGTATAAGGTATATTATAAGGTAAGATTCTGTTACAGACCTTAGAGAAAATAAATAGTAAGTCAATTAAAAAATGCAAATAAAGTTATATGTTTCTTACAAAATTGTAAGAATTGTCTTACTCTGAAGAATTTGCAAAATCCCAGTATCCTAATAAAAGTTATTCAGGATGCAGGGGAACAAGCAAGTATATTTTAACTATTCAGCTTGAATATTTCCAAGGAAAACAGAATTCAATCAGCCTCATAGGAAATAGTGTTCGTTGAATATAGATTAATGTAAGGATTAATCTTATATTAACTTATCATATTATTTTAAACAATCTTTTTTAATAGTTGGAACATTTCTGCATGAGGGACAATATAGCAATGTAAAGGGCAGAGAGAGTGTCACTGAAAACCGGGAATAAACCTCTTAATACCAATTTAGTATTAAGCAGGCATTCACTTTACTGCAGCGCTGGGTGCACAGGGGATAGCTCCACCTATCGTGCACACCCTAAGGTGCGTTTGCTAAAACTTTTATTTCTCTATTATCTATATATGCATTAAACTCTAGGACTAATCATACATATTCATTCTATTTCTTAGAACTACTTACAATACTCTTGTGCGCATGCACCCTCTGTCCCTTTGGTGGTCTCCAGTGGTCTTTTGAGACCCCCTGGTGATCATCTCATCGCATCCAATCGATGACAACCCAGAACTCACTTCCGTATGTGGCCCGTTCTGGCTCAGAGGCTCTGTTTTGTTCCTACTGCCCAGTTTCAGACAGTTCTTTGAAGATACAGTGGTCCTTATGTCCCTCTTCAACCAGTCTTTGCTGTTTTGTCCATATTCTCTCCTGATGTCCCAGGAACATCTGCTGCTCTGTCTGTATTTTCCATCAACAACAGCGAAAACATGTCCTTGAGTGCATTCTCTTCCGGGGTTTCTCATAACAACCGTATGATGTCTAGTTTTTGTGAGATACTTAAATCAATTTAAAGGAGAGCCAGGGAGCAGATGTGCCTTAGACTATCCCAGAATATTTAAACAAAAAAATAAATGGAATCACATCTCCTTATTTTTGAAAGCATTTTCTCTCTTTTTTTGGATATGAAAGATACAGATAGCAAGGTCCAACATTGCAGACACTTGTAACTAGCCTTACTCATGAGATTATTCCACTAACATCCTGAGGAATATTCAAGTGGGTAAATTCATTCACTAAGTGATTTCACTAGTATGCCTTCCTTCTACTACATGCTTCAGAATAAGTATAATTTTAATGTAAGAAAAAGTTTTTTTTCATGCTTCAGCTGAGCACACTATTAAGCAGATATTAAAAGTAAATTTTCTGAGGAAAAGTCAAAATGATTATATAAAAAGGCAGAACTGTTTAAACACAAATGTGCCCTGAAGTTGTGGTTAACAGTTTCTTCAATTACACTAGCTTTATTTCAAATAGACCATGGATGTGCCTTGTCTGCTACTGAGGAAATGATCCTTGCCAATATCTCTGAAACTCAAAATAATACTCATATCTTGCATATATTTATTAGTTCAAGTGTTGTACATGGGCTCAAAATAATCTGTATTAGCTACAACATGCAAAATATGTTATTACTTCCTTTGTTATTATTGTGTTTATAAAATTATTAGGCAGTGCCAAAAAAAAAGCAAAACCAAAGAAAAATTGCTAAAGAGTTATTAGGCAGAAATATGGCGTATAAGGATTTAGATATGATTAAATTTGTCATATGCCAAATGCTCTTTAAAAGCAGATGTTAATGCCCAAATGCACCTGGATAATGTGCATTTATATTGTAATTAATGAATCAGGTTCTGCACACATACCAAAATTGAAATTTGCTTTTCATAAAAATATATTTTTAATTACAGAATACATTGAAATACTTTTTTATTATTATTAAGTTATTCCAACACCCAAATAGAATTCAGTTACTTCTAAACTACTGGGAATAATGAATTGGTGTTGCATTGTATTGAGAAGCAATGGCTTGTGCTGTTTTTCATGTAGCATATCATGTAGCAATATCTCAAATGGAATACAGCTTAAATATATGCCATCCAAATCTGTAGAGTTTTATTACTGAAGTTAATACTTTTCCAACTAAAGTCTTCAGTAATTCTTTTCTTTTCAAAAAGATAAGATTTTTTTTCAGTTTCCTGAAAAATTCCTTGCAAGGAATACATGAACTAAGCCATAGTACTCTGCCTTCTTAGCCCGGAATCCACTAGAAGGTTTAATATCAACTGTATATTTACAGAAATAATAGATATAAAGCAATTTAAGAAAAGAATGTACATAGGACTTATGACATGGAAAGTACACTGTATTCTGCTTACACAGAATAATTAATGGATTATGGCTGCTCCTGTGATTTAAGATATTCAAAAATAAATGCTTACAAAATCAAGAGCATGGATTTGAAAATCACAGGCCAATCTGTGACCTCAGATGAGGCCACATAAGTGCCAGTTTCTTACCTCCAGGCTGACCACAGTCAGACTTACAAAGTATTCATCCATGCTCAGGAAAAGAAGATTCAGGTCTCATGCATTTCAGTTGCCGCAGTCAAATCCTTACATTATCCTTAATAATCCTTACATATCCTTAATAATCACATCAGCTGTGCTGTTAATAAGGTAACGTTTTGGGAGTGCTGGAGCAAGGATAACTTGTGTCATATTTCCTTAGAAATAACATTATTTAATAGATATCAAAAAATCTTATAAACTAGCCATTAGTTAGCCCCAAGAAAACCATTTCTTTACTGTCTTACTTTGTTCTTCATGTCTTATTCCATTTACATTTAGATTAAACATAGTTTCAAGTGAAAACCTCTCTTTTTTCCCCGAAGAGAACAAAAATGTAAGTGGTTTCTGTGATCATAGAATCATAGAATGCCTAAGGTTGGAAGGGACCTCTAGAGGTCATCTAGTCCAACCCCCCTGCACACGCAGGGCCACCTAGAGCACGTGGCACAGGGCTGCATCCAAGCGGGTCTTGAAGATCTCCAGAGAAGGAGACTCCACAACCTCTCTGGGCAGCCTCTTCCAGGGCTCTGTCACCCTCACTGTCAAAAAAATTTTCCTTAAGTTCCTGTGGAACTTTTGGTGCTTAAGGTTGTGGCCATTTCCTCTGGTTCTGTCAGTGGCCACCACTGAAAAGACGCCAGCCCCATCCTCCTCATTGCCTCCCTTGAGGTACTTATAGACACAGATCAGGTCCCCTCTCAGCCTTCTCTTCTCCAGGCTGAACAAGCCCAGCTCCCTCAGCCTCTCCTCATAGGGCAGATGTTCCAGGCCCCTGATCATCCTCGTGGCCCTGCGCTGGACCCTCTCCAGCAGCTCCACATCCCTCTTGTACTGGGCACAGTACTCCAGATGTGGCGTCACCAGGGACGCCAGTAGAGGGGGGCAGGATCTCCTCCCTCGACCTGCTGGAGATGCTCCTTTTAATGCACCCCAGGATGCCATTGGCCTTCTTGGCCACGAGGGCACACTGCTGCCTCATGGTCAACCTGTCGTCCACCATGACGCCCAGGTCCTTCTCGGCAGAGCTGCTCTCCAGTAGGTCGGTCCCCAGCCTGTACTGGTGTCTGGGGTTGTTTCTCCCCAGGTGCAGGACTGTGATGAACCAGCTCTGAACGTCTTCTCACATCTCTATGTTCTCAAGATAGATCTCTTTCTGTGAGTTGCTGAGAAGAAACAATTAAATCTAACTCCAGCATGATGAACTAGATAGTTTGAAATTTATGATTTCTGTGGAGTGATCAGTTATCCACACACTTCCTGTTAATCATGCAGAAGAAAATGAAAATAAAGGGAAGTGACACAAGCATCCAGATGAGTTCTGCAGTAGTTTGTAAGACAATTCTTGATTTGTTTTTATTAAGCAATATCATAAGATTTTGAAACAACTTCTAAAATACTGCAGATTAAACAAGATCATAGGTTTTTTTTTTCCAGATATGGATACAGTATCTGATTTAGCATAGGCTCTAGTAACTAGCAATACTGCTTGAAAGACAGTGTGTTGGCATGAAAATAAATCATTAGAAAACTAGACACAAAGGCAGTGTTGAGTGATAGAAGTTGATGAAGAAATTGCAACTATATTGCCTTTGGTCCTATATTCCTTGTGATCCATACTGTGCCTCATTCTTTTGTTATTGAATGTTGTTTCTATTATTCCTAGAAAAGTGCTGGCACAGCTGTCTTCCAATTTTCACTGAATTAAAATGCTGATTTTATCAGTATTAAAGAATTAAGATACATTTTTAGCATACATTAGGCTGAGTTAACCAGATTTGGAATATGCTTAATGGACTCTACTTCTTAATGACTTTGTAATGTGATTTCTCAGTTGTTCCAGAATGTTGATCCAGAGAGGCCTCTGTTTCTGGCGTTAACAACAGTGTTTTGTCTTAATAAATTAATATTGGTTTTGTTGTTGTTGTTGGTTTTTTTGTGTGTGTGTTAATGAAATAACTTAAAAACAATGATATCTTAGCAAGCCACTAAACCTTGTTTGTACTTTTAGAATAGCTTTTTTGCAGTGTTTATAAAAAAATGGTTGAAGTAGTTTATTTAGTAGTATAGAAAAATCAAGAAAGGTAACTTTGAAATCACATATTGTGCAGATATGGACCTGAGGACCCTCTACCAAAGTTGCCTTGCTTTAAGCAGAAGTTTGGAGAAGAGGTTTTTCAGACCCCCTTTTCAGACTAAATTTTCCAATTATACTATGATTATAAATAGTGCAAAACATAACCAGAAACTTTCACACAAATTCTAAATAATTGAAGCCATTCCAAACTAATCTTTAGTTGTCATTTACATTTCATAGTTGTAGAAGTACTATTTTATGTATATATAAGTGTACATCAAAGTTTCTAGAATGAATAATGGATATCTTCACCACCACAGGCTCTAAGACTTTAAGCTGTTCAACTGTGTCTATAAGGAATTTCTGTGAACATTTTTCTGAGAGGAAAAATAAAACCCTACAAAAATGAGTTAAATTATTTCAGTCTACATAAGATTTTCATAGTCTTTACTCTCCATACTAAAAGAAAAGCTTATAATAAATGTATTGCTATAAATATTTGGTTGAAATGAGATCCTAATAAAGAAAATAATAACCTAGAAAATGTCTCTGTTTATGTCACAATTCCACACATAAATAAGTACTACCTGTCAGGGATCTCACAGATATAAGTAAGTTTAATTGTTAGAAGAAGCACATGCTTGATTTTATTTGTAATAATAGTATATATTCTTCCGCCTTAGCAAAAAGACACAAGAAGTATCTATCCCAAACCACTAGTCTTATGATGCTCAGCACAACTTCAGAAAGGCTGGCAATACCTTATTTTTGTGCACAAGAGATCAAGGGTTTCATTTCTTTTAGATTTTCTACATTTTAAATCATATTTACACTCCAAGTTCCAAAACTATTTGAAATGAACAATGTTTTTTATTGATTAGCATTAATCACTGAGGAGCATCATCTTCTGTGAGATTACCCTCACCATCTAGAAACCTAAACTGAGATGAGTAGAATCTCTTCCTAGAAGATTTCAAACAAACATATTCGTCTCTATAAGAGCTGAAGAAATTTAGGCCCTAAATTGAATTTTGTATTCAATGAATCCCTAAAATTTATAGTGACATTTCACAACCTGAGTTAGATATTTTGAATATCCATTATAAATCCCTCTACCTCTTCCATTCTCTGGGCAGATAATGTAGACAGATTAGCTGTCTAACTTCAGTTTCTCAACATTTGGCAGTGGGTTTATCCTTTATCTTATGATTGTCTTCAGTGTGTTAGTGCAAATGGTCTCAAGTTAGCAATGAATGATCAGTGCCACCTCATAGGTCATCTGCAGTATGACTGGACTTGGTAGGACCTGTCTGCTTCTAAAAATACACACCTTCAAATACCAAACAGGAAAAATTCAGCTGTACGTGCTTAGCACAGTTTTTAACGACTGCAAATAAACATGTATGTATAAATACAGCAAGCAAAACTTAGGTGAGGACAGAAACTTCATGAGATTTAAAGGACTTAGGGTATTTTGCAAGCTCTGCCTGCTGAACTGCACATTCTGCTTTGGTGCCCTTCACATTTAAATGAAAAGTATTAAAAGCTCCTCTTCCAAATATATTTTTAAATCAGTGAATAAAAATCGAACAGGTGGCAAAATCCTTTGTGCCATATCAGCACAGATGAATAACCCATCACAGTGTTTGGAGTTAATGACCACCAGAT
Source organism: Crypturellus undulatus (assembly GCA_013389825.1). Classification (NCBI taxonomy): domain Eukaryota; kingdom Metazoa; phylum Chordata; class Aves; order Tinamiformes; family Tinamidae; genus Crypturellus; species Crypturellus undulatus. Next base: position 1,128,050 of record VWPW01011263.1, on the reverse strand, counting down.
GTCCAACCAAAGAAAAAGAGACAAAAAAAATCATCTTATCAGCCTTGTTCCAATGTAGTTCTGTAAACCACTTACTGCTGTACTGCTGTAACTAGCAATAACAGCATTCCTCTAAAAAAATGAAGCCAATAAAACAGAAATCTACAGTTTTACAGGATCATAACACTCGTCTAATCTTACAACTATTTGAATAATTAAATGTAAAATTGAGGAGCTTCCAAAGCTATAAGTAATAAGCATATGTATATGTTCAAGAGACTCAGTAGGAGTAAATTAGTTGAAACCAGTCTGATTAGTGATGAGCCACTGATAGGAAGAGAAGAATTAAATGATGGAGTTGTATCTACCATCTGACCATACAGCTGGATCATACATGCAATATTAAACCAATATGTAGGCGGAAAAGTGATTTATTAAATATATATTAGACACAAATATTCCAGAAAAAAAATGTTGACATTCATTTAGACCTCCCAGGTGCCATAGCATTTAAAGAAGTATATGGGAGACACTGAAATGTTGTAAAACACTACATTAATCAGATTATTTTTGGTTTTGATTTTCCTACATAGCCAGATATTAAAAAGAATAAATTTAAAGTTCATAATTAAAATGTTCATTTTTTTCTAATTGCGTAGTCATCTAGTTACCAAGTAACAAAAATATTCTTCGAAAGTGAATATCCCAAGATATATCCAATTTTGTCTCTTGATTTCCAAACTTAAGTAATTAGAGCACAATAATCAGCAGGGATTTCATAATAAACTGAGGATACTGTTTTTTCTTTATTGTCTTCTTATTATATTTTGCTCTTATAAAACTCTGAAACCCTATGGAGAAGTATCATAACCCTATGTGTTATCCTCCTTTTCAAGTAACAGTAAAATCTGCACTTAAATATAATATACCTATAGGCAGCACTTGAACAGCAGCCTGTACTTAAAGCAATTATGAGTGATTGTAACTGCTGATTTGAAGCTGAACATACTCAGCTATGGAGTCTGTGTGTGTTCTGTCTGAAAAGATAGAAATGGAGAATAGTGTCATTGAAAACATGAAATGAATTTGGCTTTCTATAGCAGTCAGTAAAACACAGTTAGTCTTTTCCTAAGAAAACACTATGAAGTGAATTTCACTGTACACTTTCTCTGAATTCTGAGTTGTTTAGAGTATCTTTATCAACATATTTCTCATATTCCTTATTTTTTTCATCTTTTGGACATACCAAAGAATATAGAATCAAGAAGTAAATAAATTCTTAAATGTCACAGTCCCTGGATGAGCAATAATTCTAAAACTATATTTATTCTTTGATGTTTCTTCAGGAAAACCAAACTCGATAAAAACTTTTTTTTAGTTGCTCCAAGAGTTTCACTACATGATTCTGTGACCTTTACGTGAGTGGAATCACTTCAGTGATCTAATATTTTAAATAAAATTCACTCTATTAAAGACTGTGAGATTCTGAAAGATTACTGCTTCTAGGAGTAATGGAGGGGAAATCAATGATTAAATGACTTGGATAACTTTGTAACAATAAGTAGTAAAATCCACTTCTATCTCAAATTACAGTTCAATGCCATGAATATGGTAATGTCATATCAAAAGAGAAGTCCTTCAGACAGATAGTTATAGGAACATCTTGTTTCTGCAGAACACCTTGTTTCTGTTTTCCTAGAGAAAAAAATGGTGAACTCCAGTTCACCATATGATGCACTTTTTTGACATTTCACTTTTTAAGTTATCTGAAATATGGTACTTTATTATAATGTTGCTTTGCTTTTTTGTTTGTTGCTGATGTTTTTTCTGCAAAGCTAATTATAAGTCTGCTTATTAGTAAGGAAATATTTTGAAAATTTAGGAGAAACTGAAGCCAGTGAAATTGCAGTGTTATAAAACAACATAACCTAAAATAAAATCAGGTCCAACATCGATTTTCCTTCCTGCTCTTTACTTTTAGAAACAAAATCTTATTTTCTTTTAAGTTTCTGGTCTAACAGACCATCTTTTTATCCAGTGATTTCCAAACCTGAAGAGTCCCAAAACTGAAGGAAAGTGCAAGGATTTGTGGATAGAGTTCCAATAATCATTTTCATTGTATGACATTATTAAAAGAAGAACTTCAGGAGGCAGTAATACCTAGGAAACACATTTAAAGTCCAAAAAGCATGGCAATCACCTACAAAGCAAGAAACAGGTATTAGGAGGAAAAAAAAAAAAGAAAAAGAAAAGAAAGAAAATAGGAAGCAAAATAAAGGCAACATACTTAAGACTCTTATTTTCCTAAAAGTATTCTGGTGTCTATGTAGCTCACCATTACTGATTTGGGTGATGCAGGAGTGAAAAAGAGAACCAAAGAGCAGGGGTAAAGAAGAGAGGCTCCAAATCAGCTGAGGTTGAATGTCTGAGGCAACCACATCTTTGGACCACCCTTCTTCCACTCAGTAGACTAACATTCTCCTAAAAAAATAGTATAGATTACTAGTAAGGTTATAAATATTACACTTAGTCAGCACTTGTTATATAACTTGTATTTATAATCTATCCCACAAACACACTTGGGAAGAGAAAACACAGTTTAAATAAATTACTTTTTCTCTTTGGATTAAAGTATTTTTCATTTTTTTTTTTTTTTTTTTTATCTCAGCTGCTGTCTGTCTGATATAAACTCTTGACTATGCAAAAACAATCTTTAGACTTTGAAGGGTGTCTTGTTATATGAAATACAAGGAAAAATGCACAGAGATCTTCCAACCCTGGAAAAATATGTTAAAACCTTATAGTTGGTAGTATTCAAAACCAAACATACTGTATCTAATCTCTATTTCATGACATTTTCACTTCCTGGGGAAAAAAGAAAATCAGTAAACATGGTGGAGTTGAGCAGTAAAAAAAAACATATCCAACATGCCTTTTTGGTCAAAAAATATATGCTTGTCATGACGATTTATAAACAGCAAGTTCTTTTTGACCCTAGTGGAGTGGAATAGTTTGTTTTTTTTGATTCTTTGAAATAAACTTTTTTTTCCTTTGAAACATCTTTGTTTTCTTTGAAATATATCGTTTCACATTTTTTAATCAATATTATAAAACATACCACATATCATTTAAGAAATTAACAAAATTTGAGATTAAATAAAGAATTAAATAAAGAAACAACAATATGGAGAGAAAAGAGAAAAAATAGAGACCTCGATATCGTAAGAATGTCATTGAAGCTTAGTAGGAATAAGAATTATTTAAGCTATTTTTTATGCACAGGATTCTCAGTTATATGAATGTTTATCTGACTATACAAGTTAATGTTGTCCTGAATATGAATAGATTATATTTTTTAATGGGGAAGTGGTTATGTAGTCCAATTCTGTTGTGGTAGAATATTTCAGTCTTTAAGAAAAATAATATTCTATTAAATATTAATAGTTGGGGAAAAACACAAGATAAATTAATTCAAAATCAGAGATAAAATTTTACTTTTCCTGAGAAATGTAGTTGAAACCTAGGACCTGAGCAATGAATTTTATGGACTATTCTTTACTGTGTCCTGTGCTTGACTGTAGTGAAAAGAAAGACCTTTCTTTAAAGAGGTAAGCCAGAAAATACCCAGAGGGAGTAAACAAACTGTCCAGAATGGTAAAATCAGAATGACTGCAATGATATCTAATCTTCAGAAGCAAGATAAAGTATTAACAACAGTGAGAAAGTAGAAAGAGATGACACACAAAGCAGTAGGATTTTTGTCTTGCTAGATCCAAGTCCAATCAGATAAGAACAGAGGGAAAAAATGACAACAAAGGAAATAGTCTCTGGAATTAAAATATATATATAGCAGTTTATTCCCTTTATCCATACAAGAACGAATTATATAAATTCAATAAAGCCATCTTTCCTCATTCCTTTAGAGACTCACTTGAAAGAGAAACTGTATAAAGTTAAATGACCAACAGGCTAAATTAAAGCAAATGCCCAAAGAAGATGACAAGTCACTTCATCCTCTCTTTCTCTGTCATTTCATATCTAATTAAAAATCTCTCAAGTAAGTATCTTCTCTTTCCCGAATGCAGTAAGACTTCATCACTACAAGGCTGCCATTCATTGACCTCAAAGGACTTCACATTCTGACTTGTAGTGTTTAATGTTAGTGTAATCCATAAACTATGAATATATTTAGAATTTGCTTTTTCTCTGAGCTTTTAGGAGATACACTTGCTTATTTTTTGTTATATAAGCATCTTTATTTGAAAAGGAACAGCATTTACTTTAATCTAATTTGTGACATTTTCATAAATTATGTACTTATTTTAAGCTAATTCAAGAGTTAAGTTTCTCCGTTGTTTATTATTACAAAGATTTCAATGAAACTATGTAAGTTTTAAAGATCTGTTAATGTATATATATACATATTTATAAGTTACATATATAACTAAACCTATTTTTCAAGAAAACTGTTTCTGTAGGAGAATTGAACATTTTAAAAATGCTTAAAATAGGAAAGAGTTAGAAGCTGTTATTGAAATAGGTAAAGAACATTGTATTTTGGAAAATATGTTACAAATTATGTTAGCTTTTTATAGATTTTGTTACTCCAAATTTCAATTGAATTGCTTTTTTTCTTCAGAGTATTTAAAGTTTATATTTATTACAGGAACAAACTTCACTGTAAACCAAATTATGGAGAAATAGGATAAACACTAATAAACTCAAATGTATTTTTATTAGTAAACATAAATAAAAGTTCACAAAGTACATTTTATATTGCTTCATTCTCATTTTCAGTGATTTTACAGCATCTGTTTGCCTACTGATTTCAAAAATTCTGTAATTCTCAGGGGATATCTCAGTAATTTGCATTAGTATAAATAGCTTTTTTCTACTTGTGCATGAGGCTGGTACAATTATTAAACTTTTCATAGGACATCATATAAAGGATTTTCATTCCCTGAGATAGAATATAGTCTCAGAGAATACAGAGTAGCTTGTAGAAATCAAAACCTACAGTATTTGGAGATAAACAAATATGAATATACACAAAAAGAATGAAAATTTCCTATATTCGACCTTCACACTGTTATTCTATTTAGCTCTGAATTTATATCTGGAAATAAATACAACTGGAAAGTGAAAATACAACTTAATTTGAGCATATTACTCAGGCAACTACAAGCCAGTCAGCCTCTCCTCCATCCCTGGAAAAGTCGTGGAGCGGCTCATCCTGGCTGTTATCTCCCAGCATGTGGAGGATAAGAAGGTGCTCAGGAGTAGTCAGCATGGATTCACAAAGGGGAAATCATGCTTGACTAACCTGATAGCCTTCTGCGATGGGATGACCAGCTGGATAGATGAGGGGAGAGCGGTGGATGTCATCTATCTGGACTTTACCAAGGCTTTGGACACCGTCCCTCATAACATCCTCCTGGACAAGTTCCAGAGGTGTGGATTGGATGAGTGGACGGTGAGGAGTATTGGGAATTGGCTGGATGGCAGAGCTCAGAGGGTGGTGATCAGAGGTGCAGAGTCTAGTTGAAGGCCTGTGGTTAGTGGCGTCCCCCAGGGGTCAGTCCTCGGTCCGGTCCTCTTCAATTTGTTCATCAATGACCTGGATGAAGGCACAGAGTGCTCCCTCAGCAAGTTTGCAGATGATACGAAGCTGGGAGGAGTAGCTGATACCCATCCAGAGGGACCTGGGCAGACTGGACAATTGGTCAGAGAGAAACCTCATGAAATACAACAAGGCCAAGTGCACGGTCCTGCACCTGGGGAGAAATAACCCCAGACACCAGTACAGGCCAGGGACCGACCTGCTGGAGAGCAGCTCTTCAGAGAAGGACCTGGGCGTCGTGGTGGAGCAGTGTGCCCTCGTGGCCAAAAAGGCCAATGGGATCTTGGGGTACATTAAGAGGAGCGTCTCCAGCAAGTCAAGGGAGGTGATCCTGCCCCTCTACTCAGCCCTGGTGACGCCACATTTGGAGCACTGTGTCCAGTTCTGGGCCCCACAGTACAAGAGGGATGTGGAGCTGCTGGAGAGAGTCCAGCGCAGGGCCACGAGGATGATCAGGGGCCTGGAACATCTGCCCTATGAGGAGAGGCTGAGGGAGCTGGGCCTGTTCAGCCTGAAGAAGAGAAGGCTGAGAGGGGATCTGATCAGTGTATATGAATACCTCAAGGGAGGGAGTGAAGAGGATGGGGCTGGCCTCTTTTAAGTGGTGACCACCAATAGAACTAAAGTTAATGGTCACAAACTGAAGCACCAAAAGTTCCACAGGAGCTTAAGGAAAAATTTCTTAACAGTGACAGAGCACTGAAACAGGCTGCCCAGAGAGGTTGTGGGTCTCCTTCTCTGGAGAAGAAGAGAAGAAGGAACAGAAGGAACCTTCTTCTGGAACAGAAGTAAGATTTTCAATGTATGTCTAGTATAGCTTTTTTGACAGCCTTAGTGTTAATATCATGCTATGCAATTAAAGTTAATAAAGTATAAAAGCTTTAACAGCTCTTGGTCCCACAGAGGTGGTTTCTATTAGCTCTTAGCTGCAAGATGGGCTATGCCAGATGCAAGTAATGACAGCAAGTTACCTCTTACATGTGTTTTAGGAAAGGCTTGATGTTTTAATAGAATAGGAAAAAAAGAGAAATGTAAAGTATATGCAATGATTCAAAAGACTTTAAGATGTCACTTATGAAACAAAAGACCTTAGCTTTCAATTTTTTTGAAACTGTATATTTTTATTACAGTTTTCTCTCTGGTGAAGGTTAGTAATTCCTTACTAACTACTATTTATATATATACATATACAAAAAATGCTTTATTCTAAAACTGTAAAGTGAAATACAAAATTTAGAGTGTTTGATCTGCAGTGTAAGTATTAAATCTATGCATAATTTTAAGCTGTGTACATTGAAGTATAATTTGATCCACATTAGAACAAGCCATTAGAAAAAGAAGAAAGTCCCTTACAACTCTATTTCTTTCACACACCAGGCAAGAAAGCCCTTTAAGGATTCATAAACTCCTGGTCTTTGTTGCCTAAGTTTTTCCTTTCAGCAATAGACACTGGATTATACTATTTCTCTAAATGAGATGATTGATAGTAATGGTGGAATACCTCGCAATACTCCTTTGGTCAGTGCTGTCCTCATCTTGAAGGCATTCACACATATATATTCCTTTGGTGAACGTTCTAAGCACTTGGCTACACCTATTTTGTACTCCCCTTCTGCTCAAATGTGGCTATATTGCAAAGAAAAAAAGAAAGGGATAAGAAGAAAGGTTTGTAAATCTACATCTCACAACTAACCTGCTCACTTACAGGTTCTGAGTAAGTACACCCATACTAGCATGCGTTTTCTATGAGGATTGTGACTGTGAAACAATACTTTCCACTGCCCCCTGCATTATTCCATGGTTCATGTTCTGAGCAGTCTTGGGTGCACAAACTGGATGACTTTTGCCTCATTCTACAAATCCACTCCTTCTTACTAATAAAGACAACTAACCAGATCCTCATCAAGAATCAGATTAAATATTTGTTCAGGGGATAGGTTTAATTCCAGCATACCTGTGAGAAAATTCCCTCACAGATGGAAGGCATGGGTTTGAACGCCTCATGATGAGGCAATGCTTCATCAGAGTTTTCTAGCAAACTCCCTTACAGGCTCTCACACCTTAATCATAAGAGAACAACACCTTTCTTCAAAAGAAAGCAGAACTAAATGTTATTGGTTTGCCTGGCTACTTTATTCCTCCTCCTTTACAGATATGGCAAAAACAAAGAATTGCCATGTGAGACAACATTAAAGGTCCATCTAGCCCAACATCCTGTCCCCAAGTCAAAAGGAAATGGAAGGGAAGGGTATACTTACAGCTACTTTATACTTTTGCTCATTTTCACTGTCCTTCTGGGTACTCTTTGAACCTGTAATGTTTTTGAAGACAAAAGAGAAAAGCATAGAGCAGAGCAGATATTAGTACACTGTGGTTTTAAATAAACACATAGAGATGTCCTTCTTGCCCCCCTTCCTAATCATTTCTAATATCTTGTCTGCTTTCAGCTGCTATTGAGCAGAGTTCGTGTATTTTCAGACTGTATATTATACCTCCATGACATCATTCCTGAATTGCTGGTTAAGTTACTTCACTGCAAAAGTAAAGTTAGTATTGGAGGCAGAAAGGGTATTTTTGCATACATCATTTAACACTTCTACTTCTACTGGTATTTTGTCACCAGGTTGTTCAGAAGGTTCTCCTGCAAGTTTCTCTTGGATGGCTCTCATTTTTTGTTCTATGAAAACTTCACATTGTCAGGAATGTTGTTCACCTTACTATCCATCTCATTTCCCAAACCATGTTTGAATATCCTGAAAACCACAGATCCAATGCAAATCGCTGTTGTTACACAATGGTGGCTTTTCTTCACTAGGAAATATGAACATTTACTCCTTTTCTATTTTTACAGGCTCTTAGGCAGCTGCTCATCTATGTGAGGACATTCCCTTTATGCCATGGATGTTAGCTTCTTAGCTATTAGTAGTTCCCAGTGTGTAATATAACGTTTAATCGTATCTTTTTTCTTCTTTCTTAAGTTGAAGCCAGTCTTAGCTTCGTGAGTGGAAACAGAATTTTAGATTTTAGATATTGAATATCTTCAATATAGATGTTGAAGCAATATAGATATTGAATATCTTCAGAGCTGCCTCAAGACATAATCACATTAAGAAGCTGTACTTGTTATTGGACTTGACTGTCTTTCTTACCAATGGCAAAGGCCTGAAAAGCAAGATATGGCTATAGTTATTAGTAACTAGGAAGAAAGGTATGTGAAGCAAAAGTTGTATTGCAGCAGGGACAACTGAAGAAGACTGAGATATGAGGATCAAATTGTCATAACTGTAAGCTTAAACTGATATCAGTATTCCTTTAGGGACTCTGAGTACTCTTAGAAATCTAATTCATTCACTCATCTGGAGAAAAATCATAAAGAAAAGATCTCAGAAAAGCCATTACCAACCATGCAGGAATTTCACTGTATACAAACACCAGCTGTGGAGATATCTATCAGTCCCAAAAGTTCAGGAGTTCACTTTGGGCATTTATATAAACTTGTCTGGTCTTGCCATTTCATATCAGTCTTCTGCAAGAGACTTATAGCAGATGCAAGTTTATCTAGAGAGCTCATTATTATCATTGAAAAAAAATCCTGTCTGTTTTCTACAATATCGTTTCTCTGGATTAAAATCCCTGTTTTGCGGGCATTCACATTTGAAAATAAAAGGCTCAAGAAACATCAGAACACTAGCAGAATTCAGCATGCCTCAAGTATTGAATAGCAGTCTGGATATTAGCTTTTTTAAATCAAAAGTATTTTTACAGTTCTCTATGCAGATCATTTTTAATTATTATTATTTCAGAGAAAAATAAAGAGTTCATTTCTACATGTGATCTTATAAAGGATTCAAATTCCCAGTAATACAATCTGTCAGTATCTAAGCTGCCTGACAAGCAACCTGTATCATTATCAGCATCAGCATCTGCATCTGCTACCAAGCTGCATGGAGAAAGCTACAGGTTTAATGAACAGGTGTTTACTCAATACTGAATTTATTTTAAAGGCATTGTATTAGCAACTGATACACTTCCAGAAACACCAAGATGCTTCAGAAATAGAAATATCAAGGACTTAAAATTCTGTCCATAATGGGCAAGAGGAGGCCAAAATCACTCCTTGGCAACCCTGTTAAAAGAAGCTTCCCTAACAAATACACAAATGGAAGACAACAAAAATTACAGCATCCTAATAACAACCCTTCCTTACACACTGTCTCAATAGAGCACAAGAATGACAAGGCAAAATGTGAACTCCTTCAAGGGTTCAGAGGAATTACAGGAAGCCAAAATTATTATTATTAGCCTATATTTACCATTCCTTTATGATTGACAGTAAAGAAAATGCAAGACCATTAACTCAGGCTTACAATCAGATGAAACTGGCAAGCTAAATGACTGCAATATAAAAAGAGAAAAAAAATGTACCAATGGTCTGCATGAAATTTTCAGGCAGGTGGTAGCTGCAGTCTCATCAAAATCCTGTGTTCTTATGCATCTTCTTAAGCCAGAGTTTACTTTATACCTAGCTTGACACGATCAGATAACTATATGCAACTTGTGTAGGACAATCACAGTAAAATATGTTTGCTGACAGGATGATGTTAAAAGAACTTCTTTTCAGTACTGCATGCCATCCGTCTACAGCAGTTACATACAAAATAAGTGGAATATTCTTCTTTTTTCATATATTGTATAGCACAAACCTACAGCACTAAACTACAGGAGACCTCTGCTATACAGGGGACTGTGCAAAAAGCTGTAGCTGCAGATACCCAAAGGTCCTGAATTAGCTATAAGATCCTCCATCTGCTTAAATTTCCTGTAATGTGTACAAAAAAATCAGCATTTATATGCTGGCAAAAAGGCAGATTTAGATAGATAGGTGCACTAATTACAGTGGTAAGTGTAGGATATGAAATTGTCACAGCTGAAAGAGTTTCATGGTATTCTTGAGGGTTTTGTACTATTATTATTATTATGAACACAGAAGTCTTTAGTTAATAAAAATAATTCAGTTGTGTCCTGAATATGTCACATATAAATTTATTCATTAGGGAAGAAGTACTGTAATGGAGTTGAGGTAAAAAGGGCAGAAACAATAATATTTTTAAGGGGCCTGCTTTTTGTATCTTTTTCTTTCTGTAACAATCCTCAGATTTGTGTCTCTTCATATCCATTTCCTCATATACCTCTTTTCAATGTCAGGCCGGAAGACAAACAGTAGCTATCTTTCTTGCAAGAGGAATATTGTTCATAATTTATAAGGTACTGACATTGAAAGGTATGAGGAGCCAAAGAGAAAGAGAGAAGGAAAGACTGAAAAGAGAATGGAAATGAACAACAAAACAGTCATTCTTCTTAAGCTAATAGCAAATACATGGCCCTGAAATAATGATGAAGCTTGGAGCCTATTTGTTTTATGTTTTAAAATAAAACAGAGCAAGCATTAGAGTGCTAATCTTAAGTATTAATAGCAAATTTGGGTTTGAAACAAAGGAAAGGCTGGAGGGAGAGACAGGCTTCAAACTGCCTGCTGGAAGAAAAAGAAGGAACCTGACAGCTGAGATGGAGACTGGGGACAACGGACGCTGTAACAGCGCGGCCAGCTCTGAAATGAAGCTCCTGTCAACTTCACTTAATCTCCACTGCTGCCAGCACCACCTCCATTATACAGTAGCCTCCTATTCCCTCTCTATCTCTCCTGATTGCTATCAGAGTTCGTACCGCTGGGAATAATGCCACATTATTTTTCACTTTGTGGATAATCAGCTGTCTCTTTAAACTAACATCATGTGAGAGCTCAGGACCTTCACACCGAAAAGCTCTTGCCGACTTGGTGGAAAGTAAGGTTTATATCTCGGTGCATAATCAGGTTTTTGAGCAGGTGTTTTCTGAAGGTTCCTCTCTTTGCCCGTCTCCCTCCTCCTGACACAGCAGCTTTCTGCATGGAAGCCTCTCTGGCTTAATTTATTTTACTAGCTCAGAGGCCACTTTAAAATTAGAGCGGCCCCTTTAAAAGAGCTGGTGCTACTGACTTGTGAAGCAAGTATGTGCAGTGACAGCACTGCCATCTCTCTGTGCCCTTTTTTTATCTCTTAGAAGTGCAGATAATTCAGACTGGGAAAGCTGAGAATCTTATTGCTGAGTGTATTTGAGCAGAAAAAATAAATAAATAGAAAGAACAGAGCAATACCATATCATGCGTTTTTAAAACCGTTTGTAGGGTAATTATTCCTCAGAAGAAGAGCAAAGCAGGAACCCAGTCCATGAAGGAAAACCAAAATGAAATTCTTCAGCTGCAGATGGCAATTATGCACAGATGTGACTAGAGTTCAGCTGGCTGAGGAGCATGAGGTACCACTACCTGTGGAAACTCAGCACTTCTCAGGTCCTGGCCTCAGCAGCAAGAGTTCAGCCAGGAACAGCCATATTAATGCTCAGTAATGAAGCAGAGACAAAATCCTTATTTTCTCACAGTGGCACATCCACTACATCTGTATGGGTGTCTTTTTCCCATCCTATATAATTAACTGACTGGTATCTTACATATGTAATGCACTACCATTTTACCCGAAGGTACTAGTACAGACACACCAGTAAAGGTGCAAGAGAATGACTTTTGCCTTATTGCCTTATAGATCACAGAGGTTCCCATGGACAGAGAAAAAGAAGGTGAGAAGTAGAGGAAGTAAGAAGCAAGGCAAATGATTAAGAACAGGTTCAGCAGCTGTTGAATGCCTCATGATGAGATGTGCCTTTCCCGTTTTCAGCTAAGGAGCATCTGAAGTATCTGAGGAGATAAAAGGGTAGAGAATGAAGGCAATTTGGCAAAAAATATAGCCATCATTACTGCAGATGAGAGGAATTGATGGCAAAGCTGGGGAAGAAGGGAATGGAAGGGGCATGGCTGGTGGCACGGCTGTACAGATCAAGAGGAAGAGAACTGTGATGACAGGAAACAGTAAGCAGTGCCAAAGGAAACAGGCAAAGTAGTGAAGAATTAAAAATATAAAAAGAGGATTGAGATGGAAGGATTGTGGCAGGACAAGCTTCTGCTCCACAATGTGGTGCCTTCTTCTAAGGGTGCATCTCTAGCCTGCCCCTGTGCCCGTCCCCTCCCATGTGTCCCCATCATGTCCCCTCATCCCAGGGCTGTGGCTCTCTCTGAAGCTCTGTGGGGCTCCTCAAGGGGCTGCAGCGCAGACTGTTCCCATCCCTGTGACCCACACAGGGCACCTCGCAGCTCCTGCTGCCCTCACCCTGCCAGCTACAGTCAATTCAGTCCGTTGCACAAAAACTGGTGCTGATCAGTCCACAGAGTAATAATCAACCTGCAGCCAGAAATGACTTCTTGTAGCTTTAATAAATCTTTAAGCTTTAAGTTCATATATAACTCAGCTGACCTCCAAAGATGTGTATGAAGAACAGAACATACTCCAGAGGAATAAAACTAAGGCAGAATGATTAACTAAGCCCCCTCTCCCTCAAATTAGCAGTAATTACGAAAACACTTTTTACAGTCAAGTTCCACATCAAGTGTTTTATACTCATATATGCAGTCTGCTGTAAATTATAGGCCTAAAATTGTTATCAATGGCAAAGCTCATTTATTACAACAACAATAAAGACAAAAATTGCAGGTTTTACTGCCTAAAGAGTAAATATGCATTGTTGCATTCTAAATCTACCTCTATGTTACATTTGAACTGCCAATTAACTATAGTAATTATGACTGATTTCAGTACTAATCTTTATTCTGCAAGTAAAAGATATTCTTACATTTTATATTTTTGAACAATTAGAATTCCCTAGTATGCTTGAAAAGATTTCCCTTTTAGCTGATGTCTATCTGTCTTGACGGTGAAAGTGGAGATTAGTTGTACCATTTTTTTAAATGAGAGCCTATATATTTTTTCCCATATAGGCCAAGACCAGAGGTGTTGCTTCCAATTATTATGACACCATCATTAAACTCCATTTGGCACATACAGCCCTAAAGATTGATTTGATATCTCACCTCAGTATTTAAGTGCCAGACTTTCAGAACCAGTTACTGAAGTGGTGAGAAGATAGAGGTTTTCCTAAGAAATACATAGGAAGCAAATGTCCAAATCCCTGACAACAATTTATACACTTACTAAATAATTGAAGAGAAGGAGCTAGTACAACACCCACAAGAGTACAGCAATCACACTGAAAAGATTGCTTCCTCCCGAAATGGTGTTTCACTCAAACCTTATATCTTGAGTTAAAAAAAAAGGTGAAATCTTCAGCTGTGAGGAGCTGTGCAGCTCCATGGACATAAAAGGAAGAAAGATACCTTTGTTAATTGTTATTATTATTTATTAATTCTTGTGAGAAATAAAGAGATGTCTTTGGTAATATATAGGAGCAGGAAAGTGATTCAGAGAACAAAATCTCGACGAAACAGCACACTGTATTCAACTGGGCTCTCCACAAGACCACCCAATGACTAATCTACCACCCAATGGCTAATCTAAGTAAAGTTTCAACCTCTAACTCTGTGCTCTGCAAATTTCCTCTGAAATTTGGTGTTCCACTGCATGAATTTAGCTTTTTCTCCCTTTATTTTCTTAGTAGGTTGACATTTATAGAGACTTATTTAGAGCACAGGGGGTTGTGTGTCCCGAGAAGAACACATTCTGAAATAATCCATTCTGAAGCAACTTTTTAAAAATCTAATCATTTATGCTGTACATCGTAGTTTGGTGGAATGTGCATGCTTGTTTTCTTATTGAGGTAGATAAAAGCCTTCTGAAGAGTAATGCAAGAGCAGAAAAGGAAGCAAGAAGACAAAAAAGAAAAAAACTATACCTTGTTGTCAGGGTGCATTGGTGATTTTGGAAGAATGGAATTTCTCTGAAAAAAAAAAAATGATGAGCTTCCTTAGCAACAAACACTTGATCTGAGAGGGAAGGAGTTATACAGAAACCACAGGGAAAAGGGGGGAAGAGAAAGAATATTAGAACTGAGCACTGCTTCAGGGCTTTCTAAGTCTTAACCTGCGCTTGTCTGAAGCAAGTTACCCCTTCTTGAATTTCCTTCGGACTGCTCATGAGGGAAACCATCTTGCTACAAGCGTTTGAGCCTTGGAGGGACAAGGCGTGCTTTCTGGGTTGCAACACACCGTAGCAGTGCTTAGGCGCCTGTTTACCAAACCACTGCTCTTTAATCAGTTTGCTCACAGCATCCCACACAACGTACTGTGCGTAAAAGGGCTGGCTGAGGTGCATAAGCCTTCAAGAGCCCAGCTAGATCTTCTGCAGGTATAACCAGCACAAAATACATATTTCATTATACAACTATACCAGTACCGTCTTTTGGTCCCTAACTGCTAAAATTACTACTCTTTTCAGTATCAGAGTTACACTTTGGTGTGGTTTTTTGAAAAGGCACATCTATCCACAGATGGTCCGTAGAGTTTAAAAACACTTGTGCTAAAAGGCTTGTGGCATCCTGCTGACAGACAACACAAGCCATCCTTATTTATTAAATGACCAGACGATGGACTCAACTGCAACCTTGCTTTCAAACTTAATATGCCGCTGCTGCCCTTTAATTATATCTTACACAAATTGCAGATGTTTTAATTACAACTTTCTTCACAGCTGTCCTTCCCCTTGGCTGCCCTACACTGCAGATTCAGCCCACAGAAGTATACTCCATCTCCTGAGGCACATGCGAGTTAATATTACCTTGCTTGAACACCTGTAGCCACCCAGGAGTGAAATTCTCTCACATCTCCCACTGCTTTCCTCATTCTTTGGGTTTACTCTGCTCCTTCAATTCTCCATTAACAATCACTTCGCCTGCCTTAAAATGAGTTCAAATTCCATGTTATTCAGATGTAACACCATAGTTATGATAATGTGTCCCCTGCTTCTGCAGCAGTTAAAAGCTTCACTTTCTACTTAAGAGGGTGATTAACGAAGCTAAACTGTTACCCTTCTGTACCAGTGTAAACAGAACAAGAAGAGTGACAAATCAGAGGAGCAGCTTGGCAACATAAATTTCCCTTCCTTTTTTTAATGCTCATTCTGTGCCAGGTGCTTATTACCCCAAAACTGAAGAAAAACAATACCAAGAATAGGTACAAAACATTACACTCACCCACGCACACACACCCATTTTTAATAATAGCTGCCTCCTCTCCCCACCCACTGCCCCTGGCTTTCTGTAATGCACAACTTAAGAGAGCTGATCTTAAGTCACTTCGTGGAAGAAATAATGGAGCTTTTTTTTTTTTTTTTGGCATAGAAGAACTTACAAAATGCAAGTGGAAAATGAATTTGAAAGGCTTTCTGCCTCTGCAGTGTTATTTTTCAGAGAGCTTTGGTAAGTGTTTTCAGCGATAACAACAATAATCCAGACTCCGATTCCTCATCCGGATAGCAAAAGGAAAATTCATAATTCCCTTTTCAGACTTCCTGAGCACCTACATAGCTGGGTTTCATAAAGCCTGGTTCAGTTTTGAAATGTCAACTGTTACAAAAAATAATAAAAATCAGCATATAGAGGAATATTGTGTTCTAGATCCTCCCCAGTCAGGCGCCTTAAATGACTATGGCCATTTCGGATAAAGTTTAAAGCCAATGTTACTTTCAGTAAATGATGGAGATTTTTTTAATAGTTAATATGTTTTCAGCTCATGTTTACAGCATAATCACATTTCAGGTTAGGAAGAACCGATGTAACCAAATTTGTGTAATAAACATTGAAATGAAAATTTTGAAGTGCTAAAAGATTTTCAAAGAGCTAATGATTCAGATGTATGTTTCTCAACTTAAGAATCTGGAAACATGGTTTAGTTAAACAGTTTTAGTACTACTTACTCATCTGTTTGGAGGTCTGGAAGGGCTTGTGAAAATTTAAAATTGAATATTTGTATTTTGAATATAATTCAGCACTAGTTTTTGCTGTTTTATATATCCTTACACTTGACAACTGTGCAATGCTATCTGTTATCATGGTATTTGAATATCCTTTAGGCCCATGAGTTGACAACAGAAAAGTTTTAAAAGAAGGCCATGGAACATATACATCTCCTTTCTTTAAAGTAAAAATTCTTAGAGTAGCATTTGTTGTTTATCTATTCAAATTTCCAAAGGATTTTTATTATTATTATTACTTAGTCCAGCTGGAATATTTAATTGCTTCTCTGCCAAAATCTGTTTATCTTTTTTCTTCCTACAAATCTCATGAACAGAATAGTGTTTTTCTCTAATTTTCTTCTCTATGTGCTTGCTCAAATGTATTCCACATTTATTTATCTTAACACACTTATTTAGAAACAACAGCATTTTACACATATATAGATGTGTATATAGAGAGACCTACTATAAATATACAAAAATAACATAAACCTCCTTCTCAGTGGATTGCAAATAATACAAAATACCTTTGTTGTCTGTTTGTTCTTTATTTGGTCAAGGGCTTGTAACTATGTACTTGTCATGCAGCGGCTTCTCCTGAAGTTTGATTTCTACAGGAATCATCACAGTTAAAGCACACAACTGTCAACTTTTGCCTCATTACAAAGGACCATCCAGATTCCAAGGGAACACATGCTACTAGAAGCAGTATCTGGCATTTAGGTAATTTCAGCTGGCAGACAGCTTTGAATTTGCCTCTCCTTCTATTCCTTTTATTGTCATATTCTCTCTCTTTCTTATTTACCTATTTAAGATTTATTTAAGATTTACTTATAAGGTTTACTTATGTCTAGGCATCATATCCTAAAAAAACTCAGAAGGTATTTCTTTTTTTTTCTTTTTACACAGAAGTCAGGAGTGCCTTTGTACACACAATTCACACTGCACCTCAAAAAAACCCTTTTTACCTAAAAATAAAAAAGACAATTTCTAAAATGAGAGGGAAAAAATCTTTATAAACTACTAAGATTTCATAAATATGTAATAGAATTTAAAAATATATATATAAAGGAGAAAGAGCATTTTAAGTGCATTTTAAGAATGCACTTATTTATAGCTCAGATGAATGGCTCTAAACTAATGGGTTTGCTTTTGTATTCTGTTTTAGAATGAACATACTATGTATCTGATATTTCTGACGTCATTGATGTTCCTGAGCTAAAATCCCAGGTCTTGCCATTCACCCCATAAAGGAGAAAAATAGTAGTTCTCTCTCTACAGAGGTAGAAATAGCTAAGCCAGATCTCAGTAACTGAACAATTCTATATACAAGTGAAGTGATTTTGGAGCTAATTTGATATCCAAAAAAATAGCTAAAAAACGAGGCTTGCCAGCATCATTAATACTAACCAGAAAAGTCAGAGTGGTTCTTATCTGCAAAGGGATGTGGCTTTTCTGATCAATTTACACTGATCTAAAAATCATCTAAAATAATTTCATTATGACTAAACATGCAGCCTTACTACTTAATGGATAAAAAAATAGTGGGTTTGAGGATCTATGTGATCATATGAATGTGTCTGCTGCCACCTACTTGTGCTAACAAATTTTTAGGTGCTGCTCGTTTTAAAATCAAAACACACACTTCTCTTTGTTTTATAATTCCATGTCATCACAGGATGTCATCTGTAGTTTTGTGATCTAAAGCTCTCCATTTTCGATACAAGTAAGGAATACACAGAGGAGACAGCTGCATCCAGGCAGTTCCAGTCGGACTTCATTTTGGACTTTTCCCAGTCTACTTCCAGAAAGCTCCCTTTCCTCCCTATGGTCCCAGGCAGAGGGACAGCTAGTACAAAAGAGAGCTATGCCACCTCTTCAGTGGCAGGGAGACTTGTTTCCAGATTGCGTATCACTGCACAAGTGTAAACTTATCTGCCCTACCAAAACGCTTTACTAGCACATCTCATCTACTTCTTTGTCTTCCAGCAGTGTCACTGCACTATGCGATATGATATGGACACCTATGTGTGCTAGTAACAAGCAAAGATCGCAAAATCCATTGACAAATTGAAAGATTCTTGTCTTCTGTTAAAATGAAGGATTAAGAGAGCAGAATGCCTTCTAACAGCAAGGGTACTTAGAAGAATGTGACATAAAAAAAGTGAAGATAAAAGCGAAATGAGAAGAGTCTTTGGCACATAATGGGGAAAAGTAAGTGAAGAAGCTCTTCCGATTTAATGACATGATAACAATATGACTTCTATTCACTACAGCTTTTGTCAAATGCAATCTGATTCACTTCTCACTTTAGCTCATGATGTCCTTGGAGTGAGCCTGGTAAGGGGTATTGTGCTGCTAGCCTAAGAAGTTGGGAAGCACAGTCCGAATTACATGCTCAGATGTAGAAATACCATGTGGTCATTTACCAAGGCCATTGCCAGTGAATTATGTATGTTCCATACATTTGCAGCACAGAAACTTTTACTTGTCTTCAGAATTTTACCTCTTCAGTACATGAGATTTGTAATTTCAAAGCACGGCAAGAACACCAAGTACAGTCAATAGAGCAGTTCATTCTGCACAAGGCTTTTCAGTGTTTGCCCATTTCTGTGGGGAATGAGTTCAGTGACTGTGCTAAAGAAGAAAGGGGGTATAAGAGGTAAATCATAATAAGTCCTGAGGACACTGCAACTGGCTTCAGACATTTCCACATGTTTATGAGAAGACCCTACAGCCTTTATGTCATTACGTGGGTGTTACATTTAAAATAATATTTCTGTATTACTCAACATATTATTGTAATGCTGGCTGTAATCTGCCTCTCAATACACTTAAAATACTGTTATGAAAGGCTGAACACCTAGCAACTGCTTTTGGATGTACTTGACATAATCATGTTATCCTGCAGGAGCTGTATGTGTTGCTATCCGAATTTTCTTTGAGGAGGACTTGATGAAGGGGAAGAAAACCTCTAAGTCTCACACCTGCGATATATCCACAATGAATGCCAGTGACACAGAGCACTTGAGCTTTTTTTTGCTGTAAATAAATGACCAAGGTACAAAGAATCTCCATTAGTCAGTCAAGCACCACTAACTCAGCGATGACCAACAGCCCAGCACTGTAAGATGCCTCTTCTTGAGGGCAAACAAACCAACCAACATGGATCCAAAAGGGGGCCCTCTCATGCACAGGATAAATCTGCCAATAAGTGGGCCAATCCCTTGCAGACCTGAACGGCTGCCAGACATTGTCCCCATGGGGGACATCTCCCATGGCTGTAGGCAGCCAGCAGTTCGGCGGACCAGAATGAAGAAAATTAAGAGGTACCTTTCTGGGACACTTCTTCCCAGAGCGTCTCTGACACATCTCCACAGATTGGATTTGATGAGCAGGTGGCATCAGTAGCAGTCACCTCGTCTTGGGGTAGGCAAGGTCAGGCTAGTGTACCTCAAGGCTCGGTTCCAGGATGACTCTAGGAGGCACTGACTTCACAAAAAAAAATAAATAGGATATGGCATGCTCTGAGGTTTAAATCCCATTAGTGCTTCCTAGAGGTCTTTAGGGTTTCCAGCACCTTCCTTGATGTGGCAAACATGGTGTTGGTGAAGAAAGATCACTCACTTGTCTGCTGAAAGGTAGTAAATGCCAGGGAGGAGTAAGAGTGGGCTGCTCCACAATGGGATGAACCCAGGACATGAAGAATTTGTCCATCTGTCATACCTCAATGCTATCATTTTTTTCTCTGAGAAAAAGTCAGTAGCCCAAATAATAACATAAAAGTCAAGTGCAGTAAAATGAACACTTTTTTTTTTTTAATGAAGAAAGTAGATGATATGTGAACAGAATGTATGACTTTCTGAACACCTTAAAATGTGCTTAGGTGATGCGATGGATCTAATATTATGATACTAGTAAAGTAACTTTTTTTTACAAAGTTGAAATTCATTTCAGTTATTCTCTTAGTTATTCTCTTAACTGGGACTTAACCTGTCCACCCAACTTAAGTTGTTAACTGAAGCACACAAAGTGGACAGAATAACAAGAGATCAAATAACCCAACTTCAGAATTCCATATCAAATACAGCTACACTTGCTTACCATACAACAATATATTATAGCCAAAGGAGACCAAAACTCTTACTTGCTGGCTCTGTTAAGGCTTCCACAAACCACATTATCATAAAACACCGCATTTCACATATGCTAAACTAGACATTTCAATTCCACTCATGACTATAATGTTCCACCAAATAATCCTACTAATATCAAATGTGCAGAAATCCCCAAACAGTAAACATTAGGGCTATCTTTCTTTGGAAAACTAAGCTAAACATTGAATAAACAACTGAGCAGATGCTCTTGTTTATTTGACTGGTCTAGGGCTGCACAAGGCTAGAAATCAGTTGATTAAACCAGCTGTGAGTGCCCTCAGCAGAAGGAGAAGCTTAGCAGATGCAAAATAACATATCCGGCCTCATCATTACAGCAGATGTATGGATAATATGGAGAGGAATATCAACAAAAAAATGTAAAAGCACTGCATGTAGTCTTTCTCTGACTAGTGAATGATCCCTTGTAGAAGCTGCCAACTGGCATGAGTGATGGCAATCAAACTTCAACTGTTCTGAGCAGCACCGCAGCTCTGCTGTGAGCATCAGCATCTGCCACAGACTCTCAGAAAATGCAGATATAAATAGCAATTTTGAGCACAAGAAAATACTTCCCTGAGTAGTAGTAGTAGTAGGGCCACCATATGCAGACCCCCCTCCCCTTTTTCTTTTTCTTTTTTTCAGTTTGTTTGTTTGTTTTTGGAAAGGATGTTAATTAAAAGTTTAACGAATATAAAAATAAAATGTAAAACTGCACTATTACCTCTGCAAGACTAGAATATGAATGAACATTATAGAGGGAAAAGTATGTCATACCACCTAGACAAGATGTATTAGTTAATATGCAGAGAGTAGAGGCAAAAAAAATCTACTCTGAGTTAGCATCAAGAGCAACATTTTGTGTCCACTCCTCCACACTGTGCAGTTGGACATATAAATATGGCATAGGTGATAAAAAGTCATTTGTCCTGATGCCTTAGACACTCCTTGACCCCACTCAATCACTCCTTTCCTTTTTGTGTAGATCAGAACGCCAAGATGAAGAATTTGGAAGAAATACGCTGAAGAAGCAAATTTGACCTGCCTTTCAGAGGAAGAGGAAATTTAAGGAACAAAATTTAGGGGAGGAGAACTGCAATTTTTTGCAATAGAAAGATATTTACAAAGCAGAAATACTGACATTTGGACATATCTGTCAATTACAAAACTAAATCTTTTTGATGTCTGCTAACAGAGGGTTGCCATGTATTAAAATCAGATTTACACTATTTTTATTATCAGATAACCTGAATGATTAAATTATGTGGCTTTATTAGCTGAAGCTGCTCATCAATATTAGCATTTATTTGTAAAATAAAACTCTATTACCACAAGCCGGATGTGTAGAGATTCCCTGCTGCACTAGGTAAACTCCTTTTCTTATCCATTGCAAGACACAAGCCAATTCCAGAGCTCCCATCTGGATTCCCCATCCCTCAGGCAGCCTTGTTAGCAGTCTTCCTGCAGATTCAGTCCCTCCCATTACAGTTTCGAGTCTTTGTTTCTGTAAAAAATACCTAACAATTCTGACAACATGCCTGTAGTCCATTAACAGGGAATGCGAAGCAGTTCCTGTCTTCATTTTATGCTTTGAACACACCGCCTGTGTCATTGTTTTCTTTCCCTTGCACACTCATTACCTACTGTCATGTCATCCTGTCTCCAGTCTTCCCTGGTGCTTTAGATTTCACCGATTTCTTATCACCCTCTCTCCATGCTCAGCTAAGCACCTTGGCTGCAACTAGCTTAAGTAGCTGCTCTCCCCTCTGTTGTAGCTTAATAACCATTACGCCAGTGCCTGTCCAGTCTCTCCCTGTGTGTGGGGATTAATAACTGTTGCCTCCGCACTTTTTTCTTCTATCACTGTTTTCATTGAGAAAGATTAATTTCAGCTGGAAGATAAAAAAAATACAGCGTATCACATTATTTTTGTAGGTATACCCATTCTATTTCACTCTGTTAACTGCAAAACATGTTTTCACACAACTGCATGCTTGATCACAACACTTTTGTAAAGGTGCCTTAAAATGCTTTTTCTTCTTAGGCTGAAATATATAGGAAATCAAGAATGAACATGAGAAATGTTGAGAGCACTTTGGTAGGACTGGACATACATTTTGCCTTTGTGCATGGAGAAGCAGAAAGTGAGTGGATAGCTTGTTTACTACCCTTTTCTCCCCACCATGTTTTCACCTCCACCTTCTGTTGGCAGTACATCACACACTTACAGGATATGCAGCAGGCTTTAGTTTCTCTGCAGCTGGTGCTGCTACCCTGCTTGATGACTCAAATCAGCTACCACAGTCTCTCCTCAGTGGTACTTCTACTCCAAAATAGAAGACTCTTCATGTATATCACATCCATAAAAAGAAAATATTTCAGGTGATGCCGCACCTTGTACCTCCCGATGTTCATGAACTTGCTTCAGAAAGTAATGATAACTTAAGAAGCATCTGGAGGAATGTTGCTAGTAGAGCAGGGAGGGGCATGGCATTTTGCAGGTGTTGACAGAGAGTTTCGTTGGCTTGGAAGTCTGATCATAGCACTTTATATTTTCTTGACCTGTTTGCCTAGGTTTGAACTATTCTGAAATGTAAAGCAGATGGGTTTTTTGTTTGGTTGTGTGTGTGTTCATAGGTTTGTTTAGGTTTGCAGCAAGCCGCTGTATGCACGAAGTACTGAGCTTAAAGCAGTTAAAGTAAGGAATTAATCCTGACAAAAATCTTACAGTTAAGTGTTTTGTGTGGATCAGGAACTATTTTGGTCCATAGGCCTTGAACTTGAGTGAAATGATATTCCTTTACCAGAGCATGAATTCAATGCCTGGCATATGCAGTGTTTCCAGCTAGTGAATGAATATGTTTGCAGCATTTTTCAATGACATGCTGACAGGACACAGCATGACATAGGTTGTTATGCAAAAAATCATAGAATCATAGAATCACAGAATGCCTAAGGTTGGAAGGGACCTCTAGAGGTCATCTAGTCCAACCCCCCTGCACACGCAGGGCCACCTAGAGCACGTGGCACAGGGCTGCATCCAAGCGGGTCTTGAAGATCTCAAGAGAAGGAGACTCCACAACCTCTCTGGGCAGCCTGTTCCAGTGCTCTGTCCCCCTCACTGTCAAAAAATTTTCCTTAAGTTCCTGTGGAACTTTTGATGTTTAAGTTTGTGGCCATTTCCTCTGGTTCTGTCGGTGGCCACCACTGAAAAGAGGCCGGCCCCATCCTCCTCCCTGCCTCCCTTGAGGTACTTGTACACACTGATCAGATCCCCTCTCAGCCTCCTCTTCTCCAGGCTGAACAGGTCCAGCTCCCTCAGCCTCTCCTCATAGGGCAGATGTTCCAGGCCCCTGATCATCCTCGTTGCCCTGCGCTGGACTCTCTCCAGCAACTCCACATCCCTCTTGTACTGGGTGGCCCAGAACTGGACACAGAACACCAAATGTGGCCTCACTAGGGCTGAGTAGTGAAATCAATAGTGAAAAATCATGCCTCTTCAAGCATCCACAAACAATTACTTCTGCAATCACAATCAAAGGAAGAATTTTAAAAGCCTTCATGAAAAGGCATATTTCATAACCTAATATTTTAACATGATGCAAGGGTAACAGTGAAATTATATACCAGCAAAAAGCTCCCCAACTGACAGCACCCAGAGGCCTTTGTGAATGTGTTGCTCAGTAGCAAGTCCAGCAAGACTACTGTGTGGCACATACAGCACACATTTAGCAGTATTTTGAGTGCATTTACACTAGAATTTTAGTATGGATCAGACATGTGCTTCTGAAGCTGATCTCTCAAATCTCAGTTAAGAACTCTGTTTTATTTTGCAAAGTGGTTTGACTACACATGAATGACATTGCTTTGGGTGAACTGACATAGAAGAGCACCATAACTAACTCACACTCTTGAAATACATATTCTGGGGACACTGGCTTCTCTGCACCAACTGTTCTGCTTCACAAATTTTCACTCACATCATACACTGTTTGCAAAGTTACATAGAAAGAACTCGTGAAGCACAAAGAATGATCAAGAGGCACAAAGTACGATCTGCATAAATTGAGCTCAGCAGGCAATGAAGTTAGCAATCTCCTCAGATGGTAACTCCAAATTCTGACTTCCTAGTACACGTCTACACAGAGTAAGAAGAATTCTTTCAATTCCTATGTATATATAAATATACACACACACATATATGTTGAATTATTCCTTTCCCTTTTTCCTTTCCTTTCCTTTCCTTTCCTTTCCTTTCCTTTCCTTTCCTTTCCTTTCCTTTCCTCCTCAGATCTTCATGAACATATTTTCATATAATAGTCCATTTTATGAGAAATTTGGAATTTTCTGTTACATGTGCTTTTTTTGACTTAAATAACATTTTTTCTCCTATACAGAATGACTGTAATTTTTATACAATAGAGGTAGAACGCTGAAAAGTTTCAAAGATGCAGAAACAAACACAACTAAATTCACAATGGCATAGGCATTAACAACAACAACAGCAACAAAAGCCTTTCTTAAATATTCTGAGAATTTCTTGTACTGTTTATTTATATTTTTTAAAAGAATGGTTGCAGATGTTAGGCAAATGAGTCAGACTTCTTACTATTATAAACATTTGCAAATAATTCCTTGTTTCCCTTGCTTTACGCCTTATTTTAACTAGAAAAGGCATTCAGATTACTTACCTGTGAACCAAAAAATAAGTATTTCTGAGGACATTTTATGCATTCCTCATGGTAAAATGTGTGCGTTTAAGCTTATAATTACATAAGCACATTTGCAATCTAAATACTCATATCCCCTTCAGGGAGGGAGGATAGGGCTTTGCCTTTCTTATTTTTTGTAAAGAAATCTTCTAAGCTGTTCAACTAAAAGCTAAGAAAATGAATCATGCTAAGAGGAATATTCAAATAGATGTTCTGATGGTAAACATTCATTAAAATCTCCAAAGCACAGAGCAGACTATCACTCAAATTATCTTAATGAAGATGGACAATTCCTAATTCCATAAGTGTCCTTCTGGAAAAAAGCTAAAGCTTCAAAAATCACAGGTATTCTGAGGCAAAAGAAGAGTTCTATTATTTTCCTGTTAAACTTTCATGCATCTCTTCAGAGATATATGGCTACTGACCAAAGTCCCTTCAGAAATAAATAATTTCAGGATAATTGTAGATATAACTACATTTATATATAACTAATAACTAGATATAACTAATTTATATAAATTAATTCCTTTATTATTCCTGGTTTTACATGTTGCTGTGGTAGACTTTTGCAAAATTTTTGAGGTAGATCCAGATAATCATGTTTAAATGCAGTATTTCACACTGCGGTTTCACAATCTGTTTAGTGTGACATAAACCAGCACAACCATTCAAGAGTCATCCCACCATCCCGTCATTTCTGTGTGATTATTCCTGCATCCATAACTGCAGACATATGCAGGCATACAGATGTGCAAAGAATTCACTCTGGGAAGTGATTTGTGCTACACTAACTTGGCCAGAAAGGTTGGCCATAATCTTGCAGTTAGTCCTGTACACTTCAAGGAGTTATTAAGCTACAATGAATACAATGCTTTTTGCAACAAAGTAAACAGCCTGGCTTAAAGCAATCTAATCAAATTTGAAATAATAATAATAAAAAAAAAAGTGCCCTGCTTCCAAATATTGGTATCAAAGTGGAAAAATGCAACTCTACCATACCTATTTAAAGTTAAAAAAAAAAAAAGAGCAGATGGAATTCTATAAATAGCTAATTGTGAGACTTCTTAGTCCAGCTTTTTTGTCCAGCATAAGTAATAAGATAGATTCAGGTATGTCCTGCCATAGGAATTATTCATGACATTCTTTTTCTTTGTTTGATTGTTTTTCTGAATTAAAGAAGAATTAAATTGTAGGCTTAAGCTCTTAAAGTGAGACATTGGCAAATACAGGCACCTGCTTTCACAGGTCTGAGGACTAAAACTTGAAGGCACTGAACTCTCAAGCCTGTCATATTTTTCTTTACACCAGTGTGACCTTACACTCACATTTCTGGGCATTCAGTACAGAGCTGAGTAGCGTAAGCAGCGGGCTCGTGTCAAAACCAGGTCAAGATCCGCAAACTAAGCATTCTTCAACACACTTGGACCTGATAGATTTAATTCCTTTGAAATACACCCATTGTTTCCTTTAAGGAGGAAGAGATGGTGTTAGTTCTGATATTCAATAAACTATTGGGTAGCGAATTCCCACAGGAGATGGAAGCATCTCCTTCTCCCAGGAGACGGAAGACAGGAGAATGGTACAGCACTTCATTATAGAATGTTTTATGTCACATATTCTTCATCTTTCAATCTGAAACAAACAAACAAAATCCTCCAGAAATGAAAAAAATTCAAGAACTACAAAATTGTCTGAGCTATGAAGTTACAATGGACATGGTCCAGTAGCTGAGTTTTCAGAGTATTAGCCTGTGATCAAATGACCTCTGTTTTCCTGACTCCATTCTAAAATCCTTTTCTGTTCTGTTATTGTTGCTGCTGTTGTTTATTTGTTGTTATTGTTTTTTGTTTGTTTGAATTATTATAATTATTAATAGCTACAGATAATATTTAGGGATGAAACTGTGGTCAAGTGCCCTCCTACACATTAATCTCTACAATAAAAAATCATTATGTATCTGAGGCTGTGTAACCTACAACTCCCCCAGATTTCCCCTTCTACTCAGTATTTCTTGTGAGGTAGTTTAAAAGGCATTTGGTATGCTATGCTTAATGGAATAATTTTTTAGACAAATTCATTATGTGGCAACCTCTACTATTGATATGTGGGTTGGGTTTCATCAGGGGAACTTCATCACTACCAAGTTATCATTGATGCAGTCTGTCTAATTCATTCCTGTAAGTTCTCTCTTCTGCACATCAGAGGGACCTATCTGTCATATTATTATTATGATCATGATAATCATCATCAATAATAACAGCAAAAGTAGTACTACCAATTCGTAATTGAAAAGCCCAGCCATTATTATAGAAAAAGAGTTCTAGAGAAAGAGGAGAAAAAAAAACTTTAAGAACTTCAGCCTTTTAATCAGATAATTGTATTTTTTCAGCCTGAAAATATTTGCGTGGTTCAAGTATAATAAGAGTTTTTTATTATTATTTTTATAATTCTAAGTTGTTTCTTTCTAAAAGCCAACTAAGTATATTTGAGGCACATTGCCTTTCTCAATATTTGAAAATGATTAAAGCTGTGACTGATATTTATTCTTCACTGGCACAAATAAAAGATGAAAATTTATTGGAGGTAGAGATGCTAACATCTCTTTGCCAAAGCTCTATGTTATCTCAATTTTCTGGAGATTTTGTCAGTAATTAGTATATTCCTGTGTCAATATATCAAGTTTATTTTCATTGTGAAAGATAATTCCAGCCCAGAGAGACTATAATAAATAAATATTATGTGCCCAATATATTGCTAATGAAGAAGATGATATATTGCTAATGAAAAAAAAAGATATATGGTGAAAGGCTTTCTGAAATCTAGCCAGTGAATATTACACTGAGAGTACATTTATTTAAATGTTCAGGCATTATTATTACAGCTTAGTACCTCCACACCACAGTGATATCATCCTCTACAACCTCTCAGGTTTCTTCTTGCCCCACTGAATCCCACGGTCTGATGAACATTGACATCTGTGGGAGCCATACTCAGCCATGAAATAGCCATGAAAGAAAGATATCCAACAGAATTTTAAATGTCAGTAGCTTTGTTCCACATGGTGCCAAATCCAAAACAACAGCAGATTTCCAAGAGCATATTTGGAAATAGTGATTCTGGGAGAAAAAAGCAAAAACTAAATTTCCATATTGAGATGAACATGCAAGCTTGGGAGTGGTGAGGGTGGGCAGCTGCAGGAGGGAGGCGAGAGGGAACGGAGGGCAAAGGCAATGGGGCAACTGGCCAGGAGAGTCCTCCCACGGCGGGAGAGGGCCCCGTGGCTTCTAACGGGGGAGCGTCACAGCTCTGCAGCAGGAACTCAAGACCACACTGAGTAAAATTGAGCTTTTCAATAAAAATGTTGCCAGTAAATTAGAAGCTTTTAAAGAAAGGTATCATCCACATATTCAACAGCTTTTTTATGTTGCTTTTATTAATACTACTAGTACTATTGTTTTACCTCATTTAAAACATTTGACTTTGTTCTACTGAAACAAATAATCAGACCATAAGGAGAAGTTAATATCACTTAGCTCTTTCTGATCAAAATAATATGAATATAAATTATTTAATGCTCCCATCACTAGAGTTATAATACAGATTCTGAAATAACTCTAAGAAATTATCCCCAAGGCTTGCCTGTTTTCTAGATTCGGCACCCATTTGTCCAGGTAATCTGTCCATCATTTTGACATGGAAGTTGGAGGTCCCATAGAGCTGGAGGCTCTCATTGATCTTCTGTAAGTGACTGAGACTCTCTTCTGCCCTGCCTGAATGTCTGCAGACAGCTGCTGCAAGGAATTTTTATACATAACTAACATTTCACTACTGAGTTTTACATTTTTATGCAGGTAGAAATCCTTTTCTTTTTAAACTACAAAAAGAATCTGATCATGAAAGGCAATGCCCGAGGGAAGATTTTCAGAATTACTTCCTACTCTCAGCTTTAGAGAGCTCAAACAGCTAAGATGGAGAAACTAAATATTACATCTGAAAGCAACTCAAGTTTGTATCTTTACAAACTAAATCTTCTACGCATCAACTTCCTGCTAACCAGCAGTGGATAGACCAAGCTTTGAAATAAAGTACCAGAGAAATAAACATATTTATGACAGAAAAATGTTTAAACTTTTTTATATTTATTATTTTATTCATGTGAATGCTGGCTTGGAAGTCCTCACTCCTTTCATCTTTCATTGGCATAAATCCCTTTCAGACACTGAGTGGCTGCCATCATCTAAAATGATAGTTTCATCAGCTCTGAGTTGCCCTAAGCCAGTCCACAGTGACAGATATGGATGAACTTCTTTCTGTGAACTTCGATCAACAAAGAGTGATCTCAGCTATGGGAAGAACTGTCTAGGAAAGCCATTCTGAGCAGGAAAGGATTTTTTTGTTTAAGAAAAAAAAATGGAGGTGAAGGGGCGAGTAAAAAGCGCTTCTACAGAATTACTGTAGCACAAAATGTCTTCCTGCTTGCTCACTCATATTTTGTATGCACATTTTGTATTCACCTGGCTAGAGACAGCCAAATACTGGGTAAACATATATAAGGAGCAGTTAAGTCTCTTGACTGAGAAACAAATATACAGGGACACAAATCTATACCTTTGGGAACTCAAATCCAGGCACCTGAAGTTTTTGAGGAAACAATGAGACTCCTAAAAAGTTGGGATGGCTCCAGGATTAAGCAGCATCAACCATCAAATATGCAGAATTTTAATTAGGAGTAGTTGGGGCACAATTTTTGCCTTGTTTACCAGATAAGCCTTCTACTTCTTATTTAGATTTGGTCCATATCTAGTTTTTATATCTAGTTTTAAAGGAGCATGTTAAGTTCCTCGGTGAGGTTATATTAGAGCAGATCTCAATAAATCCTGTTTATCATTCCTTCTGCATTGATATTGTCCTTGGCAAATGGCCTCACTCAGTGATGCAGAAAAGCGCCTATGTTAATATTCTGCTAATGTGCAGTTGGGACCCTTAATGATTCATACTTTTGTATAATAGACTCAGATCACCTAAAGGAAAGAAACAAGATCATTATAGTATTCTCTCCACCTTAAAATGTTTGTGCTCCAAAGACGATATTGCCTATTAGAAGCTCTGAAACACCCACTGAAAGTTGCTGTAGCAATTTTGTTATTTGCATCTGAGCAGCCTCTAGCTATTCTAATAATTCTACCTACATAAAACAGGATGAAGGCAAAAAAAAAGTCAAAAAGGAATTAGAAGATGAGCAAAAATTAGAAGATGAAGGGGCTACATTAAGCACAGCCAGGATTACAGAGCATTTATAGGTCAGAGTTAATATCTGCTGGAAGAGAAAGAAAATTTATAAAAATAAGTAGTATATAGTGCTGAAGTTTCTTTACATAATAAAGCTTTTCTCTCTATCATACAGATAATATTTCATAGATAATATTTCATTTTATTAATTTCTGAAACTGATTTATTAGTTGAACTGAATGTTCTTTGTTCAGACCATAAAGTGCTGATAGATCCTATACATTTACCTGATAGAGAAGATGCATGTCATTTATTTATGATCTGAAGAAATCAACATATGGGATAAACACAGGTTACTCAAATATCTAATGAAGTCTACTGTCAATCTTTGTCAGGAGAACAGAACAGGAAAAAAAGATTGTTCGCTGGAAAGATAAACAAGTGTTTCTAGGTAGTATATCAAACCAATAGATTTAACATCTAAATGACATTTAGATTACATTTTGTAATTTGGTAAAATATTACTACAAACAAGCCACTAAGTAATAACAACAGCTCAGCTGCACACATACTCTGTGTTTGATCTCTCGGCAGGGAATACTTTGTTTTCAGTCTGGCATTGGTCTCCTGCACAAAATCCCTATTCTGATGTTAGTCATAGAATCATAAACTTACCCTGTATAAATAGTTTTCAGACATAATTATCACGTAACAAAACATGTAGTGCAAAACAAAAAATTTAACAGCTTTAATAAGATTATCCGGGAAGACTATTAAAAAGACGTGGAAGAGATTCCTCTTAGAAGATAAAAGAAACAAAGAAATGGGATTCCTGTAAAATCTTTCAGTAGGATTATCTTCTATTAAAAAAGACCTTCCCTTGTTAGAATTCCTGTATGAATGCACTCTGAAAACTATATAGATTTGAAAAATCAAAATTAATAGAAATACACAAAAGATTTCATAAAACTACTGCATAACAAAACAAACAGAAATTTTCATTATTTTTTGCATTTTTTTAATATTTTACATATATTTTCCTGGCAAGTGCATTTCATTTTAGTATTTTTTATACACTTTAAACGATATGTTCCAAAAAGTTTTTTGTTCTATAACAAAAAGTAAAATGAATATAGTGTTTCTCTAACTTAATCTTCTAGTTTGATGCAATATATCAAATTTAAATTACTTCTATAGCTAATACTTGGCAGGATATTGATTCATTGAGCTATAAATTTCAATATGTTTCTTGCGGGTAATGGAATATATAAAAATAAATCACATTTCAGTCAGGCACATTGCATTTATGGTGTGTTACCAGCAAGAGTCAAGAGAAGCACAAACCCACAGCATTTAAAGTTTTAAATTCTTTACTTGAAGCTATATCTTCATAGCTTTTCACCAGAAAAAAATGTAATAGCCTAATGGCCTGCTAGTGATAAGAACTAAGAATTATCACATAATAGATTCTTTCTTCTCTCAAAAAAAAATTCAGTTTCATGAACAAAAATTAAATTCCGGTACTCATGGTTTTATATTATCTTTCATTCTTACTGTTATTTATGTGGCAACATCTCTAGATTATTTTATTGATACTAGAATCATGTGATCTTCAAAGCATTTCTATAGTGCTCCAAGGCCTTATTTATAATGGACTTTCTATGGTTTTCAAACGGAATGTGTGCACAGCATGTAAGATGCGAAGAGTTGGGAAGCAGTGTTTATGCACATGTGGTGTATCTATCTCCTTTACAATTAATTGGTTGGAACCAAACCTTGGGAGTTTCTGTCATACAGAATCGTGACCATTCACAGAAATGTGGAAAATCAGAGAATTCAAACCACAATAAGGAAATGTGAAGTGTTATTTAGTGATGATGTAGTTACCACATACTAAACGTTTCCTTAGAAAAGTGTTGGACTCTCTTACGTCTCTTCCTCTATCACTCAGCGGAGTGATTTGTTCAGTTTGGCTGCTGTAAGCAGTAAAAGTGGCCCCATGAAAGCAGGGAGAAAACAAAATCATGCAGTACCTAGAAGTGGAAGGCTTTAATATGAGAAAAGAGGATAGCTGAATTTTTCACCTAAATACCGTACTGGGTGTTTCAGAGATAAGCAAGCCCTAACATTAGGGGCAATTTACAGATTTCCTATTTTGAAACTTTGATTTCAGATTTTAAGGAAAAGGAAATAGAATAGAAAAGGAGTGGAAGGAAGATTACATATTCCAGAGGATCTAGGGAGATTATTTCCCACTTTTGAAGAGTTAGTGAAAAAACAGAATTACAGTGTTTTTAAACTCCTATTTTATTGTCAATTGGGCAATGAAATTCTCAGCAAATACCCAATATAGACTATTAAAAAAAAAAGCCTTAATCATTACCACTCAACTACAATTATCCAGGCAAAGTTTTATCCTACTATACTGAAACTTTCAGTTTAATAGACATTTCAATTTAATAGACATAGCTAGTGCATTCATGGATACTGCCTGACAGCACAACTTTCTAGATTCTCCAGAACATTGCTCAACCTCATCACAATGCACAGACATTCGAAAACAGTGACACTACGGAAATATTATTGCTACATTAACAAAGAGGCTGCAGCACCAGGAAAATAACTACCACAAAACCTGACTAAAAATGTCTACTAAAAATAACAGTGCACTAGAAGAAAACAATGGAGATGAAGGGAGGTGCATCAGCAAAACTCTTGTGAGAGATAAACAGAGGATAAACTAGATAACTTGAGGACAGTTCCACTATATTTAGGTTCCTAAAAAGGTGGAAGATGAAACCATTTAATTGAAGAAATTATGGCACATTTTCATTCACCTTTATAACTGTTTGGGATTTAGTAAAGCTGTTGGGGGCAGAGGCAAGGAAAGAAAGAATGACATCACACTTCCTTCTCTAACTCAAGCATGGTGACAAAAGTTTCCTAACTATATTGGATCACAAAGTAGAATTGGAATTAGATTTTTTTCCATGAACCTAAAGGCATATGATATATGAGAGAAAATCTTTGCTTATGCTATTAAAAAAAAAATCAGCTGTGAATGCCAATGAACTGGCATTAAACATCTATTGAGCTTTGCAGCTTTCTAATTTGACCTTTGTATTCTAGATTTTGGAACTGTAATACATCAGTAAAAGTTATACCAAATTTATTGCAAGTACCTTTTTCTCCTTTTTAACAATTTAGATGATTTGTAATGATTTAGCTTATTCTGTGGCTTCCACAATTTTCATTACAACACAACTGGAAAAATATGAGTGCGCAGAGCTGGCCTGAGCCACAACTACATCAGTGCTCAGGTGCCCAGTGTGTCTGCAAGGCAAGACATGCGGGAGGTCTGTTACCATTCCTCTGAAGAATCCCAAGGACAGCACATTGCTTGTAGAGAGAGAGATTTGCTACGAGAGCTGCAGCCCAGGGAAATCTGAGATATATGCATGGCAAGAAATCAAGAGAAAAGAGAGTCCAAGAAGATCATTTATAAACTGGACAAGTAGGTCTGATCACCTGCGCTGCATGGCTGTTGTCACTGTGGCTCCACAGGGAGCACGTCTGTTCCTCGCTAACACCGTACTGCATCTCAGGACACACAAGTATTACACCAAATGCATCTCTTTGTCACCGGGCAGCAGTCTGCTTTCTGGCACATCTCAAACGTGGATAAATACTCAAGACTATACATGCTACTGTCCATTACCCTACGCCTAGCCTTTTTTCAAAGCATCTGCATGCAGACTTGAATTCGCTTGCTTGGGCTTATAGTGGCTTGCTCTCACTTACACGTATTTACGTTTGAAGTAGGTGAGCGTGTTCTTACCCGGGCTCCACGCAGAGCGGGATGCCGACCGAGGCAGCGGGGTGTACGAGGAGTGGGACGCGGCGCGCGGCAGGGTGGCGTATGCTGACGGGGAGGTGGAGCGGGGCAGGGTGCCATAGGCCGAGCGGGAGAAGGTGTTGTTGTAGGAGGAGCGGGATAGGGTGTTGTAGCCACCGCGGGAGAGTGTACTGTAGGAGCCGCGGGGCAGTGGGGTGAGGGCAGAGCGCACCACAGTGCCCCATGCCGAGCGTGACGCGGGGGCCCAGGCAGAGTGTGAGGCCGAGCGTGAGGCGGTGTTGCATGAGGGACCCCACTGCGGGCCACAGAGGGAGCGGGACGCTGGGGTGCACATGGCCCGTGAGGCAGGGCGGGATGCTGGTGTGCACACCGAGCGGGCCGTGGCGGCCCCTACAGCACGCAGGGTCGGGGGGCACACGAAGCAGCTTGATGCCGACACGTCCTCCAGGCGCGAGGTTGGAGAGCCAGCTGCTGCGGCTCCCACAGAGAAGGAGGTCGGGGTGCACAGCGAGTGGGCAGCCGGGGGTCCCACGGGGCGAGGGGCCGCATAGGACACAGAGGTGTTGGCCACGAGGGGCACCGGGGAAGCTCCTGTGCACGGGCCTGGAGAGCACACGGTGCGGGCCACAGGGCCGCCCACGTTAGGTTGAGATGGAAGGGTGGTCATGGGGCCACACACAGGCTGAGAGGTTGGAGAGGGTGCAGAGCCACAGACGTGGGAAAGGGAGGCAGCAGAAAAGCTGCCGGAGAGGGCTGGTGGCGGTGGTGCAGAGTGGGGTGGTGGAGAGCACATGGGGTGTGATGGCGAGGCAGACACATGGGTAGGGACTGCATTGGGTGCGGAGCTGGGGCTGGAGCCAGCCATGAAGTGGTTCAGCAGGGCGCTCACAGCATTGCTGGCTGGGACAGACACAGAATAAGACATTGGCCCCCCTCCAGGCTGGGGTGTGGACGCAGGCCCCGACTCGAATATCACATGAGGCATTGGGGGGCACACAGGGTTGGATGCTGGCACGGGCATAGAGCCATACATGGTGGCAGGCACTGGGACACAGGTAGGGGCAGGCATGGTCTCACATATCACACGGAAGCCAGGATCACAGCCAGTGTCAAAACCAAGAGCAACACTGGGATTGAAACCTGGGCTGCAAATGGAGTTGCATAAGGGGTGGCCTGCAGGGAGGTACACGAAGTCATACACAGGCTGTCCGCCCGTGTTGCAGTTGGGGTTGCACACTGGGATACATACATACTCGCACATGGACTGCACCCCCGGGTCCCCCACAGGGACAGAGGCAGAGCTGTTGGCTGGCAGGGAGCCGTTCTCACAAACATGGAGTGATCCATTCTGGTTCAGCGGCAGTGTGCCATTCTGGCCTACTGGGTTACACACCTCAGTGCTGGCACAGCCCTTGCAGTAGGCAAACTTGTGGCATCCAAAGTTGGCCAGGAGCCGATGTTTACCAAGCCTGTAAGGTGTAAACTCCACAACGGTTCGTGCCTGTTGGTTGGAAGCCAGAGTTCCTAAACTGAGGGAATAGAAAGAAATGAATTAGGGTGTCCCACAGGCCCTATATATCTTGTAGTCCTGAAGCACTAGAAGTTGAATACATACTTAGGTTTGACTTGCTAGGATATTTTCAGAGACTCTTTTAGGACAGCATTGTTGCTTTTGCTTTTCTCCCCCCGAAAAAAATCAGTGTTGTGAAAAACATAACAATTTCCTTCAGCAAAAACACATGAAAAATTCCTACCCGTGGAAAATTCCACTGTCCTAATAGTGTTTATTTATTTATTTATTTATTTACTTTACCATTAGTACTCAGAAACTTTGTCAAGATATTCCCTGAGAATAATACTTCCTTTAATTCTTCAAAATGTAGAACACTTACTCAACTCAGAAATACATTTACTGTTTCCCACTTTCAGTGGTCTAATTTTTATCAGGGAATTTTGTGGCATCAAGCTCATTATCATTCAGCAGGAACAGCTCCTAATTACTTCTGCTTAGAACTAGTCCATTTTCTGTCAGTTCTCCTTGTCATGAAGGTTAGCAGCGCACATTAATGACAAGCAAGGGTGTTGTTGCAACCTATAACTTTTCAGCTTCCTGTGTTTAACATGTAATGAGTTTAGAATGTACACTGCTATTTCTCACTGTCTTTTTCTAATCATCCATGTATGCATTCACAGATACCTAGAGGAATTTATAGGACACTCAGCAGGATTATAATGGTTGAGGGACGCAGCTAGAATTTCTTGCAGAAGAAACTGCACATGCCTCTTCAGACAGAAATTTGGAAAAAAAAAATGTATCTTAAAGAAAAATGAAGAAATAGCATGTCTTTCCAGCTGTAAGTGCTCTATCAGTTTCAAGAGAGTGAGACTTGCAGAGGAGTTTCAAAGTAATGAGGGGGGCACAAAGTCCTGTTTGGATGCTCAAAAGCAAAAATACTAGAAATGCCGTCTTCCTCAAATCGACCCCAAATATTATTCCCATCTGTATAATCATTGAACTTACTCAATGGTCATTGGTTCTTTGAATAAACCACAGCCTTCTAAAGTCATTATGCAGTTCTTCATATCTTCCTGGAGAGGATTGCAGAAGGAGATCTCTGCAGTGCAGGGTACTTTCAGCCGGGGTTGGCTTAAAAACTAGTCAAAAATATTTATATATATTATTTTTGTGACCCTCACAATCTGACTTAAGTAAATTACTGCAAGGAAGAGAGAGAGGTTATTCATATTCATGTTTCACTTTGACCATCTCTGTAAGTCAAAGTCAATTGATGTATATTAAAGAGTTGCACATTTTCTGCACTGCAGCAAGGCACGGTGCAATAAGAGTCCAAGTCCATTTCATAAGGGCTATATGTGTAGTTTCTTACCTTCACAATAACAGGAGGCCTGTTGACCACGATATCCCTGCTCACCATGAGAACATCTCCACACTCTGGATCTGAGACAGCAATTACTTTCATAATGTTGTGATCACAGAGGTGAGGTCCATATTGATTATAAGATATACACAGCGGAATTTTTTTCACTGTAAAGCAAATTGTAATTATTATTCTGATGTTTTGGGTTGGTATTGCCCCTATTCCCTCCCCTAAAGGCTTAACTAGTCCTTACAATGCATTAACCTTCAAAATTATCATAATATCTTTGAGAACAGACATAATGTTTCCTGGCTTAGATGATACATCCCAACAGACAGCTTCTCACTTTTCAATGACTATACCAACATGAGCACATTTAGCAGAAAGGTCTTTTGTTACTTAAATTTGTGAAGCTTTCATTTTACTATATTTCTTAAAGTAGTAATCCAAACCAAGGTGAATTGAAGCTTGGTAAAACAGAAAGTAAACACCAAATTAGAAATTTATTCATAACAGGTTTATATAAAATTTATATTTTTTTCCTTCAAGAATTTGAAAGCATTTGAAATCATGAAAATGATTAATTTGTTCTGCTTATCATATTGTATATCTGAAAAGAATCACCTTAGTGGTCAAAACAAGTGTTTTACACAGGCTACTGTCTTCTGGCTAAAGGAAATAACTTGCTTTTCTGTCAAATAGCTCTAACTTTCTTTCTATTCAATATAGAATTTGTAGTAGAAATTTTAGCAGAAAAAATTTGCAAATGATTGCTTCCCACCAATCATAAGGGGTTCCCACTAGCCCTGTTACTGAAAAAAAAAAAAAAAAAAAAAAGTCATCTCCGGAAAAGGGAACCAAAAGTCATTATATAAATCCACCTTTCTTACCTTCCCTTGGGCCCAAGATGACATTCACTTTGTCTTTCCAAAATTGATCCATTGGGCAACCATTGTATGTTATTATTTGTGCACACAAATTAAAATTTAGATTTTTGGGTTCGTTACGTAAATTTTCAAGCAGCCAGTGCAGTTGGACATCTTCACCGTACATAGGACAGTTAGCCATCTTCAGTCTCATGTTAACACCGGAGTCACTCAGGAATGGGCTACGGAGAGTTGACAGCTCTCTATCTATATGGCAATTGGAAGCATTACAGTAGCCTGGGTGAATTCTTCTGTATGCCCTGTAATAGGCCTCCTTGCTTTTTAGAGAACCTGTTAAGGAAGATGCAAGATAGTTAACACAAGCAGTCACATCTACCTAAATAGTGAAGATGATTTCTTCCTTCCCCCTCCTTCCTGAAAGCTAACCTAATGGCTTCATGTAAAGCAAATTCCCCAAGTAACAAAACCACAAGACATAATAGTCTGAAAGCACATTAAAATTGAAAATAAAATATAATAATAAGATAATAAAATGTATTTTATTTGCATTACTTAAATTTCAGAATGGAAATGTAAATCTCTAAATGTATAATTAGTATAAAACTTTTAGGACTAAAATGAATAAGAAATGCTATCATGTCTCTCAGAAGGCAAAATACATCATTC
Organism: Crypturellus undulatus; assembly: GCA_013389825.1. Taxonomy (NCBI): domain Eukaryota; kingdom Metazoa; phylum Chordata; class Aves; order Tinamiformes; family Tinamidae; genus Crypturellus; species Crypturellus undulatus. The sequence continues at coordinate 1,089,176 of VWPW01011263.1, read as the reverse complement.
ACATCAAGATACTCATTGTGTGTTGTTGTTTTTCCAGAAAAACAGAACGTGCACTTCTATAGCTCTGTTCCATTCTACACTTCTCTAGGCAATTTTACTGGTTAAACTCCTTTCTACTGTAGAATGGTAAAAACAGTACTCAGCAGCCAGAAATGATAGCAGCAGGATATCCTTGTAATATAAGAATTTAGTATGTGAGTATATTTCCTGACAGAGCTGGTACAAGAAGCAAAGAGGAAGAGTTAATCCTGAGTTTAAGGTGTTTACATTATCTAAAATCTTAAAATATTTTAACTAATACACAGAGGAGATCAAAATAGGAATAGGGATAGTAAATGGAAATGATAAGCAGGCTGTTGTTCTGATTGATTCAACTAAACGTGCTTAGAAGGTTAAATATTAAGTTTCTGTTTGAACTCAAAGACATATTCCCCTTCCTCAAAAAAGGCAACTTTACATTGTTCTACTCATTTTAACAAAGCATAGATTATATTTGTTGATAATTTAATACAATTAGCATTTCACATTTCCCCTCACACATTTAGTGGCATTTCATCATACCTAGCTCATATTTATAAGTTCCAGTGATATCTTCACACTGGTCACTGCCAACACTCTTAGTGCTAAGATGCTGTCCGCATGGCCAAGTGTCACAGAAAAGCTTTGCTTTTCTGGCATTGTTTTGGGAAAGCCATCCAACGTAGTTTGAGTTAAGCCGAGAAAACAAATGATGACCATCATAGTCCAAATCCAGTTCCCCTTCTCTGATGCTTCGAACCCACGTAGGACCACTGCAAGCTAAACCTAAGTAAGACAGATGGAAATAAAAATGTTATTATAGGACATAACCTGGGAATTACAAAAACAAAGTAAAAAAAAAAAATGGGAAAACAATAACAGATATAGAGAAAGAAAAAAGAAAATAAAACGTAGTTACCTCTCCCTGTTTCCAAGGGTGTTGGATCCAAACATTGCCAATCACCACAGCATTGATTTAGGTCTCTGCGGGCCATCCAAGACTCGTTCCAGCAGTGGTATCGCCTGTAAGTTGGAGAAATGTAACATTAAAACATCTCTTGTGTAAAGTTCTGTACCTTCCTATGGAGCAAAAACATATCACAGACAAATTTTTCATAAAAAGACAGTCTCTGTCTTAATATTGGTAAAGGCATTTGGGAATGGGGTTATTTTGTTTTATATCATTCATCCTGCAAGTGTGTTCTAGAAGTCTGAACACCTGACTGTTGAACGGTCTTCTTGCAGTCTAACTTTTTCAGTTGGTAATATGTCAATATATTAATTTTAGTTAAATATCCCTTGCCTTTCCTAGCCTTCCTTTCCTGATTCTTTAGAGAGAAATCACATATAGTGTTAGTTGTCTTTTATTGGGTTAATTAAAACAGTTTTAAGTGTTTATTGCTAAAATAGATTTCATCATCTTTCTGAAATGTAAAGACTGCAAAATACTTTTAAAAAGTTCTCAAAGATGAGACTAGGATACAACCAAAATTCTGGTGCAATAAAGCTATGAACATACAGACAATGGGTGAAAATTCTATTGTGAGTGATAATGTCAAACTAATGTGAAGATGAATTGAAAGTTTAGTAGGAATTAAGTAGGAAAGAAGTTTAGTAGGAATATGTTAGGGAAAATCAGAAAGCATGCATAAATATCATCCAAATATTTATGACTGAGGATAATGATCATAATCTGTGATAATTATTTCCTTGTATTTTATGATCTTAATATTTTGATACTTAGTATTTTTACATCTACTCTAAGATGAATGACCCTGTTGTTTCTTCTGAGAAGTATAAACAGGCTGCATCAATTCTCAGGAGTTTGCTGAATTTTTTTAGGAAGTGCAAACTACCTCTTTTTATATGTATTTAAAATTCATTATTAGGAAATGGAGTAGCCTTGCTGCACCAAAAAGATAGATACACTGAACAAGTAGATTTATGCTAGTCTTTCCGTCATTCATTGTTTTTGGCAAAAGCAGAGGACCTTATTATTTACTTCTTATTTACCATAGTTTGTCTTTACCACACAGATTTTTTCCAGTACAGTCAAAAGTCTCATTGATTCCTAGAGGATTCTCAATTGAACATGGAAAACAGAAGTTCGTGACAACACGGCTAGGAATACCCAAGCACCTCATCACTGTAAGGAAAAAATATTCAAGAGTTATTATAGAAATGAATTAATCAAGCAAGTCTTGTCTTTATCTTATAAATAATGTTCATGTATTCTAATTTTCAATAATTAAATACAAAATATGGATAGGAGGACAATATCTTGGATGCAACAACTTTTTCTTTGAGACTTTTTTTTTAGTATTTGAAATGTAATGCAAAATATTTTTGTAAAATGTGTATAGATTCATGTATAGAGTAGCAAATCAATTTTCTTTGATGCAGAAGAGCATCCAATAAACAGTAAAACTTTGGCTTTTGTTTGTTTGTTTGTTTGTTTGTTTTGTCTATATAGTTCACTATCATCTCTTCTCTTCCAGTAGAAGACAGTAACTTCATCAAGCTGATGTTACATTTTGGAGAAGCCAATACTAGATGTTTTGTTCAGAACTTGGTATTTCCATGCATCCCCCAAAAATCACTAAAAGCACAAAATTTTGCCTCCATGATGCTTTGCTTTCCCTGCATTTTTTAAAAAGCTACATTATTGAGAGCTATATGGTATGAGGGTCAAGGAGAAGACAGTACTGTTTTTCTTCTTGTTTTTCACTCAATACAAGAAAATAAAAGATTGACAAACATTGTGCTAGGCAGCCACATAATACTGTAACAAGGCAAAACATCTGGGTTCTTTCATAGTAGAATGCTTATCAATAATTTGTGGTATTTTTTAGGATAAGAAGGTTTTGATCTTGTTTTTTTCTGCTTCCCTTTAGGCCAACTGCATGAACACATATGGAGGCATCATACCTGTGCACATTACTGCAGCAAGAGACCCACAGTATCCATATCTGACTGGTCTACATCTGCCATTGTACCACTGCTGAAGAATAGGGACACTTCCATTCCATGAAAATGGCTTAGTTCCTTTCAGGTAATCGTTGTTTTCTGGGATCTTCATGATACTATTAGTGTTATGGCTACTTATCTACAAGGAGAGAGAAAACCAACCTTTCTAAACACCTGACCATATCCACATCTCAGGCATATCACAACGCTATCAGAAATTTGCGTAATGAATTATTTTTTCCCGTGAATCTGAACACAGAAAGGTTTTATCTGCTACTTGCATTGGGTTAGATTACAGTGCAACTTACTATTGTATAATATAATGCAGCATGACCCATCTATTCAGAGGTCACACATTGTTAGCTCTTACCATGTGGTTCACCACCATGCTGACATGCACGGGGTCATTGCGCCAGCAATGGTCTCGATCAGAGCCGTGATGGTAACTGGCACCCATGTCTAGAACCTTCAAGCAGATATCCAGAATCCCATCTTCAAACTAAGGAAAGAAAAGTTAGCACAAGCATCAAGGTATTCTGACACTGATAATGTCTCTTTTTTGCCAATCAAGTAGTCTTTTTCATGTCTGTGAAGCTTCCCCTGCTCCCCACCCCCCCTTTTTTTTTTTTTTGAGAGCGGTAACTGTTAACGGTTTGCTTGGTTTTGTCTGTCTGCTTGAAGACAAAATCTCTTTAAAAATCAAGTTTTTTTTTCTCTTATGTTTCAGTGATCAGATCATTTTGCTCCACTTTTCCAAGAATGCTCTGCAGCTTCCCCAACTGTGCTATAGAAAACTACCTTTCAGTAGTTTGTGCTACTGTGAGAGTTTCAACGATTTCTTTCTGTGTATGCATAGTTTGACTTGATCTTAAACTTTTACAGTTCATACTGTAGGATAAATTTCTGAAAAATATGTAGTAAACTTATGTTGCTATAACTTCATTTATTTACAAACGGGGATGATTGCTTCAGAAAAAATCTTCCAAAAGTACCTGTCCAAAGTGCCATGGTCTAGACGTAATATGTTTATGGACCCCTTCGTAAAGTATCCCATGTTCATTCAGAACATATTCTTCTCTGTGGACTTGATTGTCCATATACACAGGATCATCTGAAAAAGAGGCGGAGCTATCAATCTATTTTGTATATTGTATATTTTCAGCACTTCTACATCTTCTATCTTTCTCAGCCTATCTTTCTTTTCAGATATATGCTCTTAGACATGTTTAAGGGAGTTGGCTCTCTAAACATTCATGAATAATTAATTTCTCTTTGCAGCTTAATACTGTATTAACTCAGTCTTAGCTATGGCACTTCTGAATTACAAATGTTTCAAGGTATCTTCACACCAAACAGTCTGAGATCAAACCTTATGTGTTTAAAGTTACATATCCAGTTTTGACTGAACCAAGGGTATGGTGCATGTGAATATTTGCCATGTAATAACGTTGACAATGGTCCTACAAATTCCATGTTTGCAACTAAAACCATAACCAAATCTACCGAATTACATCCATATTTGTGCTACATTATTCCATGGTAACATCATTTCACAGAATCACAGAATGGCTGAGGTTGGAAGGGACCTCTGGAAATCATCTAGTCCAACCCCCCTGTTCCAGCAGGGACACCTAGAGCACGTGGCATCCAGGTGAGTTTTGAAGATCTCTAGAGAAGGAGACTCCACAGCCTCTCTGGGCAGCCTGTTCCAGTGCTCTGTCACCCTCACAGGAAAGAAGTTCTTCCTCACATGGAGGTGGAACTTCCTGTGGTTCAACTTACACCCATTACCCCTCATCCTGTCACCAGCCACCACGGAGAAGAGCCTGTCCCCGTCCTCCCCACAATCACCCCTCAGATACTTGAACATGTTAATCAAATCTCCTATCAGCCTTCTTTTCTCCAGACTAAACAGGCCCAGCTCACCTAGTCTTTCCTCATACAACAAATGCTTCAGTCCCCTAACGATGTTCTTGGCTCTCTGCTGGACCGTTGCTAGAAGCTCAATGTCCCTCTTGTCCTGGAGAGCCCAGACCTACACCCAGTGCTCCAGGTGCGGCCTCACTAGAGCTGAGCAAAGAGGCAGGATCCCCTCCCTCAGCTTGCTGGCAATGCTCCTCCTGATGCAGACCAGGAGAGGGCACGTTGCTGACTCATGGTTAACCTGTTGTCAACCAGGACTCTCAAATCCCTCTCCACAGAGCTGCTTTCCAGCAGGTCAACCCCTAATCTGTACTGATATCTGGGGTTATTCCTCCCAAGGTGCAGGACCTTGCACTTGTCCTTGTTGAACCTCATAAGGTTCCTCTCTGCCCACCTCTCCAATTTGTCTAGGTCTCTCTGAATGGCAGCACAGCACTCAGGAGTGTTGGGTCATTCCTCCCAGTTTGGTGTCATCTGCAAACTTACTGAGGGTGTACTCAGCTCAGAAGAAATGTGGAAAAATATTATGTCACTACTAACACTAAGAAATCAAATTAAGACATTCAATGTTGCAATCAGGATCACAGAAGGGAGGAAAAAAAAAAAAAAACTTCCCCAAATCCCTCTCTGTTTCTCAGGACTTTTATGACCACCTACTTACTAGCCATATCCTTCCTATATCCTTCCTATATCCTATATCCTTCAACATTTTTACTCATTACTAGCATTTTTTAAACTACCTGAACATCACCGGAGTTCTTACCTGCACACCAGGGGTTAAAAAGGACATAAAAGTCTCCAAGACAGCGCTGGTAGGTATGACCGCAAGATGTGACTTGCATATTGAAAATGTAGCGGCCAATGCAGGCATTGGATGGAGGAAACACACTGACATTGATGCATTTTGGCTGATGAGTTTTGTAAGAAGCACTCCAACAGGTTTGATCTAGGCATCTGCCCATTGGGAAGGTGCATTTCGTCTCATTTGATTCACAGGGTCTGAGGCCTTTTCAAGAAAATAAGTACAAGTTCAATCAGGCTGAAGAAAGCACATGTAAAAGACAAGTGATTTGCTTAGTAATCATTTGCAATGTAAAGCTCCCAAGGGTGGACCCTTTTCCACTTGTTACTCTCAGGACAGTATGAAAATGCTGTTGCTATACATGGTAGAAGCAATCGCAGGGAAAGGTAGCCTATTTAGACAGATGATGAATGGATAGATACTATTTATTAGCAAAGAATGTGGGAAATATTACTTACCAGTAGAGGAGTGAGAAAGACTACACAGAGTTTGGGAGTGACTACCTGTCTCCACGGTGAAAATGATCTGGTCCACAGAGTCATCCCAATCCCGATTTTGGAAGTGAACATAAAAGTTGAAGGTTTGGCCTCTCCTTATTATCTGTCTATCAGGTCCAAAGAAACTGGTATTGTGACATTGGCAGTTGGCAGGACAATTCAGGTTAATATCTCCCAGTTCAATGACTGCAGAATTGAGAAATTAACATAGGGGAGAAAACAGAAAATTGAGTCCACATCATTGGCTAAGGTCAAGATTATGTGAAGCAGAGGATAAAGATGAAAGACAAAGTCAACATTTTGAAAAAATAAATTTGGCAATTGATTTAAACTTCAGCAACACTGTGAAACCATATAAGACCAGATAAATATCCATAAAAGCATCCTTAGAAGTCTACCTCTTCCTTAGCTTGCAGGTGGAAACTTGCATAATGCTTTGATTCATAAAGCCGTGGTACAAGTTTCTCATCTTTTATATGACACCTACTTGTTTTATATATAAGCAATACCAAGGGATGATAATAGTATCTGGACTTAAAAATTTGTTCTTGTATTGCAATATTGCCTTCAAATGACAGCATATCATCCACAGATATAATTACTTCTAAACCACAGCTAAACAGCAACATTTTTTTCACAAGTTATCAGCTGAAAGTTGCTATTTATAGAGAAAATAAAACTATAATAAAGCAAACTGAGTAAATAAAAGTATTTTATAACAATTATATGGGTTTGAAGACTAAACAGCACCCATTTCACAGGAACAATTAAAAAAAATAGGTATGAACAAGTAGCAAAAACGTAAATTCTGTTAAATGTGCATGTGTATCTAAATCTACATTTCCAATAATCGCAAAAGGTTTGGAGATACCTGTTTTATTATCCAAATTGATAGATCTTTAAGGAACTTGATGGAGGAGGAAATACTCATGATTTTTATATTCATACATACATATATATATATATATATAAATGCTGACAAACTATCCCAATAGCCATGATTAGCTTGCAAAAAATCTGAGATGATATCCTCAGGCATCCTGCCTGCATATCAGCCATTTCACAAGAGAAACTATGCTCCTGGTGCCAGAAGCATGGGTGGCAACACTTATTTTTACTTATTTACATACAATTCGTGCTTTTCAAAAGTGCTTCATTCTAATTGAAGATAATGAGTGCTGCAAACTCTCAGCAGTTTTGGAAATCAGGCTCACGGAAGTACAAAGTCTTGCATATTATTTTAATTTTGAGGGGTTATATACGGTCCTGCTAAGCCTGCAGAACCACCAACCATGGTAATTTTTCTAACTATACTAATATTAATTTGGACATAGAAAGATGGTCTAGAGCAGAAAGTAATGATTCCCAACCAGAACTTAGGGTGAATCCCGATTCATAGCTAGAGCACGTGGGACATGGATCTTTCTCACTCAAACCAATGATGTTTCCCAGGATCACATCCTGGAAGTCAATTATTACTGAAATGACCCAGGGAGGGATGCAGTACGGCAATCCCTCCATCTTTTTCTGGTTGTTTCTTCAAATCAAAATCATTCATCTAGGCATTTTGTTAATGAAGAAGTGACTCAGCAGAGATTGGCAGAGAAAAACACAGACATAGGCATTACCAATGTTAAAAACATGCATCACCATCAAGGACAAACAGAAATAGGGCACGCATGACATCATTATTACTGCTGATGAAAGCATCATACCTGCTGAACAGGAAAGCATAACAGAGTGGAACTGAAAATCTTGTATCTTAATGACAGTTGTCTACATAATGCCAAGCGTTGTGGTAAGAAGGATTAGGACCACTCCTAGCACAGGCTAGGAGTTCCAATGGTCAAGAACTTGGCAGGTCTTCACCTATCCTTTGGAGGAGTTCATAAAGACAACAGTGCTACATCCACTCATCAGTCCGGCTGAACCGGAACAGCAGGGAGTTGAGGTATTACATGTTTCTCAGGGTAGTTCTCTAAAGTCAACCCACAGCTTAGTTATCAGTCTTAATTATCATAGCTGGTTCACAAAAGAGCTAACAACTGCTTTCTTAAGTAAAGGCAGCTCAGAGAAAATACTGAAAGCTAATCAGTTTTGTATCTCAGTGGTCTAATCAGTTTCGTATCATCTCACTGGTTTTCTTTCACTAATAGAAATCCAACCTCCAATACTAGTCACTGGGTTTTCTTTTATCAATACCCATTTTGCCTTCATTACAGAGACTACTTCATATTTCCATTATGAAATGACTTCTTCCAGCATGGGAGTATTGAAAACTGTAACTTTGTAGTCAAGGCTGGAAATATTCTTTCCCGTGCTTTTTCTCATGACCTTTTTCTCTTTAGTGCACTCTTCTTCTTTTCATTAAAAAAAAAAAATCAAAAGTTATTCTTATCTTTCTGACTTATAAATAAGAAAATCTAAACCACAGAAATAAATTCCAGGCTCAGATCCACACAGTAATACATCCATATTTTTCTTATGTCCTTACAGCTGACTAGTTTACTCTCCAGCTTTTAGGCCTGACTCAAGTGACAAAGTTTCAAAGCACTCACCTTCCATTTTCTTCTACATGCACCAGTATCTCGAGCACGCGGCTGGCAGAGCTACCTGCTTCTCAGTGAGATGTGCTGTGAGGTCTGGCCGATCTCCTCTGTGAACCAACCTCATTTCCTCTCAGTAACATTTATATTCAGAACTAAAAGGCTGTCACACATATTGCATCAACAAAATGCCAGTTTACAAAGAGGCCACACCCATGTGTCTACCGATGCTCATAAATGATTCATTTTAACTTGCAGCATTATTAGGGAGAGTCCTGTGGCTGAAGGGAGGGAGAGTCCTCGGTACCTCACTTATAGCTTAGCATTCTTAATGTCCCACTCTAGAAGTCCCAAAAATATTTTAAGAGCACAGAGAATGACTTTTAAGACCATCTTTTTCAGTGAAAGTCAATATTTTCAGCCATTTAAAGTTCCCATAAGTCCCACCACCTACTACTGTTTCCTTCTGGTTAGACATTGAGCTAGCCCTTAGGAAAATGAACACTAGATCCAGGGACCTATGCCTAATTTAGACTGTTCCAATCTAGCCATCATTGGACATCTTTATTGTAACAAATAGAAATTCCAGCTTTCAGAAACATTGTGTAGCACTCCATGGACGTAGCTCAAGAGTAAGTCAGAGTATAATAAAAAATAAAAACTTTCCCAGTATAAGCCGTAAAATAAATGGAAGAATATTTGCTTTTTTGTTTGTTTGGTTGGTTGGTTGGTTTTATTTCAAGCAGAGATTTATATTCAAGCTAAAAATCACAAAATTTATTTATATTAGTTAGTTTACGCCTTCTCCCTTCCCCAACATTACTGATGATATTTTTCCAAAAATTCCTGAAAAAAAAATCCCACATATTTTGAGAGAAAAAGTTTTGCTTAGGTTCTAGATATTTTTAATAAAACAAAACACAACTGTAAGAGTATTCTGTATGTGCACTAACTCAGTAATGACGACATCAGCTTGCATATGAGAGAGAGAGAGGCTCAAATTTCTCTTGCCAAAATCAGAACAGATTTACACCAGTTGACTCATCCTTAGAGAAAGCAGAAACTTCACCATAACTTATCCTTTCAATATCTCCAACAGAAGTTATTCTAACTTGATAATTTCATGAGAGTTTTAGGATGTCTTATACTAATGCTTTTTTTTTTTTTTAATAAATAATGCAAACAATTGTAATTTAAAGATTAGGATAACCGCCTAGATTCCAGTTCTTCAAGAAATCACAAAAGGTAACAGTTAACTAATAGTGAAATAACTTAGCTTGAAAGCTAACTTTTCACTGAAATCAGAGCAGAGAAGAAAAACAGCACATCAGGAGTGGTTTTGCAACAGTGGTTAAAAAAGCAGTATGACGGATGTATATGAAAGTGAACATAACAATTTGTGTGTTCACATTTAAAACTTGTAAATATTTGGCTAGTCAGTAGGCATTCATTAAAATATATGTGAATTCTAGATACTTAACTCGTTTTTAATTAAAAACCGCGTATTTGGAAATGAGTATTGTGATACCAAATTTCTTTTTCTTAGTACTTGTCCTTGACTATTAAAAACTTCTACTCATTGTAGAATGAAAAATAATACTATCTCCAAAGAAACCATTTAGTTAAAATATGAAATAATACAGCCATAAAAACATTAATGAACTTTAAATCAACCTGTAAAATAGGAACGATAGTGTATGCCCATACTAAAATCCAGGTAACATTGGTATTTTGTAATAATCTTTTACCCGCAAATCTGATCCTGATGGGACTTTTTGGTAGCAATATGCAGTCCTACCCTTATAAACAGAAAATTAACAAAGCTGGTCCAGTTTCTCAGAGTAAATTAATAAAAGAACCCTCAAATATCTCTAGTTCAATAGTCTGCCTGAAATATTTTGGTAAATGAAAGCTTGTAACAAATAAAAGAAAACAAATAAGCATCTGTAAGTGGCTGCACCTGTGGGTTCAAAGAGACTTAATTAAGAGTTAAAAATAATAAAACCCTGAATCAGAAGCTGGACACTTTCTGTGTGGATATGAGTCACTGCCTTTAGTAAGTATTCTTGCTTAGATCCTGGAAGCGGCTTTGGAGCCCATCTGTCTCTGCTGGATCACAGTGCAGGTGGCTGCCCCCTGAGCAATCCTGGACACCCGTGTTTCTGCCTGTCCGTGTGTGTGCAGTCACCCCACCGCTTCTGCCAGCTCACAGCTAGCAGACTGGTTCGGGCTCTCACTCACGCCTGAAGTCCCGTGTGCCTAAAATAAGAACCTTTAATAAGGCAGGAAATCACAACATAGTAGTTCTCTAGGTGTGCTTAGTCTGTTCTTACTCCTGTTGCCTTCCAAGCCCTGCTACCGATGAGCTGGAAGCAAGTAGCCCGGGTACAGGGCAACCATGCTACGGAAAGGTCAGGAAACACTTGGGAAGCATGAGGCTGAACCCAAGCAGGAAAGAGTCACACGGCTCAGCATAAAGAGTTGCCCATCAGTTTATTGCCTATGCAACCAATCAGCGTGGCCACCTCTGGAAAATTCTAGAAAAACAGGTTCCTGGACAGAAGCAGTTCCCGTCTCTGCCTGGCTACAAGGTGCACAAAGCTAAGACTGATAGTCCTCTGGTTTGGGGTTCTCTACCCTCTTACCTCCTGCTCTTTCCTTAACACTGCACTCACTAATCACTCAAGCGGTCCTTTCCACACAATTTATCTTGTTTCTAAATCCCAAAGTCTCTTGAAATGTACAGAAAAGCTGATATGCCTGATGCAGGGCCAAACTTCTGCAAAACAACTGATTTAAGATTTAGGCACTTTAAAAATTTAGACCATTAACTTTCTTCAAAGACCTGGGCTTATCCACAAAACAGTTTAGACTATGTTTTTTTGTTTTATTTATTTTTTAGAGTAGTTGATACTTAAAATAGTACTAGTTACATTTGCCTTATGTAAGGCTTAAAAAAAAAGCACTTTTTGGACTGTGGACTCGCATTATGATAGACTAACATATGCTGAGCACTGACAAGTGATCAAGTACTGTGCCTGGTACGGTTTGGAAGTCTTCATAATTTTAAATTGCCTTTTACACCAGTAGGAATGTGCTAGAACAGAGCATTGCAATCACAGAAATAACATTCGTAAATTCAGTGATGAAATTCTACAGTATTACTAATATATCCAGGAACAATGGAGAAATCTCAGTAATCAAGCATCCAAGGAATCCTTTCAGGGAGGAGAAAAAAAAAAAAAAGCATAATGTGACAGCTCAACAGGGGAGCTAAGGGAAGAATCAGAATATATGTGAATTCTGATTAAAGTGGTTTTGATGAAAGTGTCATCTAGTGGTTTCTGGGGTAACTACACTGTTAAAAATAGCTACTTGGCTATGCACATGTCAATCAATAGTTCACTTTTTGCACTTGGTCTTATAATTATATGCCTTTGATTATTAGATATGCAATTCACCTGTCTAGTGAATTTGAAATTCTGCAAGAATTATGACAATTGATAGCGTAAAAGGTAACCTGTAAAATAGGAATAGTGGAAGTAATATTTAACTTGGCATCACTATCTACTCCTGAACAAAAGTTCAGGAATATTCTTGTCTGACTAGGAAAGTGTTTGTGAGTGTGTATATATACACATATCTATATCTATAGACAGATAGAGAGAGAGAGATTCCATAATTTAAATCCAAAATATTAGGAATCCACATACAGTACCTTGACATTCAGAGCTTCATATTAGAGGAGCAATAGGCTGGCACTAACATGAACTCTGTCATAAAACACACCCAGAAGTTTCCTAAAATTCATAAATCAATTGCAGTGAGGGTGTCTTTCATTAAGGCACCTGAAAGTCCTGGCATCTACTCTTCCGAGTGTAAGCAAGTATTACAACCTCCAATTTACAGATGAATTAGGACAAAGAAATACTTCAAATAAAACCTTAAATGAGGAAACTATGTGTTTCAAGGAGTATATGACAGCTTCTTCTTTCTAGCAGCTGGAGGAAATTAGTAGAATTAAGTAATTATAGATGGTTTCTGAAACAACAGAACCACCAATTTTCATCCAAAGAAACCAACAACTCCTCAGTGGAGTTTCCTATCCAGACAGTTCAGGGGACTCACCTCGCATCCTGCTGGAGCCACTGCTCTCCTGTATCCCTGCCTTAATGTTAACTCTGTAAATCTGTTTTTCCCTCCATTTGATAGGACTTTTTTTTGCATAGTATCCACACTGCCATTGAGAAAGTAGTTTCACACAGCATGCAGAATACAGAAAGTTTGAACTACAACAGTTTGTGGTGCATGCACCACATAAGAGTAACCAAGAATATATTTTGTGCTTAAGGCATATTGTCTTTGTATTTAGAACAGAACCTTGCTAAAATCCTAGGCCGTTTCACACCACAGGCCTTACTTCTGTTCTTCATCTCTACTTGGGAGCCCTCTTCTCCCTTTTTTTAAACAGTTGCATTTTCGTATATTTTAATACCAGTACCAAATGTGGATAAGAGAGACAGGGTTAGCTTAATAAATACAACCATAAATATTGCATAAATTGTTCAATTTCTGCAGTGAAATTCAATGAGTTACCATTTCTCATATATAAAAAAACCATCCAGTTTGGCAACAAAGGCACAAACCAAAATGCAAATATATAGTTCAACAAATCACCAGCTAAACTACTCTGAACATGAATCTCACTTTCAAATGAGCCTGTTCACACCTATTTTAGAATAAGTTACTCACACTTACCATACACTAATAGACTTTGTCTACTCTGAGGACTAATCAAGGAGCTAGTATTAATGTAAATGCAAACCTTAGCTCACTCAACAGTGACTTTCCCACATATGAAAACCTACAAATCACCCTGCCTGTGATTACAGCCCACTAATCTAACTACCCAAGCAGTGGAGTAGATATTCAGGGACAGATGCTTAAAATTCTTAGCCTGCTTTCCGATCTCTGTTATTATCATATAGATGGAACTTGGTCTAAGGCAGTATTGTTTGCAAAGAGTAAGATCTTATGGATCAGAGATGCAACCCAGACATGCTTTTAGCCTTTACAGGCATACTCCTTCTTGAGCAGGACATACCTCACTTGTCTCCAAAGATTTAGAGAAAGAGCTACAAGGCATGACATGGAAACACCATCGCAGGATGAGGCAGAAAAGATTTCCAACTCTTCTACAAACATGGTTGTACAAACCCAAGTGTAAATACCAGCACCTTCCTTTGAAGGTGCTTGTCTCCCTTCCCAGACTTAGTTTAAGTTTTCTTTACTTGAAAAGACATTCCTGGCTTTCTGTGTTTTGCCAAGATGATCATTCATGTGTCATTTAGCACCTCAGTATAAAGCAGCCACAACTAGATTAAATGAGGTAATTTCACAGCATTTTAAGTCTTCTCACAGTGTTTCTGGTAAACACAGTTTGTCTTTATGCGGTTTTACTAAGCAAAACACTATTAGCCTATTCCATAAAAGCTATATAGGTGGTACTATCTTCTCAGCGAATAGATACTACAAAAAAAGGAACTATCTGAGCTTAAGTTCAAAATATATCTTTTATTCAGCAACCATTGTACAGAGAAAAGCTGTAGTAGAAATAGTGCAAGAGTTTTGGCTAAATGTTTTGGTAAAGCATTGGGAAGTTATTCTTGTGTTTGTTTGGGTTTATCCTATCAAAACACAGTGGATGGATAGTTCAAAAGAAGATAGCCATTTTTAGAAGAATGCAGTCGACAATGGCATTATGCATACTGAACAGAATTTTAGACTTGTTCAAAACCTGCATTAAGATAAACCTAAGGTGATAGTCTCAGTAAGGAACAAAATCTTAATACTTTTTTTTCCCCTGAAAATTGTCATTGATCTGTTTCTGAACTCCTAATGAAATTCCCTCATACATCATGAGAAAAATAACATAGGACTGCATACACATCTTGAATATTTTATACCAAAAGCACCAGCAATTCCAATATGATTGGCTAAGTACTATTCCCAATTGTACTTAAGCTACTTTCTCAACAAATGCATATTAGCAAGAATTCATGAATGCTGAATTGTTGTGCATCTGGCTCTTTAAAATAAATAAAATTAAAAAAAAAAAAATCTATGAAGACACTTAATCCAGAATAAGATTCGACTTTGTGTTATTCTATACTGATTTTAATAGATCTTGAAGTACACAAATTTCCCAAATTTCAGTGGATTTTCAGAAAGAGCATCTAGCTCGCACCTTTTCTCACCCTTCAGTATCAAACCAGTGGAGAATACTTCCTTAACTCAATTTTTAAAAGTGGAACAACAACTTAATTACATCATGAAAATAAGTATGGAGACACCAACACGCCCAGGGATCACATATTTTAAACAGCACCTTCCAGTTTTTCTTGTCAGCTTTAAATAGGAATACTTTTTAAGGACAAAATACTTAGAGCTAGTATTCTATGTACAGGTATGGGTTCTGCACATGTTGAAATTACAGTAGCCATTACATTGGTCTGTTGTCCTTTAAAATAATCCAGCTGCCTTCATTAATATCTTTGTGTAATCCTGTCTTAAATTATATTTTCAAACTTAAAGTTTCTCATTTTCCCTGCACAGAAACTGAATATTCAAAAGATTTATTACAAATAATTTTGCTCTGCTTAGAAATCAATAAAGGTATCAAGTCTGTTCTTAGCTGGTTTCAAAACCCACACATTAGAGAATGCCATCCTAACATTCTATACAATAATACAATGTAATGTGAAGTAAGTTCTTTTTTCATAAGTACACATCTAGCCGAGAAATAATTACACCGTGAAATATACTGTCATCTTTCCAAAGCACAGTAATTAGGGATATGGGCCTGGGTGTCTTGTATGCTTATGGAAACATTTTTTTCTTTCCAGCTAGTGATCATCCAAATAGTAAATCATTAAAAGGAAAACTGCAAAGGGCGTGGGTAGGGCTGTCATCAGCGTTGTGCACTAGTTACACATTCTTTCGGCTTTCTTTGGAAGAGAAAGCATGATGAGGCAAAAGTTTGCAATTCTTGGTGCTGCTTCAGAGAAAAGAAAAAGCAAGTGCAGCTAAAACATCTTGTTCTTTACCAGTGGCAATATTTAAAGACACATCTCTCATTTCTCTCCTCTTTTTATCTGGGCAAACATCTTTATACCAGACTATCCTTATGTGGGGCAAATAAAACTGAAAATTCAGCTTATGCAAAGAAAAGCAATATATCTACACTGTTTCAGAGCTCTTGATATTGTTTTTATTATGTTTTCGATCAAGGACATAAGAGAGCCAGTTTATATGGGGGTACAAGAAGCCTCTTCAAACCAAGCAGGGAAGGTATAACTAGTTCTTATCTTCCAAATCCTAGGTATGTGAACCTAGCCCATGGCACTTAATAGCAAAGTTTTCTCCTCTCCACCATTTCAGTAAAAATCATAACATTAATCAAATAAGTGTCTCTCTATGTTATGGATTTAATGTCAAGTATTTGTTTTAAAAATAAATTAATAAACAGGACTTTCTCAAATCTGCTCTCTCTTCCTTCACATTTTTTATCTGTATTTCTTTCTGTGCCAATGTGTCCCATGTTGTAAAAAACACGATTTTTTTTTCTTTTTTTCTTTTTTAAAACAAGTGTTAAATTAGCTGTAGAGGAAGAAATGTTTTTCATTGGACTCTGCAGATTCCTTGAAATAAAACTGTCCATAGAAGTATGCTATACTTGATTTAAAATAAAGACAAATACTTGATGTTAAATCCATTCAAAATCACTCCCCATCCAAGCATTTGTTTTCCCTCCTGCAAGCAATTATATACTTCAGGTTTTGCATTTGTTAACCAGTTGACTACATACAAATGATGGGCATGTCAGGACACAAAGCAACACATATTTCATCACCCTCTCAGTGATTAAGCAGGTTAGTACCTATTTCTGCAGCATGTTATTGCTCACTTTGAAGAAATTCTAACACTATACTAGCTGCTACTCAGTCTCATGATACAAAAACTGATAATAGTCCACAGAAGTACAATGTAAACCAAAATAACAAAAGTTTTGTAACAAAAAGGAGTTGCAAAAGATATGACACAATTAGAGTTATAATGTGACAAGGCACTAAGCAGGATTTACAAACACCTTAGTTACAACCAATATCAAGTGCAAAAAACAATCTAATAACACCCAGCTCCAGGTTTAATCCCAACACAATAACCAGAGACATGTATATATATATGTTTAATATGCTTGATGTTTGACATACAAAGCTGTAATTATAGGGGCATTCCTGGTTAGTGGTAAGTAATAGTGAACACTTTAAGACCTGCATGCGCAGAGAGAGCAAACCTAGTAGCATCCGAGGAGCACATCTATCTAGCATTTGTCACTCGCTGTGCTCAACAAGTTATCCTTGCAGAACAGGTTACACATTTATACTGAAATGCCATTGCCTTCATTTTCACATCAAAGAGCTTCCAATGTAGGAACACATTAGAGCAAATATGGATCTGAAAACTGGTTTGTCGTCATGACTGTACATACATACACACGTGTGTGTATATATATACACACTATTTTTCTTGCTTTATAAAAAAAACCCTATATATTATGCTTTAGATGTTATAGCCTAGTAACGTTAAAAACAGTTGAAAATGCGGAGTATTAGTAACAGCAAGTACATTATCAAATCTTGAGTTTTTCTTTTATTAGTGAAATCATGCACTGAGAATGAGCATCAAGAATAGAAAGTTTAATTAAACAAAAGGACTACTGTAAAAGGTTTTTATTACCTTTCAAGCAAATCCTAGAGGAAAACCATACACACCTTATGGCCAGTTTACTAAAGTACCTAACCATGTAATATAAGCATGATAAAGATAAATAAAAGGTAAGCAGGAAAGCATGAAATATGAATAGCATGCAGTCACCTGAGCAGCTGAGACTGCTAGCATCCTCTACACGCGCCCTTCCTCTTTCTTGTAAATAACCTTATTCACTGCTGTACCGAGCTCTCAGAAAAGCAAATAAAAAGTGCTGTTGGGAAAATGGGTACAAAGCAAGCAGCACTCCATTTTCTTGCAGAATAAAAATATTGTCAGTAGGCAGCTCTAACTTGGTTGCAGTTTAGCTGTAATACAGTTAAAGAGCCCTGGAAATTCAGTAACGTGACAATTACAGGATAGATCACATTAGAAATGCTTCTATAACAGGACAGAATTTACATTAGAAATGTAAATATTCACAAACTAAGATGAGCTGAGAGCTATAAGGAGAAAGGTATTGAAACTAATAGCTATCTAAAGATAATCCTCTCTATTTTCCTGCCTCATTTATGTCTATCCTAAAGAGATATAATTGTATATAGCACATTGGAGAAAAATAGTATACATATAGATTAATTAAGAGCAAACAGAAACACATTGGTTTATAGACACCCCTCCCCCAATAAAAAAAAAAAAAGATTTTTTTTTTAATTTTTATTTTGAAATTGTCAGCATCTGGTAAGCCCAAGCAGAAGAGCAGATCAATTTCCCTGCAAATTCACCATTTTAGGTAAATCTTTTATAAAATCTTATATTTAGTGTGTATATGTGTATATATACACACACACACATATACATACACATTAAATCATGACTCTCTCTTTTGGATTACTAGATTTTTATTTTTCTTGACAAACATCTTTCTCCCAAATGCATAGGTTAAAATTTTACACTGCACAGACCCATTATTTTCAAATATAAAGCATTCAGATCCACTTTGGGGTTTATTAGTCAGTTGTAATTGATGAATTACAAAGCACTTACCATGTGGGAGCATGAGGGATGCATGTCAGAACAATTATAAAGAGAATATGTTAAAGGAATAACCATAAAAATGATTATGAATTTGAAAAATCTTAGGGAAAAATACGTATTTTTCCATTGAATTATTTCTAGGGAAAAATACATATTTTTCTATTGAATTATTTCTAAATATGCAATTATATTTCAAGCATTTTCAGTGGTATTGCTCAAAAAAATGGATTAGGCTGTTAATTAACATTCCACATTTTACACAGTGAGTTAGATTCTGAGAGTTGGCATTTATTAATATTACCATATTAAAGGAGAGGGGCTGCTGCAGGATTAAGACTTGAAATCTCTATCAAATTCCATAGTCTGTTTCCACAGGGAGATGTCCAAAATATTCTCTTTTTTTGTTGTTTATTTGTTTGTTTTAAATGCATTCTTTAAATGCATTTTCACAGAATTGCAGAGTTTCATATTTTAACAAAGAACTTCACTATATGGAAACAATAGCCCACCCATGGTACTTTCATTCTATTTTTTCAGGGAAGACAAATCTCCATTTTCCCTATTAACATCTCTAATAATCAATTTGCATGCTTTAAAAAAATTAATTATACAAACAACTGACAATTGACAGTTATTACCTTCTCCTCCTTCTAACAACAGTTTTTTTTTTCTGATCTTGGATAACATAAAGAATGGATAATTAAACAATCTTTTAATCCTTCTTAATGTCAAGTACACGGAACTTAAAAGAGTTAAATTTTAATTCTAAAAAGTATACTTAGTATGGATGTCTAACAAAAACAACATCTGAGTATTATTATAAATGGTCATATTAGTGATAAGAAACTTATATAAAGTCTTAGATCTTGCCTCTCTCTGGGGTTCTTAGTTGTAGGGACAGTTTGGTTTCTATATTTATCTTTACATGGAAGTTTAATGGTGACTGTGCAGATACACAGTGTCCATAAAATTATCAAATGTGGACTATTTATCATTACAGCAAATTACTACAGAGCAGCATAAAGGTGTCAAACAACCTATTAATCATTGGAATCCAAAAGCATTGACACATATATAATTACCTTAAATTCTGTTTCTTATAGCTGATATGCTGTGTTTTAGTGTGTCAACAGTGAGAAATTATATTGCTTTGAACAACTTGTACCCTGACCTATTAGAGAAAGTTTCACTTCATTCTTTCACTCCCACAGCCCATGGTTCAAATATTCAAACAAACCACAAGCCAACCAACCAACCAACCTCGGCTGTGGTGCTGCTAGTAAAGGTTAACACAATTTTTGTGGGAGAACTGAATTATGGCATAGCCTACAATGCACGCATTAATTTGGCTACATGAAACCAACTGTTTCAGCTGATTGGAGCAGACATAGATACTTATCTAACCAGCAATGGCACTAACTAGCAATGTTAATGCCAAAGGTTTAATAAATGCAAGCAAATTAACTTTTAATGCTTATTGTTTTGGGGTTGCACTGTGTAACAGAGGCAGTTTGCAGAATCATCATTTTTGCTGTTCCATTTCTGTAGGCAACATAGAAATTGAAACCTTGCACAACTAGAAGTGTGCTAATGTAATACCATTGGCAAACAAGCAATTCACACAAATTCTGCAAATAGGTAACACATTAAAGTGGTAGAAAGTTTTGAAAAAAATACAGAGATCTTATAGTTCGTCTCAAGCATGAGCTGTTTGGATTAATCCAAATTTACTCTTGTGAATATTACAGAAACACTGTTGATGTCTAAAACAAGCACATTTAGATATTTTCATTAGGAGAGTTACCCACATGGATTATCAGTTGTACAGGTCCCGCTGGTTGGTTCCTATGTTGATATTTACATTAATAATGAAAGGAGTAAGATGTTTCAATTAATACATCTTGGGTGGATAAGAATCAGAAAGCATAATGGCATCCTGAGAAAAACAATAGTAAGCTAAAGCTGAAATAGTTTTGCCAAGGGTACAAACATATATACTGTTGTTTGTCAGTAATCACTGTTTTCCACAGGTTTTGTGCCACTGCAATAAGATGACCCACTTCTAGATCACATCAACATCTGCCATCTCCAGCTCTATAAAACTCCAAACTAAAAGAAAAGAATGAAGTTATGGAGAAAATGCCCCGGAAGGGGAAAAAAAAAGTCTGTTCAATCTGAGAAATACATGTTCTGAATCCATCATGAGCAAGATGAGGAGCAGGTAAGGTTTTATCTACAGTATTTGAACCACAGAAACTAATAATTTGCTAGGGGGAAAGAGATAATTCACTAGAATGTGTTGATCATCTGAAATCAAGACAAAGTTAATCAGCAAGGGCTTTTATCTGCATGGCTTCTGTTGAAAGGAGGTCGTAAGTTTTTAATTAGGTAAATCAGTAATTCCTTTGTAAATTCTGGTTTTACAAATCCGGGACTGAAAAGCAACTTGGCAGAACAAGGTAAAAAGACAAGCCATTTTACATGCTGCCTACAAATAATTAAATTAAGAAATAATTAAGGAAAAAAAAAAGAAAAAAAGATACTGGTATTTTCAGCACAGTGGATCATTAATGAAACAATAGCATTATTGAATGCAGCCTGAGAGGCCTGGATAAAGGTTTTTTTTAAAAAAAAAAACTACAGATTGTTTCATCATCTGATGCTTTCTATACATTTCTGAATGCCAACATAGATGGGAAAACCAAAAGTCAGGAAATGGGAGGGGAAAAAAGGGGATCCAAAAAGTCTGGGACAGAGAAGGGGAATCTGATGCCAGCAAAAGAGCAAGAAAGGAAAAGAGACAATGAAAAGTAAAGAAAGGGGAAAAGAAATGAAACAAAACTAATAAATGGCCACAGTAGGTAAGTGAATAACTAGCTGAAACAAACATTTCTTTCAGCCAAGGGGATGGTCAAGGCTGTTGCTTGAGTCAGCATGCATCCCTGGCTACTGATGGTTAAAGGTGCCATTTGCTTTTCTCATACCATATATGATATATATTCACAGCATCTGGCAATATATATTCACAGCATTTGGTACTATATCTTAAGAAGTGTTTCTTCAACGTCTAACTACAATATTGTCACCTAACTTGGTCAAAGAAAAGTCTCCAAATCTTCTGTAATGCCTTATTTTGGAATTACTTTTTCCTTCTCTTGCACCAGTTCTTAAATCTATCTGTCTTAAAAAGTTCCAATTTTGCTATAGAAAATTCCACCAAAAATGTGCAATTGCTACATGCCAGAGTAAATAGTCTAAACTTCACAGAGTTATCTCTCTTTATATATGGAACATTGATTTCTCTTCTAAAACTCAAGTCTGAAAATTACGTTCCTTTTTGTAATGCAGCTCCTGTTTCTCTTTGTGATTTGCAAAAGCAGCCATGCAAAGGGCTGCAGAGCGTGGACTCAGACATGAAGCATTTTCAGGTTTTAAATGTACTTGTAGAACTGTAAGGCAGAACTTATCTACAAATGTATAACCCAATGACTCATCCCATCACTCTGGCAGCGACTCCCCAGAGTCACATTTTGGGATGCATATGCCTCCCACTCTTATCTAGCTAAATTCCGTGCAAAGTGCATTTTGCCCAACATGTCAAGACTCAGATTTTCCGACTTCCATTTTAACTGTCTCTCAGAAAGCCCAGGTTAAGGTACATTAAAACATTTTACTGCATTACTGAAAAAGGGAACATGGAAAAACAATCCAGTTTCTTTACTCTCAGTTTTCAGCCAAGCCACCTTTGCTTTCTGAATGAAGTAAGCAAAGACTCAAATCCTTAAGTCAATGCAGGCAGCATACCATAAAGCTATCCCTAAAGCTTTCCCACTCTTCTTAGGCTTCCAAATCCTTGGTCCCGTCTCGTATCCGAACATGCTGTTCTATTCAAAGAGTTATTTTTGCCTGGATCTGCTTGTTTACTCATTTATGGTACTGCTTTACCAAGAGCTTGCACAGACACAATTTGTAGGGCAGTGCACAAAGGCACAAGCACAGAAACTCCCTAAGCCAGCACTGTCATTAGAGTATAATGAAACTATGGCCCAAGTCATTTGCTTGAAACTGCACTTCACGTCAAAGGAAGATGATCTGAAACTGAACTTAATACTCCATGTTATGTCTACACTACTAATTTAAACATGACACGGCAAGTTGTCTGCCTAAAGACAGATCAGCCTATGTCTACGACCATGAACTCACTGTCCCTAAGACAGAGTGCCCTTGTCCCAGCTTCAGGCTGGCTTGCACAGGCCTGCCCAGAGACACCCTACAGGCTTTTAGATCTGCTCACCAACATGGCCCATATATCCTTCCTGTCCTCAAGACACGTCATCACACCCGCAGTGTTCAAACATGATCCTTTCTTCCTGTGTCCTCAGCCTGGCAGGACCTTGAAACCACCCTGAGTAAGAGCCTTCCAAAGCCAAGGCTCCTGAAATCCCTGCCAGTGCCACTTTTCATGCTCACGTCCATCTGGTCAACTTGCACTATTTTCTAAAGCAGCTGTGGCTACACACTCTTTCAAGGGCGATTGAGGTCAATGATGCCACTGCACATCACAGGGTCCATGCGGGGCACTCAGGTCCCTGGTTATAGCAAACAACATGGAGAAAAAGACTGGCGTGGAGACAACCATAGTAGTTCACTCCAAGGATCTGCACTGCAACAGTTCTTCTAAAAAGAAGATAAAAACAGAAATTACACTGTTACAGAAACTTTTCACTTTCTATTATTAACATGGTGCATAATATCCTAATATAACTTAATTATTTTATTACACACTTCCATTTTAACTCTTTCCAGTCCTACTGTTTTAATACAAGGAATTTCTTTAGATCATCATCCCTCATTGAGAACTTCATGTCTCTGAGACTGGCTGCATATTCCTAGCGAAGATCTTCTGCATGTGGAAGCTATGGGAGTCACAAGGAAAAGCCTCCTCCTGCCTCAACCACTTCTTACAACATTGAAAGAAGGCCTACAACTTGTTTCTTAGGATTAAGCTATACAGAATTGTTCTGCATTAGCTAACAGACAACATTATATTTGCTTAGCTTTCTGTATGAGATCAGAACCCTGGCAAAGCTGCGTGAGCAGCTGGAGGTCTAGCATGTCTTAGCATTTACATTTCTGACAACTGTCGTGTCACCAAGCTCCCCACTGACAAGCTGACAGACAACTATGGCCCTGGAAAGAATATTGTGCTCGTGTCTTAATACTTGAATTTCAAGTGTTAGGAGAAAAGTAAGACAGTACATGGTTTCACTTGAATGCACTGACAGCTCTCCCCTTCACAACTGCTTTTAAATTATAGCAAAAAACATGATGCAAAGTATAAAAATGTGAATACACTATGCTCAGATCAAGATTCATATCTGCATTTAAAATTTTCTCTTAAAAAGCACATCTAGTATTACTTGCTCTCATCCTCCTAGAAATTGTTTGAAATCATGACAGTACTGTTTGAGAAGCACCCAGTTTCATAAGGATCCATTCCACAGTGTATTTTTCAAACTGTGGTAGACCTGTATGTCAGAGGCACAGAACAATGTTTTTGTTACCTTGTAGAAAGCACTTCTTCAGCCTACTTCAAAAATCTCTTGATACTTTCAACTTCATGAAACATCGCTCAGAATCAGAGTTCAAAAAGCAAACACTGCCATATACTGCATCATCTCCTGTAGCTTGTGCCATTTGAGATGTAACTGAAGTATTTCATAATTTCACGAGCAAGCCAGGAAAATTAAAAGCATGCATTTCTTTTGCACAAATTTTAAAAATAGGTATTTCTGAAGAGTGGAAAAGTGGTAAAATATTCACCATAGTATTGTCATCTCAAGATTTAACTCAATTCTCAGGTGTTTTTCTTTGTCTGAAGCCTAGTTTTGCATGAAGACACAGCATCATTCATAACCATTTTCTCCAATGAAACTCAGACAGCTATTTAGCAATCATGTGCTGAAAGTGATCAGTCTTTCTCTGAGTCAGAAAAAAAACTAGGGTCTTGCCAAGGACTGTTTGGGCCAATAAATAGTTGTCCTATAAGCTACAAAGTATCCAAAAATAATATTTTTTTAGTGATTGAGGAGGAAGGGCTAGCTTTCTCCCACTGCAAATAAAAGGGAATCTCTTACTCCAGCAGGGATTTCTTTTCATAAAAACTCTTAAGTTTCTATTCAGGTCATCTACATATCTTTCCCTGCTTGAGATGCAGTCTATCACACGACTGCTTTTTTCTTTTTCAATAGTCCTTCCCTCACTACCAAATGATGAGTTTTGTGACAGTGTTGGGTACTTTCAGAGACAAACAAGATACTCGTAAGATGAATGTTGTTGACAAAAAGTCTTCAAAAATATTTCATACAAACTCTAATATTTTGACAGATTCTAAATAGTATATTTAGTACAGGCTCCTCTTTTAGAAAAATCATATCTAATTATTTTTAACACTGAACTGTGAACAATAGTGACAACAGAGTCAGTGATCCTATGAAGACTGAAGTGGTGGGGTGTGTAAAGGCAGGATTGAGAGAGACATATTTTAAGTAAACAATGAGGAAATAAAGGAAACAATTTAGCCAGTGGCCATGTAAACCACTGTAATTCATATTTTTTCTTCTATATTGTACTGTCAGCATATTCAGAAAAAAAATGTCTAGTGTAGACTTAAAAAGTGTTAAAAAAAATGGTTCTAGGCAAAAAATGACTAATTATTAAATTGGACAGGAGGAAAGGAGTGTATTACACAGACAAATTTGACTTGAGTATCTAAGGCTTTAATTCACTCACAAAGCATTTGTTTCATTTAAAGCTGATTCACTTTATGTTATTACAGTTTAATCAAGAATACATTTTCTGCTCTGACTGTCAACATTTATTACTTAGATATTATTCAAGGTGCAGATACAAATTCCCCACTACTGATTAGATTCCCAATTCCTGAAAAGCATTAGGACTTCAAGTGGCCACCTTTGCCAGACATGATATTTAAATATACTCTAGGGCTACAATTCCCCCTTAAATTAGTGGTGCTGCAAGCAATGATGAAACAGAGCTGATTGATAGTATTTTTCCCCACCTCAATCAAGTGTAGGACATTAAAATATGTTTTTATGAGTGATCTGTGGTAATTGTCTTTGCTAAGAAAATGCCTACATTCAAAAATAATGTATAAAAATTATAATTTTTAAGTATGAGGTTGGGTAGTAATGCTACTCATCCCGCATCAGGTGACGTTACCAGCCAAAGGCTGTAAAGTAAACAGAGATTTCTTTCAAAGGGCAATGCAAATAGCTTAAAGGACTCTTAGTGGCTTTGCAGATAATCAAACTGTTAAGCGTAACTCAATTATACCAAAGCATAACGCACAAGCATGAGAACAGGCAGCTCTGTGGCATTCCCTTCCTTCCCATTTCTCCTGCCTCTACATTTTCATTCCCTTCGAGTGCCAGCCTCACTGCTCGCAGACCTGCGGACAGCAGGACGTGCCCACCATCCTGGTCTGGTCATTGACGCAGTGATGGGGGCTGCCGGGTACCTGAGCTGAGGCAAGAAAAGGGAAGTGACAGAAGGCGACACCAGAGGAGTAACACACAGTTTTCACCACGAATGAGCTGTCAAATCATACACTCAAGTCAGTCCTGTAAATAATTTCCTCTCTCCTCCAGTCTTGCAGCGATTGATCCAGAAGGCAAGACCATGCTGTCATTACTCATCTCCTTAAAGGTTTCTTTACTACTTGACAAAAGTTCTTCCAGAGATTTTTTTAGGTTTTACTGTTCAAGGCAACAATATCCCATTCAAAAGTGCCCGTCAAGGAAAACAGTTTTAGACAATTTATTCTTGTTAAATAACTGGAAATATTCCTGCCCTCTTTGGTGACTAAGCAGAATTAATTTTGCCAGCAACAGGTTCACATCTCCTGCTAAAGTGATTCTGTATCTTAGTAAATTGAAATATAGGAAAGTAGCAGTAAAGCAAGATACAGTAAAATTTTTAAAAGCTGTCAATAAACACGGTTTCAGGAATGCCTACACTGAATAGGTAGGCCAGGAGAACCGCAAGAGTTTGAGAGTTCAACAAGACACTCCAACAAGAGACTGTTGGAAACGTCTCTGCTGGTAATGCTAATACGTGATCACTAGACACGCTTCAGTCCCTGGTAACACATTCAGTGAGGAGATCAGAACAGCAGAAAGCTGCTATGCTCTTGGAAGAGGTGAAACCAGTCTGCAATTTTAACAGAATTTTGGGGAAGTACATTCTGTTTTTTTACTCTGTTCACTGACCTCAGCTTCTGATTGCACTGGAAAAATACTCCACTCTCCAGCTCCTCCAAGTTAAACTACTTTTTCTTCACACCTGCTGGCAGAGGAGGAACTTGCTGAATTAGTTTTGGATGGAGGAGGAAAAAAACCACAAGGGTAAGCATAACATTTTACCTAAACACAATGAAAAATTAGGCACTTATGTGATGCCCTCAGTACATCACAACTACCATAACGTACGCATTCTGTGCTCTAAGCAGTGAGCACCACTGTGTGGGCAGTATCTGCTAAAACATCCTAGACAAATAATGAAGCAGCAAGAGACTATACACATGGTAAGGATAAGACCACACAAAATGAAGTGTTTTGTATTGTTTTTTTTTCTCCCTTCCAAAAGGCAGTGTACTTAAAAACATCAAAAAAGTGGCCCTCAGATTCCCCTACAGGAATTTTGAGGGAATGCTGAGGAAAGGAAAAAATCATTTTAAATTTCTTTTTTTCAGAAATGCATTCTTTTCTATTGTTTTAGGACACTTGCTAACTAATTTAACTCCAGAGGGTATTTTCAATATATCGAAGACAAGTATCAGAACTTCAAAACAGTTATCAGCTACATTTCTGTAGTAAGCAATTCTTGGTTCAAATTAAGTTTATAAGGAAAATAACAGGAAATATTGCCTCCTACGAAATAGGTTACATCTACACTCAATACAGAATAAACTGAACAACAGAAACAAGCTCTTTTTAATGTTTTTATTGTAGAAAAAAAGGCTTACACTTGACTCCAAAAAAGCATTATTTTCATGAACAAAGAATTTATTACAGTGAAGTTGCTTAAAGAAACCTTTCGAGATTCCAGAAAAAAAAAAATGCCTTAACTCCTTCAGATAGCACTCTAACTTATTTGCACAAGCAAAGTAAATCCCTTCGTTCTTATCACTTTTCTGACCCAGTACAGGACTTATGACTTTCTTCTCCCCTATTCCTTGATAAACATAGCTGAGAGAAAAATTTGGTGGAAATGGCAGTACTCTTCAAGCTTGATTTTCAACCATTTTATAGCATTGGATTGACATGAAAATTCAGAAGTGACCATAAGTCTATCAGTTAAATAGTATAGTTGCAGCAGATTCCAGTGTGATCTGTGTCTCACAGATCATTTATCATTTTCAGGTCCATACCACAGAAGATTTCTTAGCAAGGTATTTGGCTCTTTTGACTTTATACTAAAAACAAACAAAAACCCTACATAAAAATGGAGGCATGCAGTTGAAACATTGAGACTTAAGATTTTAAGATTTTTTTTTTTTGGTAAAACATGACAGAACAAATTGCAGTGTTCCAGATACTGCTTTAGTTTTATAGAAAAATCAAAACTGCTAGCTCTGGTTGATCCAATATGAAAAGTAGAACTAATCCATACTTGAGACCTTATTAAAAGAGACAAATCACAGATCCAACAATAACTCACTTCCCTAGTAGTGCTACCTGTCAACTAACCGTAACTCAAGAGCATCTACACAACATTGAAAGAAGTTTCTAAGCACATTTAAGCATCTCACGCTTCAAATGTATGCTAAGGCTGCACCTCAAAGTATTGCAGAGATTAAAAAAAAAATTTTTAAAAAACAAGAAAATCAAGCTCTTATTTACAACCAACTATGCAAATTTACTAGGACAAAAAAAAAATTAAAAAGGCAAATCACAGAAGGAAAAAGGAGAAAACAAAAAGGAAGAAAAGCCACATCAGACAGCTGCTATTCAACACCTACTTTCTCGCCTCCTCAAAGGAAAAAAGTTAGTCTAACTCACACATGGAGTTTTTCTGAAAATAATTTCCTAATCTCCTCAGATTTAGTTAGCCCTATTTGATTTCAAGTATTTCTGAAGTGAGGAATCTACTTATTGTACTGTGCACTGCAACATGAAGCTAGTTCTTACCATACTACTTAAATAGAATTTTCTAATCTTTCCTAAAAATAAAAGCTACATTTTCCTTGGTTAGGACTCATATCATCATAACTTTTATGTTGGCATAAACCTTATTTAAGTTCACCAACTGTCATATTTAACTTCTTTAATTTTTGTACTACATCACGTAATTTCTTATGTGATCAAACTACCACATAGAGATGACATGAAAATTTGTATATTATAAAACAGCATAAAAATCTCCATGGATACAAAGAGCAGAAACAAGAATAGCTTCCCCGCCCCCTCCCCCCCCCCACTCCTATGGCACTCTCCATGGCATCAGCACCAAAGGCTGCCGCTTTATAGCTCATCCTTGAGGGTTTTAACCCTGGAGAGAAGTCAGTCCTTTTCACAGTCACAGGTTTGTGTTAAAAAATGACTTTTATGACCAAATAGGTAGTGAAAATGCAGGACACTGACAAAAATCTCTCCTTCAATGAATGTTAAAGTTATGCTCTATTAACTCCTTTTCAGAGTAGGTAACAGTCTCAAAAGTATCAATATCAACAACCTCAAAGATATGTAACAATCTGACTTTAACATTGTAAACAGGTTTACACCATTCAGAACAGCTTGTTATTAAAGTTATGCAAAGCAGTTGAAGGACGCTTAAATATTTAAGACCTCTGTCATCAAATTGCACTGTGGATTCTGATTTGAATTAAAATGTGCGTAATTACTCGCATAAAGGAATTTAACAGGAAATCCTGTTTTAAAGAGAGGCTTATAATGTAGCTTTCCAATAACTTTTAGCTGCATAAAGCTCTAATAAGGACTTATTTTAATATATAATTCCCACAACCTCTATTCTTAACCACCTGTAAATATATTATTACATGATAAAACAGTCCTCCAAATATAACGATTTATTCTTAATTTTATATAAAATTAAAAAAAAAAGTATTTTTTCCAAAATAATGTGCAACCACTAAAATAAGTGACTTTTTGAAAAACTCTAAGCTGTCTGTAGCTCTCAGTCTCTGAAAGACTTTGCAGACCTCTTATTCTTGGTCTCCATCTTTAATTTTAGATAAACAAGTGTTTAGCAAGGCTATATTATTAGTAGTTCATCACATACACGGAAGTCAGTAATACCATCTTAATTTTGCTGTTCTAATGTACAATTCAAAAAAAAGCTTCAAAAAAAAGCTTCAAAAAATAGCAGAGTCGTACCTGAAAATTCCCTTGATTTACACTGCTGTTTGATAAATCTATTAAAGACAATTAAGAGAACTTCCGATTTCCTTTTTTCTCTGTCAATATCTGAAAAGAGTTGAATACATGCAAGTCAAAACTACGTAATTCAGATAAAAAGGTCCTCATTCATGAAGATCATTAATAAATGACTACTTTCAATAAATAAGTCTATTTGGAAATTGTAGAGAATTCTTTTTTCTAAACAATTTAGTCTTTTTTCTTTTCCAATATGCTTTTCTGTTTAAGCTCTCCATCTGAAAGTTCCGTATATTTTTCCTTCTTTTCTTCTTCTTGGTCTTCCTCACTGCCTTCATCTGTGAGCTCCCGATCACCACTTTCCTTTTTAGGTGGCTCACTTTCATCTAAAGCCCCATCTGTATCAGCTGTGCAGATGCCATAGCACATGATACTGATG
The DNA here is from genome assembly GCA_013389825.1 of Crypturellus undulatus. Classification (NCBI taxonomy): domain Eukaryota; kingdom Metazoa; phylum Chordata; class Aves; order Tinamiformes; family Tinamidae; genus Crypturellus; species Crypturellus undulatus. The sequence continues at coordinate 1,058,760 of VWPW01011263.1, read as the reverse complement.
ACCCCCAGGGGCAGTCCAAAGAGAAAACATCCCAGCAGCGGTGAACTCTTGAACACAGACTGTTGGAACAAAAATCTGAAGTCAAAAAACCCTTCCAGTGAATACACAAAGTTGCCACATAAAATTCCTCTTGACTATTTTTTCAGGGAGCAGGAATCATCCCATTGTTCCCATTTTAACTTTATAGAAGTCTCAAAACTTCTGATACTGAAGTGTTCCACCAGGATGGTGGACAATAATGTGCCATAAGTTTGAGAAGCACCTGTTTTAACAACATTAAATTACTAATGATTTCAGTTCTTACCTGTGCACATTAAAATTTGTTAGCCCTGAGTCATCATAAGGCATCAAAGCCACTCCTACACATTTTATTCTGAAAAAATGGGTTTTTGGTTTTTAGAAACTGATGCCTTAATGTAGCACTTTCACAAAAGTTTTGAAGCCATGTATAGAGAAACATGCACATTTCAACTTAAACTCATTGCAGAAGTTTTTGGGTTGTCTAGAACAAGTGAAGAAAGTGATTTAGGTCTTCCAAATAAAATTCTGTTAAGCGTAGTTAAACTCTAAGTATGATGATAAAAACTTCTAAGTAATTCACTTAGGCACTAACTAGACTGAAAGCGTAACATTTCACAGAATGCAGAAATGCTATCTGTTTCAGGCAAAAGGCACCAAAAGTGTCAAGGAAAAGACTTTGAATTCTCCCTCTTCTACTACTTAAAATATATGGCAAGTTAGAAAACAGAAAAGGAGTAAAAAAGAGATTGACTGTGGTTTTGACTATACATATATTGAACACTTATCACACAGGAAAATAACATTTAAAGCTTTAATCAAGACAGGTTCATTAGGCTTAAATCTATATATGTATCTTTACATATATAGGTATATATTAAAACAGAAAACAGGAGTCAAAAATGGGTATAAAAGTGCTTCTAAATCATCTGAAAGGATTTGCAACTTGACTAGCAATCTTAAACAAAAGAGAACAAAAGGGAACTTACAACTACAGTGGACTTGGCATCATAGACTATTCTCTTGATTCGCTGCAGAACTCCATCACCACCCTGTGCCTGCAATTTCAAATGGAACCATGTCAAAACTGTTGACACTTTTCAGTTATGATGCCAAAAGTTCATTCTTCAGACCTTGCAATCTTAAGTCCCTTTAGAAGGAAATGAAAAGTAATTATTCTTGCATCTCATGATGCTCAGACACTCCAAATTCTCAAGCAAGGACAAGCATTTCAATAGCCACCTGAAAAATCCTCTCAGAGCTGCTTAAAGCAACTAATGTCAACAGTGAACTGGCACTCTTTACCTCCTCTTACCACAGGAAAACACTAACAGAAACTACCATGTGTCTGGCTTAAAAATTCTACAATCTTGAAGAGGTCACTTGAATTTTCCTTCTGCTGCTGGCTATCTATTTTAAAATGATGATCACAGCTGTTAGGGAAACTTAAAAACTGAATAAAAAGAGGACATGTAGGCAGAGTAAACAAAGCATGAGTTGAACAACTACAGCCTATACCTACCATACATCTTACTTTATATAAACCTTCAAAATACTATGGGAATCCAAAAGCAATTCATCTGTTGAACAGACACAGTCTTCACTTTCTCTTTGCCCAAGGAATAAATGGGCTGAAAAGATACACTTTGGAGGAGCCAACTGAGAAGGGCTCATTGCTCACAAAAACCCTCCAGATTCATAAAGATGAGACTGACTTAAGAAAGCTACCATGTATCACAACAGTTTGGGATTATTCACCGTGGTGTTCTTATTTTCTATCAAGGAAGGAGTATGAAGTGGGATTAAACTTCCTCAAAATTCCACTACAATTTGGAAAGTCTGTATTCTCTTCTCCTTTACCTGGAAAAAACCTGCCATTCTTTAATAGCTACATGATTTCTTGGGCCTGAACGTACCCAAAGTAATGCCATTTTTTATTTATATAGAGATACATACGGCTCTGTTTAGCTTTAATGACATCACTTATTATTTTTTGCATTTATGTGAAAGGGTTAAGATAGACAGAGATGTGCATCCAAACAGACCTTTAATCATTCTAGTTGAAATACTGTAAACAAATAGTACAAAGGGATGAATGATACTATGACAAAATGCAAAGATCACAAAAAAACAGAATTTCTCAGACTGAAAAAGCACACAGAAATCAATTTTGCTTGGTGCTTCAGTGAGGATATTTATATGCAGATGAGTAGATATTAATAACAACTTACAATTTGAAAACACAATAAAAGAAATGAGCATTAAAGAAATGAGAACTGAAGACCAAAGAACCATCAAGTTGCAAAAACACCCCTGGTCTTACAACTCCAAGCACGTAGGCAGCTCAATTTATGTTATGCTGTACTACATGCATTTGGCAGATTAAATAAAGTATCCCATACGACTGAAGCATTACTTATTGTTCCCTGACCACCTAACACTGCTGCTGCTGGAATGTAACCTGTGCTTCAGCTCACACTCTAAGTGTTTAGTATGAAGAGGTCTGGGGCTCAGACAAGGCATTCCAAGAGACATTCCTTGTCCCAGCAGATCCTGGGGTGATTTGTTAGCACTGCCTCCCTTGCCTGCAAGCCCCTCTTGCCCTCTATGTAGGGAGGAAGGCTCTGATCCACAGCACTATTTCTCATCCACACAGCTCTCTGTCCAACAGGAGCTGGTTTTGCCAAGGTTTTGCCATCAATTCCAGATGGATTTACAAGGTTCGTTGTCTTGTAATGAAAGACTGCTCATTTTTTAGGTTTAGAGGAGATAGAGAGGTAACTTCATATCTGTCTGAAACACGCAATATAAATATACCATAGGTTTTTGAGTCAGAACTTATCAGTCCTCAAGCCACTGAATTTATTCACTTCTCAAAACAGAGTAGAGTAAAAATAAAGAGTGGAGTTACTCTAAGCAAGAGATTAAATGGCAATTTTAAATGATTGCATTTAAAGCAAATCAGGAGAAGGAATAAAAATCCTCTCAATTTAGCAGCTAACGGTAAGCTACATGCAGAAAAAGAGTTAGTTTCTGTTAGAGGTAATGAACTCACAGCAGTGAGCAAAGATACACCTAAAGAATCACAACATTCACTGACATCATCAGATGAGAGACAGAAAGATAAGGCACACTAAATTAGGGTTACCAAATTACTTTTTCCCTACTTTAACATCTAAGGAAATAAACACCAACCAATATATTCCACATCACACTGGAGACTTACTTCAGCTGTACCATCCAAGATATTGTTAATAAACTGAACCATGTCTTCTGTGTTCTCAATTTGCCTATCTGGTAAAAAATACTGCTGATTGGAGGTATTCAATACCACAATAGTGGGGATTGTCAAGTCACTGAAAACATAAAAAAACATAAATAGTTAGATATTTACAGAAATACTACACAAAACACTGCAATTCAAATACCCCCCTCACAGTTTAAAGCATATCCAGTAACTTTCTGTTCATATGTGCTCACAAAAAACCAGCTATGACAGTAGGAAAAGGGAAAGAGATGCACCTTAAACCCACAAGCATGCCTTGCATTAACATTTTTTCTTTAACATTTCTGTCTGTGAATTTACTGAAGTTTATTGCATTTTAGAAACGTATACCGAGTGCAAATCAGGTACCTTGCTATGTGACAGTTACTGAAACATCTCAGACAGTAGCTATTTGAAATGTAAACTTATGAAGTGCTTTAGTGCACTAAAACAAAACTATAATCCAAAAATTCAATCATATACAATCATAGTCCAATTGATCAGTACTATCAATTAACCTCTACTTTTCAAACCAAAAAAAAAGACATATCAACTGAAGTTTTATTGTATTCCTTTTAGATGCAGCACATAAGCTACCGACAGTCTTTAACCCATTATTCACTAGCTGAACTCTGTATGCACAAGCATTGTTTAGGATATCAGAAACCAAAAATTTAAGTTGGAAATGACCCTTGAGATAAACTAGTCCAATCTACGGCTCCAAGATGAAGCAACTTCAAAGTAGAACCTGTTTAGATAAAAATAATGCTGCTCGAGTACACTGGTCGACAAACAAGACCTAAAAAAACATTTAAAAAGTCTTCTACTCCCTTTGCCAAGATACTATCAATAATAGATTTATGCATTAGGAGTCTTTTCTTTATACCATTCAGTTTTCTAATTTTTACTCTTGTCTAATAGTGACATGTTCATATATATACTTTATATACCTCATATTGATGACTTTAACCATAACTGTGACCTTATTGTCCATAATCAATTATTTCATTACAATATATTTATTAATTAATCAAGACCCCCATTTTTCTTAAAGATATAGAAATGCCCCTAAATTTTCTCATACATTCAAGATTTTTAAAAATAAATTCAAAAAATGTAAATGTTAATACTTCTTAAGCTATTCAGTGTCCTAGGAAGAAATAATACAACTTCTAGAAGACTTAGAAAATTTGTGCAGACCGAATTCTTAAGTCTCAAGTTGAAATAATGGTGTATTTCAAAAGAAGTAGAACCAACTACAGAAATAACTTCATCTTTTCAAGTGGATTTATTTATGTATTTATAAGTGTCTAGAGAAAAGTTGCATTAAAAATATTCTCTGCTTATCGTGACAAACATAAGCAGGAGTCAAACCTGGCCGGGCAATTGTGCTCTGTGAGAAGAAACAGAGTCTGCTCTCCTGTGTATTTACTATGCTTGAAACATATATATGCTCTCTTGTGTATTTACTATGCTTGAACACACACATGCTTGAACATAAGCAGGAGTCAAACCTGGCCGGGCAATTGTGCTCTGTGAGAAGGAACAGAGTCTGCTATCTTGTGTATTTACTATGCTTGAACACACACATACACATTCACTGACTGCAAAAGACACTTTTTCGAGAGGCTGTTTTGTTCGTTTCTAGTTGCTGCCATCTAGGGGAAAACTGAAGCACTGACGATAGAGTTTTACTCAAACTATTCAAGTAACCAAAAGATTATAACCTATATTACTGAATATATTATTTATTTTGCCAATTTCCACTTATATTGGAAATACATATATTTTTCTTTATAAAATAAACCTGAAGCCTATGAATAGTTTAAAAGATTCCCATATGGTACAAATTACAAAATCGGGCATTTTGGAGAGTGCTTCTTTTCCTCCTTTCTAGGAATGCCATCCTCCTGTCCCCCTTCTTTGTACATTAGTTCTTGACCTCAGGAGAATACATCTGAAGACACTTGGTTTTCTGCTAGATTAGCAAACTCCCTTACGCTCCCAAACAGGAAAAGGGCAACATTTCTGTCAGATAAATGTGCTCCAACGGCTCCATACAGTCAGATAACTATAAGAGCCTACACAAAATAAGAATAGTCAAGGGAAGAGAGTTTCAATTTTGGCAGCTATAAAATTATTAGCTCAATGACACTGTTTAGCTCTATTTGCAACGGGGCAACTGCCAGATTACTTGTGTTCAACACAGTCAGACACCAGACTGCAGGTGCTACACTGATACACAGAGCTTGGGCCTCCAGCGCCTGCAAATCTGCCTGGATGTGTTAGGCAGGCCTCATAGTCTCCCTGTGGCTTTAGATTTTTTGAAAAATATTTCAAAGACATACAAATTTTTTTGCATCAAGGACAGACGTCATCTATATATTTTATGCTGCTCTGCAGAAGTGAAATTCTGCACATTTTAAAGATTAAGACACATGGTGAAATCAGGAATTTAAAGTGTCTATTTAGTAATTTATGCCCTCCTCTCCAAAATCACTTTCGAAAATACTAATTGATATCTATTTCTGTTCTTACAAAGATCTCAAAAATCTCAGGAAATCACTGTATTTTGCTTTCCTGACAAAGCACAGCTAACAAAGTAAATGCCACTTACAGTGAGTATCAGTCTTCAAAATCTGTCAATAAGAATAAAATGTATCTCCATAAATGAATAAAAAATACAGATAATACAAACATTTATATTTTTGGTTATAAACTGAAGCAATTTCTATTTTTTCCATTCTTTGTAAGCAGACCTGAGATATAATAAGCTTTAAAAACAAAAAAAAAATCAAATTTGAAAGACTAGCCTCGTCAGTACTAACAGTAAGCCAAATTTCTAACACTAAACAATGCAGCTTTAGATTAACAAACGACCATTTCATTACACACTGACACAGCGACCTTTTTTGTAAATCCAAGAAAAGTAGAATTTCTTCAAAAGGTTGCTCTTAATTAACTATAACTAGTGACAAATACAGGAAAAGAAATAATACTCAACTAAGAGTTTACTTACTCCATTAGTAGACTATTAATGTAATCATTTCCATCCATATGGCCAAATTGGAAATCTCTGGTAGAGATACAGTGAAAAGCATCATCATGAAACAAAAAAAGAAAGAGAATAATGAGTTTCAGTATCAGAAGTTCCTCCTTAAATATTTTTATTGCAAGTGAAGACAGCACACATTGAATGCACAATATATTTTGAAAAACAGGCGAGACTACAGAATAGGCAACATTCCAAAACATGACTGATGAAACTGTCTTATGAATGAATATTAACATTAGCATATTAATAATAAGGTATAACACTATTTTTTTGTCAAAGCAACTGCTGTTTTAGAAATGTCAATGCTGAAGCTCAGTCTCAGATGCTGTAGTACTACATAAACATACCTGTGAAAATGATCCCGATAATCTCTAGCAACTTCCTGAATAATAGATTTTAGTCTGGACAAGAAAAAAATATTGCACTGGTATGTAAGGTATATTCCATCAAAATTCAAACAAGATACATTTAGATTTTTGTAGTAAGGACTAACTTCTCATCAGCAATTTTTCTAATTCCACTAACAAAACACCTTGTTCACCTTGCATGATTTCTTAGGGTTGAACAATGTTCTTAGCTGACTGATGTATGTAATCAGAAAAGGAGTTGGGACAGAATTGTTTCTCCCAATTTCTTCAGCAGATTCTGACCCAGCTGAAAATAACCTCTCTGGATACAGGCGCTACATACAACAAACAGTTAAGCGTCACCTAAACTGTTTTAACACAATTGAGACGAACATAATAGGCTTAAACAAAAAAAGATGACCGTTCTTCATCTCACCTGCCTGAACTCAAGTATCCTTTTCTGTACTGAAAATGTAACATGTTAGTTTTTTAAAAAAAACTGTTCATTTACTGCCACAAATATCAAAAATGCTTATTTCTTATTTCTTCCTGTGATCTCATAAGTGAAGTGATACAGAAATTCCAAACAAATTCTCACTGAAAACTTGCATGGACTTCAGAACAGCCATGAATTGAGTAAGCTCAGTAAATTAAAGTAAAAATTTGGAGATCATTCGCAAGTTGAAACCTTTCATTTGGCTTATTCCTGAATAGTTAGAAGTTTCAGGAAATTTTGAAAATTCTATAAGCCAACAATGTTTTCTTCCAGATCAGCACATTTCTCTCATAGTGTCACCAATATTCATTTTTGTACCTCATATGTTCCACTGAAGAGTTTTTATCATCAATAACTGCAATAGCCACAAGTTTTCCTAAAATAAGGAATGAAATATGTTAAACCATTAAAAAAGAAAAAAGCACATGTACTCCCCTTATGAAAAATACTTATGACCTAGAAGATCTATCAGGAATTAGTTTAAAGCATTAACAAACCTCGATGGTAAATAACTTCTTTTAACTGACCAAATGCCAGTTTTCTTAAACTGTTGAAGATATATTGAGATGTGGCTTAATGCAACATTTTTAGCATTCTATGAGAAGCACAGAAAAAAAAGTTAAAGAGGAAAGAAGTTAAAGAAGAAAATTATAGGCAAATACATAGTTTATATATACAGCTATTCAAGAGGCATATTAGGATATATAGAAATATGATGCTATAAAGATTATATAAAACTAATATTAAATGATATTAATACTATATAATTACTTGTTCAATTGTCTTAATTAAACACTCCTTATTTTTGTTCAATATTCCTAAAAATTTGGAGTTATATGCTTACAGAAAGAAAGGGTAGGAACGGTTTGTGATAGACACAAGAAATCATTAAACCAGAAAGACAGCTTCCTAGTTTAATCCTTGCTAGAAAAGCTTGGCTAGTCAGAGGAGCTTTTACAAGACTCTCCACACAGATTTACCAAATAATCCCAAAGAACATAGTATTTTTTCTAAAGAACATGAAACTTTTTTTTTTTTTTTTTACTTCTTGGTCTAAAAAGTATTTGGAAAAAAAAGATCAATTCCGGGTATGGGGTGAAATGGTACTATCCCCCATTGTATTACCAGAGTTATCACTTTTTTTTTCCCTTGTAATTCAAGGATTGAATTTTGTGTTCAAAGCTTCACTCTTTTTTTGTGATTATTACAGGACTAGACAAACCTGTATGTTGCAAAGAAATGACTACTGTAGGCTTTGGATGATGCCACAAATAATAAAAATGGTACCATCAACTTTAAATGACAGTAGACACTATCAATCTTACCAGTTTAATTACTTTTAAGAACATTTTTAGATGATATTTGATGTAGAACAATTCACTGGTAGCACTTTCTCACCTGTATCTCCGAGTTCATACAATGTAAAGCCATCTACATTAAGATAACCTTGAAATCTTTCTCTGTTTATCCAGGATGTCAGATCACCATCTTCATACTCTAAAANAAAAAAAAAAAAAAAAAAAAAAAGGCAGATGAAGATTAAACACACATTTTATATCTAAAAATAAGCAAGCAAACAGAAAACTCACTTCTTTTTTCGAGGATACTCCCAATACTTTAGATGGAAATGCTCTTTTGTCAACTTTGTTTTCATCATTGTTATTAGACATAATCACATGAACACTTTTCAGCTTTAGAATTCTTTGGCAGTATTTTCAATATTTTAACACAAATAACAGTATTTTAATTTAACAATATCGTTAAATTAAAAGCAAGCATATTACAGTAGTTGAGTGGAAACTGCTATAGTTGGTTTGATAATTACCCAAATCATGGATAAATATAATACTGTTCAAAGAGATGACTCACTCAGTACAGAAAGGAACAGTTCCTATGTTTTAAGAGAATTTAAGATGTAAAAATACAGTAAGCAATACTGGTGAATGCTCTTAAACAGAGAAAAAGAAAAGTAGATGCATCAACATCAATGTGAATGCAGATGAACAAAAACTTGTGTGTATCATTCAGAATCAATCGTACTGAAGACTAGGATTTCAACTACTAGATGTTGTAACCTAAAAAAAAGATAATTCTAATCTATGTAATTAGATCTTAATTACAAGTAAACTGGAAAAATGTGTGTACATATAACTTAGATATATACACATGTATACAAATATCTTAAATAAACTTGTTTCAGGCCTAACTGTTGCAAACGATGACCTTGAGGTTCAGAATATTGTTACAATGAACTAAGACTGGAGCAAACAAACTAAGTTAAATTTCGATCTGCATTCTTTTCCCTTAGAAGTTTGCAAAACACCAAATAAAGACAGCTTTGAAATACATTTGGCTAAACATTTTACTTCTCACTAGACTTTCTGAAAGACTAGAAAAATTTCATTTTAAAAAGGAAAGGGGTAGAATGATGTTTTATGTCCTCTTTTAAAAGTCAGAGTATTTAAGTATAATTAAGCAAGGTAAGTAAGTGTTCTCACTTAAAGTGAGAAAACTCAAAGCAACTGGCAAGACAGGACAGGAGCCCAAAATAGAACACTGACTGGTGCAAAAAACAATCCAGTTAAAGACTAGAGCATACAAAAAGCATGTACACATCTTGGTAGGGTGGCTAAGTAAGTTTTTTCATTGATACTGGGAAAGGGACGAAATGAAAGACATGTGAGAAGTTTCTCATATTGATGCTTCTTTTCAGGATGATTTTCAAACATACTTCAAAGAAAACACAAACATAATTATTGAATTCAAGCTATCAAATGAAATAAAGATACTGCTTAAATCAGGAGGGGAGAAAAAAAGTGAAAGTAAACGAAAAAATAAATCTGAAAGGAAATTCTGAAAGAATTTTAGTTTTCCTTGAAGTAGGCATTAAAAGACAACTATGATCTCTTACAAAAACACTTGTTTTATTAAAAGAAAATGAGAAGAGAACATTTTTTCTTTTATCAGAGAAATGTTTCAGCATCTGCCAAAGCACTGTATTATTCTACAGACAAAAATAGGCCTGAAACAACTGACAAAAGCTGTAAAAGATACTAATAAGCTGGGGGAAAAAAAGGCATCTAGTTTGGAGAAAAATAGGTGCAAAAGAATGTTTGAGAGATGTAAAATTAAAACCCCTTTGAAAAGGGAAAGCCTGATTAGTCTCTTCCATTAGGAACATTCATATGTTTTGAAAGTTTATCTGAAAGAAGACTACACTAACAATAACTACAACATGCTGCTGCGTAAACCCTTGGAAGTCTCACTTTTGTACACACCTATCGTTTGGGAAACTTTTCTTCTTCCAGAGAGAGGATGATGGATCAATTATTTGCAGATGTTTAGAGTATTCAGTATCAAAATCCATATTTGCAGTATGAATTGTAAAATATTTTTTAGAGAAAAACTCAACTTAGTATTCAATTTCTGCCCAATAATGTCAGTCAGTCTCTCATACTCAATATGTATAACTTGTTTATTTACTTATTTACTTTTTTTATAATATTGTTGGTATAGGAGGAAAATTCTTTTACAAAATAAGTAGAAATAATAATTTTCCAGCTGGTCACCCAGCACAAAGTAATTTGCAATTGTTTCTTTTACATGCCTTTCATGACATCATGGAAAGAAATTGTTTTAAATGATCTTTGTTCCATAAAAAAAATGCATAGTGGCATTACACACCTACATTCCAGTTCAATTTTTCTCCATTCCTTAAAAAACTATAACTTATTATGAAACTTGAAAATTTCCCATCACCCCCAGCTTCAGCTTCAAAGAATTCCACATGTTCTGGGTTTGGTTTCTTTTACATGGTTCAAGTATTTTGTCTGAAGGTAATGTATAGTTTTACGTACCATCATATACAAAGTAAGTTCCATCTTTGAATACCAACACAGCTGGCAATTCAGGCAATGTCACATACTGAAAGAAAGGGTGTTTTTCAATTAAACCATGGATGACTAGAAAATTCTAGACAAACAAAGAAATCTTAAAGTGTGCACAGCTAGACTACAGGGATATATCTTGAAGTATGTTTAAAGGAGGGTTTATCAGAGTCTGTCATGAATTCTAGACAGAAGAAAATGAAATATGAAAATTTAAAAGTTTCATCAGTCTTTTACTATTCTCTACTTCCACTCTATTCTGTTATTAGGCTACCTGTAATACATACACAGTTATTTCTACTAAACTAACATTCAGTATTATTGTGGAGTGAGAGAGTGATATTGATAACATGTCCCCTTGTAAGTTTGTGCCATTTCCTGTGGCTCAGGCACTCATATATAATATGAGGCACTCACTCTGCACAAGGATGCAAACAGCTGTAATTTGGGTAAACAGAACAATGTTTGTATGAATTATCACCCTAAATACAATATTTGGTCATCGACACACTTATTTTTTAAAAATATACAAGATGTAGACACCCTTGCATTGCAACTTAAAGAAATTTGGTCATTTCATGTTCAGTATGTCACTTAAAAAAAAAAGAAAAAAAAAAAAAAGGTAATCCTGACTGATGAATTCTGGCATCAATTCCTTACTGCTTGCTAACATTCTTGGTTAAAATAATAGACTATGTGATTAATAAAAGAACATACGTCGAGCTCAGTCTTGTTGACACTATTGGCTGAACTCTCTAATTTACCGACGTGTTGGGGGAAAAAATAGGTACAATATCATATTCTTCTAATTGACAAGCCTCCTGCAATCGTTCTGTATTATCCTTCTCAGAGATACATTGTGAACCTATTGCTTTCACAGTTAATGGTCCATAATAATGAGGAAGTAGATAATTCTGGATGATGCTCTCATTCTTGTATTTCCTCCAAGAGCAGTTTAGTTTCTTAAAGCCCAGATCAGTCTATGCAGAGCATAGTTTGCAAAAGAGGCCTAAAATTTGAGACAAGATTACGTGCAGTTGGAAAACAGATCTTGTAATGAAGGCTGCAGGGTACAACTACCAGAACCTCTGGAGATCATTTAGTCCAACCTCCTGCTCAAGCAGGGACACCTAGAGGACATGGCACAGGACTCTATACAGATGGCGCTGAATATCTACAGGGAAGGAGATCCCAGTTTCTCTGTGCAATGCATTCCAGTGCTCTGTTACCCTCACAATAAAGAATTTTTTCCTTATGTAAGATGAAACTGCCTGCCAATTTGCACACGTTGCCTCTCATTCTATCACTGGATACCACTGTAAAGAATCTGGCTGCATCAAAAAAATTATGTAAGCTCTCACTCCACTAACCCTGTATGAGCATTTTCAAAGTCATGTCCCACTTTAAAAGTCATTTCAGGTCCCATTTAGAGATAACAAGAAAGCCTCTTTATTTTACTCCAGCACTTTGACAACAATGGTTAGGCTTAAGAATAGCACTGACTTTTTTCACCCTTGTGATTTACTGTGAATGGTTTCCTTGTTACAGAATCCCCAAAAGAGAGAGCGTGGGATTCTGCAGTTAGTAGACTGGGTTATTTGATCTCAGAGCAGACTAGCATTTTGATCAGTTGTTTTGCAAAAGGTACAAAGAGGCAATGTATCCTTCAAATCAGGGAAGTCTGTGTGAAAATCGTGCATGTCTTCTGTTTAAGTTTATACTCCTTTATTAATTTGCTGAACAAAATACCTGGCCAAATAACAGACAAACTATTTACACTCATACCAAATGTGCACTGCAACAAGGTGAATGAGTAGTGACTAGTTAACAGGTCGAGAGACTTAAATACCAAAAATTATGAAAAGTTTCATTAAACTAGACAGTAAAAGACTCTACCATAACCTAAACTCAATTTGTATGTATTACCCACTGTAGACATGAATATCAAACATTTCAATGTATTCAGTTCAGGATTTGCCAATCTTTTCAAAGACAGATATCCAATTTGGAGACGTAGATTTGGAGAATTATACATGTCTATGGAAAGAATAAGAACTGAAAGATCTTACCTCAGGTAGTACATCTTCTGAGGCAGAAAAAAAGTATGTATAAACAATTAGTTCTGAAGCAACTTCTATGTATTTTTCCTGAAAAATACAAACATTTTTAAAAATTTTCAACTTTTAGTACAAATCAAGGTATTTTTCTCATTTTTAGTACAAGTCAAAGCAAATCTTATTTTGAAAGAGCAATTAGAAAATATCGTTACAACAAAAGACTGTAGAAGTACTGTAGAAATAATTACAAAGGCAAAAGTTTACTACAACATATGCACTTTCTTCAGTCTTTCAACTACTACTTTCTCACCTGTTTTAGAAGATATATTTTAAACTATATCTGTGAAGAACCAAAAGAAATAACTTTATTTAATCAAGTTTCAAACCTTTAAAGGAGATTCCCCACCAACATACACGAAAAGTACACGATGCCTCTTTTGCACATGCTCGAACATATGCTGGCTAGGAAGTGGCCTGATTAGAGGTCTGGGAGGGTAGGAAAGGGAAAAAAAAAAGAAAAAAAAAAGAAAAAAGAAAAGAAAAAAAAAAGAAAAGAAAAAAAAAAAGAGAGGGAGAGAGAAAGAGAAAAAAGTCTCAATTTCTACAAGCTGCAAAAATCCGAACAAGATACCCCAAAACAGTTCATACAGGTTTCTTACAAAATTCCCCAAAGCAAATTGAAGTAAAGCTTATCTTGTAAATTCTTATTTAACTCTCAAAGAATTCAAGTTTAAGTTTTTCAGGAAGACCAAAAAAAAAAAAAAAAAGGCACTCCCCACCCTCAAGCCCACCTAAAATAAATTCAGGAATTCTCCTTCAGTAGCACCCTTAAATAAAATTGTAGTGTATCTGAGAATAAAATGTTGTTACAGTAACTACTATATATTCAAGTGGTTTATGCACTGCATGGTCATTTGAAAGATAATTTTGGATTTGAGCACAGCACTTGGGAAATATGGTCACCGAAACAAGTATGCTCACAGACTTTTAGTAACTTATTAGAGATCAGTAATGGTCCTGGACTATACAGTTAGGAACAATAATTGATCTTATACATCTATATGAATGCTTCATAAGAATGAGAAGAATGCTGAATTTTTTTCCTTCTCAAAGATTATCATCTATAAATTTTGAGGCTCTGGGCCACTGTCAGGAAAGAAGAAAAAGTTCATGGAAATCGCTGTGAACAATCTTGTAAAAACAATTTCCTTATGTAAAAATATCTTGTAAAAGAATATCCACATCTTTCAAGCTCTGAGGGTATATTAGACATTTTTTTAACAATTGCACATGAAACTGATTAATATATAGCTTATTTAAATTCATGTCCCACTTTCAATCCTTCAGCTAAATTCCAGCCTTTAAAGAAAAATCCTAACAATTTAAGCCATCAAAACTATTTTCATGGAAATCTATACTTACCCTGCTACTCTATTAGCAAATTCAATTATATCATCTTTGGTTCTAGGTCCTCTATAATTGTATGCCAAGTCACCCTTTAAGCTAGAGAGAGGGGATAAAAAAAGAGGGAAAAAATGTACCAAGAAACATTGCAAAAACAACACTATTAAGATTTTAAAAGAAGCACAACAAACTAAAACATATTTGCACCTGTAGAACTACAAAACCTCCACAAATGTATTACAGTCATCTATTACAAATAATAAACAAGCTCATTTGTCAAATGATCAGTCAAAAGAAGTGACCTTTGGTTTGCCAAACATAAAACTCTGTAATGCAATAAAATGCAAATGTAGAATTATTTATACAATACCAAATTTATTTTCTTCTGAAAATAATTAGTGTTCTTAATTATTAACACTTAACTGCTATTTCTTTTTCTACTACACAGCAGTCATTTACTTTGAAAATGAATAGGTTTCCTTTTTGTTTAGGACTAAATTAAAAATCTAAAAAAAAAAAAAAAATCTACACCCAAACCTTCAGCATTTCAAAGAGACTAGTCCCTACAATAAAAACAAACAAACAAGCAAAAAATACTACTTTAAGGGCTTTTCATTACTGGAAAATATTGAATGATCTGCAAAACCTCCTGAATTTATGTACTTAATTACGACTCCTGTTCTGATCAGTTTACTATACTTAACTGGCAGGAGACATGACATACTTATACTGCAAAAATAGAAAAGATTAAGTGTCTTGTAAATTGGCAAATTTCAACAAGCTTCCCTAAAAACCAAATTACTTTCGGAAAAATACACGATGAAAGTCATCTTAAAAGAAAATAATTACATGCTTTTATATGCCAGAAGAATGTTTCTTCCCTAAAGATTGCAAAGCTAAAAATCTTTATCACATTTTGAGAAAGTTAGCTACAGAAGACCTATTATATATTCTGAAATTATTTGCTAAAACAATAAGCTGCTGACAAACCAATATATTCATAGTAAGAATTGGTCAAAATGACTAGGACTTTTTTAAATGTGATCTTAGATTGGACTACATACAAAACATTATGAGTAAATCCACACAAAACTGTTATCTACTTGTGTTATCGTATAAATTTTAAAAAAAGATTTCAACACCCCTGGCCAAACAACTGCTTTCACATTTTATCCTATGCAGCAATCACCATCATCCTTTATAAAAAATTTTCAACAGGGAAAAGAGAAGTAATTAAAACACATGCACACACACGTAACGAAGTTGCATAAAAGCATAAAATTGAGAAGTTTAATTCTAAACTTGGTAAGCTGTCATTGTTTTAATTTTTACTATTTTTGGGTAACTTCATTAAAAAGAAAGGATTCCAGTGCAAAAAAGAAAAGGAGGGGAAAACAAACTTTATCTGATATCAACTCTGCTACGGGTACATTTTTAAAAACCACATGAGATCACAGGTAGGAAAGGAAACAATTCAACAGGAAGTATCAACTTACAGCTTAATTGTTGGATAGCCTCGCACTCCAAACTCGGATGCGATACCTGAAAGACATTGAGAGGTGCTAAGGGGAACTAAGTCTCTTGTTCTTCAAGACCACAGTTTAGAGACAATTTACTATTCCAGCCACGTAAATTAATGAAAAAATAATGAATTTTAGCATCATGCATGGACTAAAGAAGCTCACATGGGCACCACTGTTCCCTATGCGTTACCCTTTCCAATAGCCTCCTGGCTGAAGACAGATTACAGTGAAATGACTGTAAGCAAGCACATTAATACTAAAACAATAGCATTACACATTTAACTTAAGTCTACACAAACCACTTCTTTGAATAAGTGACACTTTTCTCTTCAAAAATCCTTGAAGGTCAAGAAATATGGATAAGATATCAAAAATTAACATCAAAGGGGTAAAACATCCGAGACCAGTTCAGGTTTATAGGAAGTTGATTTAACACTCATGTAACGAATTTAGTGATTTCAAAAGGCTTTTGGTGTAACATCTTACAGACTAGTTGCCTGAAAAGAATAATAGCAAAAATATAAATACTTGTCCAAGAGTAGTAAGAGGAATCTAAAATGGAATTAAATTAGATGTTGTCAAAAGAAGTGCTATTGTATAAAAGTAATCTAAAAAGCATATCAAAAGTCATATCTTTGAAAAGCTTTTATCTTCCATCTGTCAGAAAGGACTCTGACACAAAAGCAGGAACAAATATAACAAAAGTGCACACTATCACATACTCTAACAAGAGATTGTTCATTTGTTTATATGATAAAGAACAGAAGAATAGCTTCTGTTCTTTCTTTAAAAAAAAAAAAATAAAACACAGGATATCATGAAAATTCCCCAATCAAACCACACTTACTAGAAAAAGAAGTTGCATCCATCTTTCCAACTTTTACTGGAGAACCCATGCTTTTCATTTCTATACCAACTTCATTCCATATGGGCTCCAATTTCTTGCAGTGGCCACACCAAGGGGCATAAAACTGAATAGCAAAAAAAAAAGAGAGAGGAATTAATTTGAACACTCAAACACATTAACACATTAAGAGTTATTTTCCACGTATGCGTTTCTTTATATTACAGGATTTAATAAAATTGCTTAGTTGCTTAGCAAGTTGCTTAGACAGGTGAAGTGGCAAACCAAACTTTTATGATTTGATACTATTTTTAATGCTGAAAAAAAACTCTTTGGAATACCCTGTTCTGTTACAGGAAAGTAAAAGATCACATAAATCAATCTTAGAAAAAGATCCTTATTTGGGAATATGGACTTTTTTTTTGTTTTTGCTGACAGTAGGACAATGTTCTTCGCAAGGAAGTGGAATATACAAGTATTTCTCCAAGCTGCTCTCTGGATTTTGGTTTCAAACATTATTCTTATACAGGCACACTGTGAAATCCCACTGACCCCATCTTCTCTGAAACCAGAACAGGTGGGAGAATCATTCCATTCCAACTTTCTGCCCATGAGTGGGCACATTAAGCAACATTAACAAGGAAGATATCTATCTTCCTATGCATTATTGATTATTCTGAAATAGTAGATGTCAACTTGCCCTCTAAAAAAAAAAAAATAAAAACACCCCATAAGTCTTAGTTATACTACTTGGGTACTATAGCTCAGACTTGGGTGTGCTGCCAAGAATTTTATTGCATTTTTCAACAAGTTCATTTTAGTAATGCTTTGCCTCTGTACTAAGGACTGCTGAATGTCTCCAATGTTACAAAAGAAAAAGAAGGCTAAACACTTAGCACTTCAATATCAAATAATACATAAAAGCACACTAGGTTAGTAGATATAACTAGAGAATGTGCATTTATCTGAGTGCAGGTTACCACCCCCTCAATTTAAGCGTCAAATAATCTGCTTCTTTCTAGGAGATTTAAAATGGGCTCCAGCCTGCATTCAGTACTAAATCTGATTCCTGCTTCATCCTGAACAAAACAGATTGCTTACCCATATTGTCAAGAGAATTAATATCATGTAATTTTTCTGAACCATGCACAAAAGATTTTCCAAATGATTAAGCATCCTTACTACTGCAGCACATCATTGTACATTTCGTGTTCAGTTTCTAGTTTGGTTTGAAATCAAGTGGAAGTCTTCATGTTTTTCTAACATACTCACATCTACAAGCCAAATATCATCTTTACGGTTTTCTTTAAACCTAGGAGAGGAAAAAATATATATGATATATTTGAAAATATATAAATGATGTTTGTTTGTAAAAAAGTAAACTACTTCTCCAATTATGTTGGTATAAAATTAAAACTAATAGATTTCAGTTATATAAATATATAAATACTACATGCTGAGAACTATGCAGAAAACCTAGCATTTTCATACATCAACTAATGCATTCTCCTAGAGCATGGATTTACACTCCTGTTAAGTTTAGCACTTCAATGAACATATGCTATCCATGAATTATCTTTAATCCTAACATTAATTTTAGTTCACCTTTCTTCAGGTTTGACTATTGCTGGTGTTTCAGTTTATGGTTTTTATAAAAACAACACTGCTGGAAAGAAAGATTTTAATCCACCAGTACTATTGATTTATATTACTGCTAGAGCTATGGCAACTTAATGAACCAGCTAGCTCCACTAACAGCAAATCTGATGGTAGATGCTGAAACTGCTACTTTCCAACATAAAGAGTGAAATATGAAAGTTCCTTGATACTTCTTGGAATGCTGGTTACACACTAAATTGAATTGTTTTAAGTACCACAAGATCATACATATAATTTCATTATATAACTGCTTGTAAACTGTGAATTAAATAAAACATTATTTTTATGGAAGGTTTGTTTCTTTCTGAAAAAAAAAAGACAAACTTTAATAAAAATAACTAGAAATGGGACTGATGTCACATAATATAAAATACATTGCATAAAATTCTTACTGTGACAGCTTTGCAAACAGTTTGTCCAGAGTTTAATGGAAAGAGAGGATTACATATAACTACATATATAGTAAGTATGTGGCTGACATTAGAGACTTGAGGTGCAATTAAAAGAAGTGATAATCTGACTCATCATTTCCCAGTATGCATCATGACTATAAATGGCTCATAGACAGTCAGCAGAATCACAGAACATATATTACATTTTATTTAAAATTGAACAGCTTCATAATGGTATGTAATAGTCCTGAAATGATACTAAAACTGAGCTAGCCCACTACCTAGGAGAAAAAAAATATATATCTAAAATAATAGTTTAAAATATCTAAAATATTAATCTAATTACAAAACTGAAATGTCTGAAACTAAAAACTGCTGCAGTTCAGTGATAAATTCAATTCTCTTTCTCCCTTTCTTTTGTCTTTTTGATAGTGTGCTGAGGTTGTAAAGGTACTTACAATGACAGCACAAGACAGCTATTAGAAAACAGCATTTTTGAAGCAAACAACTGCTTGGTTTGCAACCTCACTAAAAGATTTACCATCACAGCACTACAGAGCTAATGGAAGAACTAGTTAGAGTTTACCATCCCTTGTGAATTCTAATAAAGCTCCAGCACATTTCCAATTATAAGGTCAAATAATTGGTTATGATGCAACAGGTAGAAAACAGCTACCCAATCATCAGATCTTGGGTTGTATTTGAATTTAGAATATCACCTTTCGTTCACAAAACAAGAATTTACAAGGAAATACTCTATCACCTCTCCCCCAGTATTACTGGGTAACTGTAAAAAAACATTAAAGCACTGAAGGGCAAACTAAATTCTTTAGAAAACTATCAAACAGCAAGAAAAAACAGAAGTCTGATAAAAGCACAACTGTATCAACTCAGTCCAGAAAGAGACATGCTATATAGTTATTATGAAGTTACAATCTATTTTTTTTATTAAAGCTTTACTGATTTATATCAGTATTTCCACAGCCGCAGTACCTGTAACTTGATAATGTAAATGTGATAAAATGAATAGACAACACTGAATGGGCTGAACATATGGTTGAAAAAAATTGAAATCTCTAAAGGGGTATTTCAACATTTCCCAAAGGTGCTGTTTCTAGGGCTATTCGAAGAGTAAAGAGTAAAGATCTCAAAGTTTCCCATTAACTTCCCTATGCAACCCTCTCTATCAGCAAGAGACACAAGGACAATCACACCAGCGGAAAGATGAGAGAGGTTAGATATTCTTGAATCAGAACCGTTTGTGACAAAAACACACACACCCCAACATGCACCAGTGTGACCAAATGTTGTCCCAATGTCAACTTAATCTACGCACCCCAGTTCATCATGAACTGTTAAAGTAAACCAGCACAAAGCACAACTAGAAACCTTGGCTATAACTCCAAGGAAAGGAAACCTAGGCCAACTCAAGTGCTGCTTCTCCCAGCTCTGAGGCTTCTCTGATCCTATACAGAGCCACGAAATCACCTTCTCCAGATAGAGGAATATTTACTTTTCTTTAAGTCAGATTACTCTTCTGCTTAGTTAGCACATTACCACAGCTCAGCAAAAACAGCAGGACAAGTACAGATTTTAGACAGGAAGCAGCTCTATCTGCATAGGCCAATAAAAAACATAGCGCTTGCTTTGCCATTCTGTTTCTGCCTCTCTTCTATGGCCAAATGGGCAATGCTGGGTACCTCTCACCTCACCTGTGTTACTTCTCAGCTACTTTTCTCCTATCTTGTAAGCTTGGTACAGGAGCCTTCGATTTCCAAACGCACAAACAGAAGCACCTCTACAGTTTGGTAGCTAAAAAGCAAAGTATTCTACAATAGGATTTCCTTCTAGCAGCTATTTCACAAAAGCTCCATGACTATAGAGCTATGCTTTGTCATTCCAAGCAACAATTACACTCAAACTTCAAACTATGATGCGGGAGCACAAATGCATTTTGTTTTATTCATTTGGACTTTTCAAATTCAGTCTTTTAAAATATGAGGTGTGGATCAAAAACAACCTTTGCAAAGTCAACACCAAGCAGTTCTGTGCTTCAGCTTCTCACACACAACAGTTTAAACATGTCAGAGATGCTGAGGTTTCACCCTTCAGTACCCCTGACAGGATGTTCCATCACTTGTGCTTTCACTGCCCCTCAAAGTGATCCTAGCATTGTCTGCTCTTGCTGAGGATGCAGAATGTTAGACAAAAAAAAGCATTTCCTTTTCTGATTCTTCAGCTCTGTGAAGCAGTTTTATCATGGACTGATCCCTTATAAAAACAAAGACTTAAAGCTGCTTAAATTTATCCTGAAATGGCAATTGAATGCCTTCTCCTCACATCCCATGCAAATATTTTCTATACTTTCTATTTCAGTGCTCATAATCACGCTGTTTTGTGGCAGCAGTTGCCTTCAATCAACTTGGCTACTCTGACCAAAAAAACCCCTTTATTTTTTGAAAGTCCTCTTTTGTGCAAACAGTGAGTCCATATCCACGCAAATGGTAATGCAAAGACACAAGGTAACTCATGACAGCTACTCCTTAACACATGTTGCAGTCTTCCTACCTTCCTACCACTTCTGCCTAGAGAAACCTCTTCCACCCGGTGCTGGGGACACAGCTACAGGCAGCGTTTGCCTTGCGCTGCTCTCCCTTTCCCCCCTAACCCGCCCTCGGCGCTGCCGTTACTTACGACTCATCCAGGTCCTCCACGAAAGCCGCCTGCGAGGCCGCCACCAGCGCGACGGCCACTGCGGGGGGAAGCGAGGGAGATGAGGCAGCGGTGAGCGAGCGAGGAGCCGCCGGCCCCAGGAGCCGCCCGCCTCGTCCCGCCGCCCTCCGGCGCCCCGGCTCCCCCTCGCCGCAGCCCCGGGGCTGCCTTCCCGCCACGCCGG
>VWPW01011263.1:879710-1036755 GCA_013389825.1 Crypturellus undulatus | reverse complement strand
AGGAGCGCGGAGCGGCCGGAAAGGGAAGGGGAAGGGGAAGCGGCGGCGGCGCCGGGCGCTCCCCAGTGCGCAGGCGCGCGGGCGGTGGGCGCCGTCAGCGCCCCGCGCCGCAGCGGTAATGGCGGCCCCGGGGCTGCGGGCAGCGCCGCGGGGTGGGAGGGTGTTGGGTGAGCCCGTTGCTGAAGGGAGCCCCTGACCAGCCGCGTTTGGGTGGGGGCCACCAAGGCCTTGGACACCTGCACCATGGGATCCACATGGTTGGGAAAGACCTTCACGATCACCAAGTCCAGCCGTAGACCCATCACTGCCCACCTGCTGAACCATGTACCCAAGTGCCTCATCTGCACGTTTCTTGAGCACTGCCAGGCACGATGACTCCACCACTTCCCTGGGAGGCCTATTCCAGTGCTTCACCACTCTTTCCATGTAGAAGATTTTCGTAAGTTCTCACCAGAACCTCCCCGATCCCAGTTCTCTGGTATTGCAGGGATGCGCGGGGGCTCCAGCTTCAGGAGCAGCAGTGTGCTGCGTGGCAGACAGGCGCTCTCAGTACAGAGTGAAGCATGTCCCTGCTTCACTCTGTACTGGTGAAGCAGTACAGAGGAAACAGGTACTGCAGGCTGCCCATGCTACATTTCCCCAGAGCTGTGGTCCTCCAGAGCTGGAGTAACATTACAATTACAGTAATATTGATTTTCTGTTTCTTTGAAAAGCTGGTCATTTGACATGGTCTCAACTAAAAAATATGCCACCTACCATGTTGCCCGTATCTCTGGTGGGTACAGTCTCATCAACGTACCACTTATCTTTTGGGATCAGCAAATGTTCTTCAGCACAATCATGAAAAAACAATGACAGATTCCCTTTCTCTTCAGTGCCAGTCTCACTCTCACTTATTTTCATCTTTCTGTCAGTCCTTTCCTATCCTCATCTTTCCTCAACTCAGTTGCTCTTTTGGTACAGATTCGCAAAGGACACATAACGGTACTGAATTAATTCACTGTGTAGGACTTTACTGAAGATCAGCCCTTGGGAATCCCAAGCCTCTGAGAGCAGATGGGAAGTCTGGAGCAATAGGGACTTGCTCTTGGCAGACCAGGATCAGGTAGGGGAACACTTATGCAAGCCGGACATCC
Source organism: Crypturellus undulatus (assembly GCA_013389825.1). Classification (NCBI taxonomy): domain Eukaryota; kingdom Metazoa; phylum Chordata; class Aves; order Tinamiformes; family Tinamidae; genus Crypturellus; species Crypturellus undulatus. Next base: position 1,035,619 of record VWPW01011263.1, on the reverse strand, counting down.
ACATGTCCATGGGCCCTCATGGGATGCACCCAGCAGTGCTGAGGGAGGCAGCCAGTGTCATTGCAGGGTTTATTTTTGAAAGCTCAGGGCAAACAAGAGGAGGTTCTTGGGGATTGGAGGAGAGCAAACATCACCCTGTCTTCAAAAAGGACATGAAGGAGGCTCCAGGAATCTCTTAAGATTTCTCCCATAATTTCCTCAGAGTTTCTTCTCAGGAATCCTCCCAGATTCCCAGGAACCTGGTGGACTAACTAATTCTGGAAACCATTTCCAGATACGTGAAGGACAGGAGAATGATCGGGAGTATTAAACATGGGCTTATAAAGGGGATATTCTACTTAACCAACTGGGTAGCTGACTTTGATGAGATGACTGGATGGGTAGATGAGTGGATGACAGTACATGTTTGCGTTGACTCACTGAACCACAAAACTGTGGGCTTGCCCTTTTGAAATGCCAGTCATCAGGTTTACTGCCTGAGAAATTAGAAACTGGTCACGACCTAAGAGGGTATGTCACAGCTCACAGCAGAATTCCTAACTTTCTCACTGGTCTGCACCATGCATATTTTATCCAAGGTTGTTGGAAAGACTGTGCAGCATTATACATTTTAATAAGTCTTTTTTTTTTTTTTTAACAAGAATCTGGAATATGTATTGGATAAACCATGAAAATGACTATCTAAATACATAGAATTTCTGTGTCATTATATTTCATTTGCTGTACATCATTGTTAACTAAGCAGTCTCAGTGCACGCCTGGCCAAATGAGAACTCGCATTTGTTTTGATCCTAATCTAGCTGTTGTCTAGACTGAGACAATGGAAAGAATTTACCCCATCAATCTTTTGGCGGTAAATCTATTCAGAAGAAAATGGGAAGAGTGAAATACATACTAAATTAATATAATCCCTGTATTTTATACTGACAATTCAGTTTAAATACTTTTTAAGATGAAACATTTGATATTGTTTTACAATAGATTTCATGAAAGATATTTGAACATCCTTAATTCTTATTTGTCACCTTTAATATTCTGACTGTAAATGATGGAATATCATTTTTCTAAATTGCCTTTTGAGAACTGAGTTCTGCAAGAATGTACCCTATTCTTGAATTACATTATTTTGGAAAATCATTCTAGATTTGCTTCTGTGTTAATAGTTATATACACACACATACAAAACACTACACTATCTATATTTTTACACAATGTAAAAACACTACACTATCTATATTTTTACACAATGTATAGCTCAGGTTTACTGCCCAAAATGTGATAATCGAGTAAAAGGAAGATACTCCTTATACTGAAGACAAGTAACAAAGTATCATAAGAAAGGTATGCGAAATACAAAATTAAAAAATAGGATGTCAGATGGGAGCTGTAGAGAAAATTCAATTATTTATGTTTGCGTTATTTCTACTACGGACTTTTCATTTGACAAAGTAGGAAATTAGTACATTTCCATTGGTCACGGAGATTCACAGAATCACAGAATGGTTGAGGTTGGAAGGGACCTCCAGAGATCATCTAGTCCAACCCCCCTGCTCCAGCAGGGACACCCAGAGCACGTGGCACAGGGTGGCATCCAGGCGGGTTTGGAAGATCTCCAGAGAAGGAGACTCCACAGCCCCTCTGGGCAGCCTCTTCCAGGGCTCTGTTACCCTCACAGGAAAGAAGTTTTTCCTCAAATTCAGCTGAAACTTCCAGTGTTTCAGTTTCTGCTGGCTGCTCTTGTCCTGTTGCTGGTCACCACTGAAGAGTCTTGCCCCATCCTCTTGACAGGATTTTCCCGTCTTTACCCTTAATGTATTTGTACACACTGATAAGATCCCCTTTTTTAGCATTCTGTAGGCTAAAAAATAAAAGTATCGGGCATCCCTGTCGACCCTAGGGCTGCCCCTTGTCCCCCGGTGCCTTGCTGTCTGTGCCTGTCACCGCCACCGCTGCTGTGGGCTCAGTGGTGGAGCAGGACAGAGCTCAGTGTGAGGAAGAGGAGCAGAGAAGAAAAGAGCTGGCTAGTTAATCAAGGAACAGAGGAAGAGGAATAAAAAAGAAGACAGAAAAGAATGAAAAACAAACAAAAAAAAAGGGAATAGTATTGCACTCTCTGCCTTTTTACTGCATGAAAAAAGTGGTATAGGGAGATAAGCAGTCAGTAAGACATCAGAAATGTAAACAGCAAGTTCATATAAGGTTACAAAGGTTTCCTGCAAGGAAGTGTAGGAAGATTTAATGGTCCTACTGTCCCAAGTAGTGCTTTTTTAAATCTGATGAATAGGAAGGTTCGTGAAAGACTATAGAACCCTTGTCTCCTTGCCTGCTGAAGGCTGTTTTACAGTGCTGTTTGCTACAGACATTTTCAATCTGTTGATTGAAATAGTTGTCTGCTGTAGTTGTGCTGTGTGGTGTGCAGGTAAAGGGACTTGTTTGTGACTTTTAGGATTTAATTAAACAGTACAACGTGAAGTCATTTTCACTGGAATATTTGGACTTCATTAAAGTCATAAACAGAATCTATCAGCATCTCTTTGAATACATTCAGGCATAAATGAAACACTTAGGATACTGGAGACGTTCCTGCACATTGTTATGCTGTGAACACCCATATTGAGGTAGCAGTAGAGCAGTGACCCAACACTAAAGAAGGCTTTTCCAGAACTGCTTAGCTAGTCATGATTTATCATAGCGAGTAAAAGTGTACGGAGAGGAAGAAGGCAAAATGAAGAGATCTTAGACAAGAAAAGAGGTTTAAAAATATCAAAGAGTATTTTGAGATTATGGATAAAGTTTTTGAACTACATTAGATAGCAGTAGCAGAAGGCAAACCAAGAAATTCACACACCTTCTAACTTTGCTACCAGTAGAGTCTTTAGATAATGCTACTATGTTTGTATATGTTATTGTTCTAATCACTTTACCATATATTTTGACTTTATTTAGTTTTTAAAGATATTTACTATATTGCAATTGTAATTGCATTACTTCCTATTATTCATTATTAGTATGTATATATTAGAATTATACAATACTTGCACATGTAACTTGTAAAAATCAAAATGAGGTTTACCTAATGCTATTTCTGAGCACTTATACAATGTGAAAACTTTGTTTTCCAGCTATTCATTTTCACAGTAGTTACATGAAATCAGAATGTTTAGAAAATAAATATTTTAATTTTAATAGGAATATTCCCAGAATTAGTATAGTACTTTTAAGTGAGAAATTATTCTTTATGAAAATATAAAAATAATTTTTGTTCCTCAATAATGTACAGAATTATTTTGTGCTTTGAGAATATTCACCTATTCAGTATTTATTTCTTATGAAACTGCTAAGATGACATTCCTCACAGTTAATAACTGCTATCCAAAAGACATGGCATGTAAAACAAAAGTATAAAGAAGTAGCACTCATGTAGCTTTTGACATAAATGTAATTGACCACAGCGACAAAGCAGAAGATAGGATACATACTGCAATTTGGAAGTGATAAACACACATTTGTGAAAAAACAGGAAGGTATTTTGTTCGTATTTCATGTTGTTACAGTTTGGAAAACGTGTATTTTCTCATAACTATGTTCTTATATCCACAGAAAGTGTTTGTGTTCATGTGTAATGAAAGTACTCTTATAACAAAGGGATTGCAATAACTGTATAATTCAGTATTGAAATAATATGCAAAATTATGCCACTATAAAGAGTTTATATTAACATTTGTTTATTTCTTTTCCATTTCCATGAGCTATACTGATACGAAATATCTTTTTACTATAATAACTACATCTGTAATGGTGGGTTTCAACTGATTCACTAATCTGTTTATTACTGAGTTCAGTTTGCAGAGAGCCTTGTAATCTAATGTTTTCTATCTAATGAGAAAGAATAGACAGTTACGCGTGTTTTGAACTTTGTGGGGTTTTTTTGGCCTGCTTTTCATGAGATCAATGTGTAGATTTTGTGCAAGGCAACATGAAGTAGATTTAAAACCTTGCTTTTGATATCATTAATGCTGTTGATGTTGTCAGCAGAATTTGGCTGGTTTTGTATTAACATTTCACCTTTATGTATAACTTCTGCTTTTGTAACAGTTTGAACTGTGTCTAAAGGGATATTTTGTGAAGGGACGGAGATTAAAAAAAAAAAGAATACTTTCTTACATTCCTTTTATTCGAGAGACATCTGGTGGTATTTGAGTATATTTACAGAAATAGCTTTTTTTACTATTTTTTTGTCTGAGTTTATCTTAAAGTTTATTTTATCATTTATATCATCTAGTCCCTCCTAGATTCAGCTATTTATCTGAAAAATACATTGAGAATATTTACATATTAACCAGTGTGTACTGGATATTATTTCTCATTGTTGATCATGAATATTTCTCTTCCATATACATATGAAGGAGAGATTTGGACTCACTGAAATAAAATAAATAAAATAAAAGAAATTTTCTTCAAAATTTCATGCTAAATAGTTGGTATTCTGTTTTCATATTTAATTCCAATTTTATCTTTTGAGACCAAAATTACGACCAAAAAGATAAAAGATACATGTGAATGTAAATAGGTATTAAATTGCTTTTAATTTATCTTTTTCATTATCACATAGTGAAAAAAAGAGTGATTTTTATACTAAAAAGCCTGAAAAGGTCACCACTACAGAAGAAAAAGTTCTGCCACCAGAGAAAAATTTTGTTAGTACTGCATGCATGTGAGATTTTTATAAATATTAGGTAATTACAGTGTAATTACACAGTATGCTAATATTGAATCCCTTCTTATACCATGCCCAGGCCAACAGGCAGCAAGAGAGCTGGAGCATCATATCTGCCACTACAACAGCTTCTTCCAGGATCCCATGGTCACCCTTGTCTGACTCAGCATTTGCCCAATATAACACTGCACATCCCTTTCTTCCCAGATTTCATTTTCCACTGCCGCACTAGCCCTGCCACACTAGCTACTTGATGCGTACCCACAGCTAGGGACATGTTCACACAGATCCAACAGGCTCACGAGCTCCTCACAGTGCAGGCGGACACAAGCTGTCAGCAGCTGCAAGTGGATGGACAGGCAGTACTGTCCAACCACGAAATTTTTCAGGTTTTTAGCTAAAGGGCAGAACATTCCTTTCAACTCTTGAAATATGGACAGGTACTCAAAATGCTTCAATTTAAAATGCTATTAATAAAACATTCCAGAGAGGAAAAAAAAAAGTGATTTTTTTCAGGTAAACTGAAAAAAATCATTTTGCCCTTCAAAATAGGAGAAAATAGATTCATTTTAATTTAATTTTGAAATGTTATACAGCTTTAGGTTAACAAAATAAAATGTGCATTGCAGAGGGTTTTTTTTTTAAATATATTTCTATTTTTTTTTAATTTGGCAATTGCCAGGCTCATGCCAAAATGAGGTCATTTTACAGTCTTTTAAGCGTTAATTAATGCATCCTTTAAAAAAAAAATTACAGATATTTTGAATGAGTCATGTAATACTAAATTGCTACACTTCAGCTGATAAGTGTTTTTCACATCTGAATTTCTTTTGCTTAATGCAGTGATTTTATGTGCATTGCAACAGTAATTTGATATAGTTTGAAACTCTAAGGGAATATTTCATGCAAAAGAAATGTATATGGTTTGCATTTCTGAAACTCCAGAGTTTTATTTCATGCGAGATTTGTATTTATCTTTATTATACTTTGGGTTTTGCTCTTCTTCTGGCAGCCATGAAACTTGCCAGTCACTCTGAGCTAGGAGCAAGAACACATTCAGGATATTTTTGAAGATATATAACAAATGTGAAGAATTATTCAACCCTATTTTCTCTCCAATTTAGCCGCATTTTTTTTTCAAAAACATGCATAGTGTAAGAGGAAAGAACAAGAAAACAAAAGAAAATATGCTCTGAATTAATGGTAATTAACACAGTTAATGGCAAAACTTAAGTAAAAACATACCAGCAATAGTGTGGTCATAAAAAATAGAGTTATTCTTAAGGGTGCAGCAGATGTTGCCTGGCAAACAGAAACTTTCTAGTTTGCCTCAGCAGACAGGCAAAAGCTTGAAATAATATGCAGACTGAATGATTATTGAAACTCAAAGGAGCTGATGCAGAGTAACTAGCACAAAGATTCCTAACACTTTTTATGATTTTTAGGGCTGCTCTAAAAAAACTGAATACGTGTATTTGTAGGCTTTGCTCTTCTTGAGCAGAGTTAAGGCAGCTGCAGCCAAGAAGTAATGCTTTTGGAATTTACATGCGGTTATTTGGCAGGAATCTTCTTTAACTTGACAGAACTGTGCATGTTCCACGGTCAGAGAGCAAGCTTATATTGCTGCCATCCAGAAATGTCTTCAAGGGGTATGCAATCAATGACTTACATGCTCCATTCCCTCTAAACCTACACCAGATAGAAAGCTAAACTAAGACTTTCTCATTAGGTTGTATCTTGCACACAAAAAGTGTCATTGGGAATTAGTGGTATAATCTTTCATTTTCAGGATTTTCTGTTATGTCAGTAGTTGACAAAATGCAGTTACTAAAGTTGTAATTTCCTTTTGAAGCTGTTATAAGCTTTACCTGGTCATCCTGATGACTGCCTCTTTGGCTAAGTCTCACATGAGTGATGAGGGCAGTTTTATATAAGAAAAGGGAAAAAAAAGGTCAGCCTGCAAGAATATCACACCTCTCTTCCATTAATTCTAATACACAAATGTAATTTTGACAGATCCTAGAATGGTTGAAACAGAATAGCATTCTATAACTTTTACCTATATTAACATACTTTCAGGGATAAATTGCGTCTACTGAATGAGCATATTTCTCTTTACAAAATAGCATGTAGTTGGAGATGACTAAATTTTTTCTTGGTCAATTTCTTTTAAAGACAACACCAGGTCAAGAGAGAAAGCGTGGTCTTTAATCCAGGAAACAGAGATACCATCCTAATCCTGCTGACTAGTGGTGCCTTCTGTGCCATGGCCCTGGTCATTAATGATAAGGTTAAACAGTACTGGACCTGCTATAGACCCCCCGGGGCATCTTGACAAGTCTCATCTGATCACAACTCTTCAAGCCATTCAGTTCAGCCATTCTCAGGCCTCCTCATACATCTGCTCATTAACTCATACTTCATCAGTTTGGCAGCAAAGAGGGTGTAGGAGATTGCATCAAAAGCCTTACAAAAGGCAAGGTGAATGGAATCCACTACTCTTCCTTGTCCACTGAGCCAGTCATTTTATCAGGAAGGCCATCCAGTTCGTCAGGCATGATTTCTCCTTCATAAATCCATGCTGATTACGCACAAACACATTCTTGTGCTTTGTGTGTTTGGCAGCTGTTTCCAGGGGAAGGAGCTGAGTATCACAGAGAAGCAAGGGCCAGATGCTCTCTGAGACAGGGAGCCGTGCTGAGTTCCCGGAGGTGCGAGACCTTCCCTCATAATGGGGGCCTCATGACACTTCTTTTTTTCTGTAGGGATGCTTGGAGTGATGCTATCTCAGAACTACTGTTTCTGTTGGCCACCTCTGTTAATTGTAGCCTGTAAGGGTGTGTGTTCCTCACAAATCACAGCACTGAGGGCCTGAATCTGCTGATCATTATGGAAAGTAACAGACCAAAATTGGAGCAGTGCAGAGTACTTACAAAGACGCTTATTGTTGCCTAGGGACACAACAGATGTCTGTACAGGGCTACCTTGACCAACCCCACTGGGGAGCTAGGAATTCCCTCAAGGCTAAACCATGGTGTTTTATTAGGCAACACACGGTAGTACAATAACAAGTACATTCTGATGAGATTCAGCCTTTAAATGTGCCTATATCTAGACATTCTGCAGACCATCCTACTTCATTGCTTATTTATTTTTTAGGATCTCTGTAAAACACAGTTTCATGGCTCAAAACATATCTGCCATGATATTTTTACGGTTCACATGATAAAATAAAGTTTGCTTGTTTACTCAAATCTTTACTTCCTGAAATAACAAAATGTAGATTCTGTAAAGCAAACCCTTCATCAGAAAATCTTAAGACATTTCACCATTTTGAAAACAGGGAGACTGAGACACAAAAAGAATCTGTCTCATCTACACACTGCAACTTTAATGGACAGCCCCGGGGCCTGTTTTATTATAAAGCAGTGACAAAGCTAAGACTGGCATCTGGGACCCAGATTTCCTAATGCTAACTAAACCTTTGGGAAATATGTTGCAATGGACAAGGAAAGATAAAGACAAATGAGTCAGTGGTACTTCCCTTGAAAGGGAATGCTCTGAGAAAAGATGCCCATGATACTCTGCATCCTGTGATAAGCATGTGGTCTTTGTAGTAGTCACAGCATCCATGTTTAGGACTTACCTGTAGCTATTGTATCTCAAAATTAGTGATACATTCGAAGCAATGTACTTCAGTGTACAAACTCTATTTTTGAGTTTGAATAAGTGAGAAAAACATTTGCATGAAATACTCTATTTTACTATTTATCAATTCAATTTTATTGTCTATGAGGAACCAAGTCAATAATAAGCTTTTATATAATTTACTTCTGAATAAATTTTTTATATCTTGAAAATTGATCCGTTAGCTTTAGTACTTACATTTGTTTTTAATTATCCAACTATTAAACACTATAATCAGGTGAATAATATAATATTTCTGCTTAATCAATTTGTTTAGAATATAATTATGCCAATTTTCAATAATTTTGTGTGACTGGTTTAATTTTCACAATTAGTCGTCAGTATGTGAACCTAAATGCATACCACAGCTATTGACATAAATAAATCTAAATTTTAACATGGAAGTTTTAGAGCTCAGATTTTAATATTACTTGATCCTACTGGGCAAAGTAGTCAATTAATATTCATAATTAACTGTCTGATTGGAATGCAGAGACTAGAAGTTATATGGATATAATTTGCCAGTTACAAAAACGATAAATGGACAGAAATATTTTGCTGGAAATAATTGTAAATAAGAACTTTTCAAATTTAATTTATTTAAATTTACTCTAAGTTATTGTAATAATTGTAAATAAGAACTTTTCAAATTTAATTTATTTAAATTTACTCTAAGTTATTGTAATAATTGTAAATAAGAACTTTTCAAATTTAATTTATTTAAATTTACTCTAAGTTATTGTTCTGATGTTTATTGTCCTGTGATAAATCTGATTTTTCCTCCTACTAGTTCATATTTCATATATATGGAAAACATATTTGCAACCAATCTCTATGAAACAGATGCAGAAAGAATTAGGTTAAATTGTGATTACAGATGTTATGTAACTTGTTTATTCTTTCTATGGCAGCTCCATGGTCAGAATTTTCTGTCTTTTACAATAGAACAATATTTTGCAGTTGCAGGGTAAGATGTCACATCACATTAAATAAAAGTAGAAATTTCTTAATTAAGACCTTTACAGGTATAATATCTATAGATTGCATTCATCCTTATAAATTTATGATGGCTTCTTCCCTTCTTGAATTTGAATGGGTCGGTTTGTTATTTTGGGACTGTACATGTCTATGCATCACAAGGTACTTTACTATTTTCTTTCTCTTCCTTTTAAATGGGTAAGGGTCCAAAGAGGATTTTACAGTCAAACTGAAAGGAAAAAAAACTTTCTTGTACTTAATAAGAACAATGTTATATTGTTTTAGATGGAGATGTGGAGATGTAAGCAGATTTTGATTTGTTGCAATGATGCTGACATTCTTGCTTCTTCAAGGGCCCTTTCACAAAGAGAGTAATTATTTCCCAGGATTTTTTTTTCTCCCCTTTGGTGAAATAGTTTCTAAATTATGGATAATGGCAAACATCTGCAGAAATTGCTATTTGTAGAGCCCACAGGATGCAAGTAGATTGTGGGGTGCTAATGGAATTGCTGCCCTGCTATGATAAAAAACAGACACTGTATTAAAAAAGAAAAAAAAGAAAGAAAAAGGAAAAATAAAAAGAGGAGAATAAATCTTTAGCTATGAGGTTAGTTAACTATTAAGTTTTCTGTACTGTAGCTTTCTCTCTACTTTCTGAATAAGGAAAGTTCTCTTCTGAAAGACACATTGCTCAGGCCATGCTACACTCACAGGGCTGCACGCAGGGCAAGGGCAGTAGCGTTGGTACCTTTGGCCATTTCATGGCTGCACAAGGAGCTGTAGCCGAAGCTAGGGCTGGAGCTGGGGATGAGACTGGAGCCAGGGATGGAGCCGGCACTGCTGCGGCATCGCGGGGGAGGCCCAAGGGCACCGGGCTGGGCCGCAATAGGGCCGGGGCTGCGCAGGGGACGCAGACCCAGCAGGGTTGGGGATGTCTGCAGGAGCTGACAACAATTTGGTCAGTTCCCGGGAGATTCAGACTCAATATTTAGCACGTGCAGTAATTTCAGAAAAGTCTAAGTGTGTCTAGAAATCTGTGATCGTGCCCCAGATTTCTGAATGCGCCCCTGCTGTATCAAAAGCCGCTTCCCTCCTGTGGCTCTTGGACAAAGTTTAAATCTGGGGAAATTTATGAAGCCTTTGCTATTCACTGCAATATCATTTCTAGGGGCAGGGAAGAAAGAGAAAAATCATCTCATGTACTTCAGAAACCAAGAGGCACATTCACACACACTAGCTTTATACTCCCAATGTTCTTTTTGTTGGAGAGTCTGATTTTTTTTCTCATGTTGTAGTTATATAAAAGTCTAGTAATTTGAAAGCCTGTCTAGAACAAAAGAAAGGAAGTTTAAGCTTAAACGTGAAGTTAGATCTTGAATTTACTTATGGAATTTTTTCCAACAGAAGAAAAGTTGAGAGAGAATTCCAGAAGTAACTATCCTCAGACAGGTGTCCAGAAAAGAGCTATCCTGCCTCGTGACAAAATTATCCTCTTATGATTTTGGGCGAATATCCTGGGCAAAGAAAGGTTAGCTCAAAGGATTATGTCACGTTGGCATAGCTTGTTATCTCTTTTCTCTGAATTTCTTCTCCAGTTATCTCACTTGCTTAAACAATATTAGTAACAATAGTAGTAATAATGACAGGGAGCAGTGATAAATACTTTTAAATTAGCTTTTAAAAGTAAGCAGATTTATTTTAAGGATAATAGCATTTCTCTTTCTTCAGGTATTGATGGCTTTAAAAAGAATTTCACCTGCAGCAGCTCTCCAGCAGAGATTAGGCTGCAGAGCACAAATCTGATTGTTCTTCTGTTTGAACTGAAGCTGTAATGGAGCCACAAAGGTCTTTTTCTTGATAATCTAAACATCCAAGTGCACTCAAGAGTATTGTGAGTTTAATTTAAGAGACAGCCATTTTCTGTAGTAACATCTGAAAGTGATAAAATACCTGCCTTTTTTCATATGAGACACAACTACACATGTATACATTCAATATTTCCTAGTCAAGAGTTTTAATAGCAACTTGAGGCATTTTTTATTGTATTTTGTTTTAACATTAGAACTTCAGATAATTTAAGAGAGTATAATTATAAAGGAATGTTGTAAACACTGCCCAAAATACAAGAATTTCAAAAGGAGACATTAATTTTGACAGTTAAATTCCTGCACAAAATACAGAAATAAGATAAACAGTACAGTATATATGAACCAAATATTATTGTTTCACATAACTAGTACTTCACAAAAATGACATACAGCTGGGTGCCAGGCCAAGGTCCTAGTAAAAACTTTCTCAGCCTATTTTTTTCAGCCTTTGTAAAAATAACAACCTTGTTGCCAGATGTTTTGTTGAAGTTAGTTATAGATGTTAAAGTTAGATATCCCCTCTGGAATGATGGCCAGCATCCTTGTAACTAACAGCTTAACTTATGCCTTTGCTTTCCAGCATCCCACTGATTTTCACAGAACTCTCTGTCCTCCTTTGAGGCTTTGAAGCTGCAAAAGAAAGTAATGTTTTGTTGGCTTGTGAACCAGTCTGTCAACATCTTGAGACTGTAATTTACAGCATGCTTACTACAGTTTGCTTGGATTGGCACAAACTAGCATAGACATGTCAGTATTATTAGCAGCAGTAACTGAAGGAGCTAACATAATAAGGAACTTCATGAGATGATACCTCGTAAAAATATTTTTGAAGAGTCTTCTTGTGTGCTTCACTCCTCCACTCATGTGAGAAAGTATCCTGCTTTTATTCATTCGCAAACATTATGTTCTGGTAGACAGGTACATAATATTCTCTATTAAAATGATATATCTACATATATATGTACATAATAATAATTCCCTGAATTATTATTTATATTCTCTCAGAATTTCTTGCTTGCTTTGTCACTCTCTTCTCCTATATGTAAAAATTAAGTTTCTTCACATTTTTTTAAAGATCCTAATCTGTCAGAGACTGGAAGCCTGAATTCCTACCACCTGTGTCATTTAACTCCTGTGTAACATTCATTTAATGACTTAGCTTTGTATGCATTTACATGGTCTGCAAAGACACACAACATATCCTATTTTCATTGTGGTGTTTTGAGATCTAATTAATGTTCCCTTTCATTTTTCACAAAAGAGCATTTGTATTGTTCAGAATATTGCTGCAAAAGTTAAATAAACTAATATTATATATGATTCATAGACATTTTCTGTATTATATGAATATCAATAAGAGAAAAAGGATTTAAAAGTTTAATTTCTGCTACAGTAAGAAAAGGTATGCGCAAGAAGTCGATACATTACATGAACTGCAGTTTAACAATATTACTTTGGAATTTTAATAGTATCTGTCTTTATAAAAAAATAGTTTTAACATTATACCTCATAATACAATGGGTAAATTTGAAATATCCATTAACAATAAGGAAAATATGACAGTGATGGTCCAAGATAAAGTCTGCAGTTAAATTTTAAGGGTAGAATTTTATATCCTGCTACATCAGAAATTTTCTGACAAGTCACACACACTGCAACTTCATTGTTCCAGAAGAACACATAAATTTGCAAGGATTAGGATATTCTGAGAATTTCATCTTTCCAGAGCATTTTCATTTTCTTAAGCAGATTTTTATGAGAATTGTTTCTGCCAATCCTTGATGATTTGTATGAACTTTATTAGCTGCTAACATAGAAAGCATTGCTGCCAGTAATGGAAAACCACTGTCTCTGGATCCCCCCATAGTCTTCTAAGTGAATACATGGTTTCTGAAAACTTCAGTTTCCTATAGTTATCATGCATTCCTTACTCTACCTTATTGTAATGGAAGACCTGTACCAAATCCAAATATCCAGAATTAGGCAGCAATTTTCCACAAAAAATATTTCATTGAAAATGCATAACATTGACAACAAAGCTGTTGATGCAGAAGTATTGTTTTCAATTAACATTCCATGAGCGAAAAGACAAGGGAGGGGGAGTTAAATTCTAAAAAAAGACTATTTTGAAAATGAATCTCTACTTTACTAATCACTTTAATTTCGAATTTTGAAATGACTGCATAAAGCCATAGTAAGTACATTTAGTTCATCCTTTCTAAATGCTTCCTGCTTGCTTTTCCTGTATGTTCAGCAAGCAGCTGGTTGTACAAAACCTCTGTGGGGATAATTAATGTTTCAAGTCTAAACTTTTGTAGGACAAAGCATTTTGCTAACTATGCCATAGACATGGCATCTCTTTTGGAAGCTGTGATCCCTCTTCTCTGTTTCCCTAATGCAACTTTTATCATTTGTAGAGACTCTGTAACAGGATATGCACTACTGAAGAATACGAAAAAAATTACTTTGTGGAAAATATACATGATGAACAGCTCAGATTAGCAACTCTTAGACCAAGCTTTAATGTGTTCACCATCCCCTTGAGACTGGATTAAGCCTTTGCTGGCCAGGCAAGTGTCGGTCCGTTACTGGCATCTGCTGTTCCTTGAAAGGGGCTGATCCTTGATGGTGCTGAGTTGTTGTCTTTCAGATCCCCAGGGCTGGTGAGAGGGTAAGTTTTTTATATCTTTTTATGTAAATACTTTTCCTCTTAAATCATAGAGCTGTTAACCCTTGCTGTTTCGACAGTTATACTTGCATCTGCTTTTGCTTTTATTCTGTGTGATTTTAGCTCACATGCTTTCTGACACTGAAAGGAGAACTTTCTCAGTAAACTGAGCCAAGGTCACACAGAGCCACTGTACTGACTTAGGGCTTGGATCACAGACAGCTGAACCGCTTAGCAGAAGGTTACAAAGCAAATATTCAGAAAATTTACTGAGAGAAACTTGTTGTTAGATAAAGCAAGAAAACAACAAAATCCATGTCAGATATGAGCAGCAGTCATTTACTGGTTTCCATACTACATCTGTGCTTTATATTGATTTGGTTTTTATCCAATCCAATTTTTATTGATTTGGTTTTTATCCAAGGGTTTTTATCATCCCTTTATTGAATGAAGGGAAAGTGACACAGGGTTAGCTGGTCAGTTAGGCCCATCGGGCACAAATAGGTCCTAAATGGCCCTTAAGAGCCCCACTTGCAGTCTCCTTTCACCCTGTTCTGCCTAGTTGCACCAGTGCCTGCAGCAGCCCTGTTCCTGCTCCCCTGCGCACCCCAACTGCCTGCACCTTGGGGCAGCAGGACGGATCCTGCTGGCGCCAGGGACCTCTGCCCACGTGGGTCTCTGGGCCACACGGCGCCCTGAGGCCTTGTAAGAAACTGTGTCGGGGACCATCTTCTCTCTATAGAAGGTAGGAATAATGATATGTTTGCTTCTGGAAGGAACTTGGTAGAGTGTTGGGGTTTTGGTTTTGTTTTTAAAAAGTGAGCTCTGTAGAAGGAAAGTGCCAAGTTAGACCTCAAAACTGCTTTTATATGCAGCTATTACAAGCCTCAGCAAAAATTCACTAAACTTCCAATAACTATTGTGCTTTACAACAGACTTTGCAATGTCTTAATTACGGGTTGAATTGTTATCTAGATCTCATGGCAGGTTCAGTCTGGGTGCAGTTCAGTGAATCAGACTGGTTATATGTCTGGCCACAGATGCATGAACACATTTCTGGAAATTAATGAGGTAAGACTGCTGCTGCTCTATATGTTATATGTTATTTGATCTTAAATTTATCCTCACAAATGAAAAGGCTTTTATGATTACGCAGTAGAGCTGGGTTTGAATGCCATAGTCTGATTTTCATATGTAAAGTATATTGTATCCCAGATTTGTTAATAGTATAAGTAAATTCTTGCAAACACAATTATAGATAAGCAATTTATGAGTAATTTATGAATAAGTTATTTATTAATTGTTTATCTGTATTTTATGGGTACTCTTTATTTGAAACAAGTTATTCATAAACACAAGCGCCTGCAGTATCTACTGATACAGTAGATGATTCTAATGAGAATAACCTACTTTTGAAGACTTTTTTATCTAAACTATGCAAAGGCTTAATAAAACTGATACAGGAGCTAATATTATACCACGCAGAAGCCACATGGAGTAAAGTGGACATAAAATATGCTCTAACCACTTAGAAATGAGCAAAAGGATATGAAAATATTAATGCTTGTGTGTCCAACCTTCAAAAAGCTTTCAGAACTGATTTTTTCATATTTGCAGTGATATCACATGCACTGAGAATTATCCCAGAATATTTTTGCTGCTGATAGAAATTATAAAACCCCAAAGTAGTTGAATATAAATGACAAATGTCTTTAAGTGTAGTTTATGAGAAAAAAAATGAAGTCAGTTTTACTTGAAAGCTAAAAATTTTTCCATTTGCTATTGCAATATTTGCTATTGCAAATATTTCCTCTCTGTTTTGGCAGAGACAAATTCTTTATCAAATCTGAATGTATAGTTCTATCATTTATTAGATTTATAAATGATAACTTCTGCTATATAATTATTGTTCCAGGTATTTCCTAGAGATTGTTTGGTTGCTATCAAAATGAACAAAACAAGAAAAAGAGTGTAATTTACAAAAATATTCTCAAGAAAATAGATATTTTCATAAATCATTACAGTTCATCTGTGCAGACTTGGAAATACTTTCTTTGTGCTATAATCACAAGCCTAAAGCAAAGCTTTTCTTGATTTTGGTATGTTTACATATAGATACCGTTGGGCTGTCTACCGTTGGGCTGTCTACCTTCCTACAAAAAAAGAAAAGAACATTTTGCACAGAAAAGATAATTTAGGAAAGATTTTTCTAATGTATGTTATGTCTCATGGAAGATTTTGCTTGTTATTATTTTTAGATCATCATGTGTGTAACGAGGCTTTGAGAAGAACTTGAATAGGAAGTCTCACCAGCAAAATTACTCAATGTCTTAGAATTACAATTATTATTCTTAGGCAAAGTAGGAGCAAACTGTCACCACTTCTTTAGTTCTATACCTTATCTCCTTTCCTCAAGCGCAGAGGACATTAAGAGGACAAACTGCAAAGAGCAATCTTAGTTTTTCTGTTGCAGCTGTTGGCACTGGTATGACTATGTGATTTTATACTAGTATCCTTTTTACTTTTTTAGCCTCGCTTAGAAGGTGCCTATAAATGTTCTGTATGATTTCAGTCAAACTGAGTCATCTCCTAACAAATCAAGGGTTTTGTTTATCTAATCAAACTTACCTCCAGGGTAATACTGGAGTAAATACTATACAGTAGTAGCATACTCTAACTATGTACTCAGACTTACATCAAAAAATAACTGTGGAATTAAATTTAGGATTAGGAAATCCTGACAAGGATCTTTGTAATTTGATTTGTAATCCGTTTTTTTGTTTGTTTGTTTTTATTTGTTTTTTCTCTCTCTAGGCAGGAGTAAGCTAAGGGTGTTAGGTAAGTCACTTGGAAGGTTTTCTATCACTGGAAAAATGAAGTGCTAGGCACTCGGCCCAGACATCTCTAATAGCAGGAGGATCCCAGATCTGTAATGGATCTATAATTGGCTGAATCTGTCCCACAGCTGTCCAGTGACAACCACAGAGGGACATGCAATAAAAACTAATAACACAGCAGGTGTTACCAGCCCCTGCGTAACATCATACATGAAAATGACAGGTCTATAGGGTGTGTATGTGTGTGTTTGTGTGTATATATATATATATATATATGGTCTATTAAAGTTTTTATTTTTTTCCTCCTTCTTGCTAATTTAATCTTGTGCAGCCATTTCCACATATTCTTCAGGACTGTGAGCTTTGAGAAGTAGCTAAGATAAAGTAAGGGGAAAACTTGTTCTGCAAGTGATGCCCTGTGTGTTTAGTATGGAAAGTGTTTAATTTGCCATTGGAGGGCATAAGCCACCCTTGCAAATGGAGGATGTGAGCTCCAACCATATGTGATCTTGAAATTAGAAAGATTAATAGCCAAGGACTAAGAGTTCAAATGATAATTGCCTTTACATTTATGATATAATTTAAATGTATAGAATAGAAATCATGGTTTACTAGCCAGATGTCAGAACTGGGTGACTCTCAGGAAGAACAGATTAAAGCCAACAGTATGTGGTTGATTTTTAAATCACCTGTGACATGCCTCCTCTTAGGACTTACTGTTTGGTAAAGGATTGTGTGTGTGTTAGTGACAACTGGCTGCTGAGCATATGGAAATAATCAGAGGAAATCCATTAAGGGAGAAAAAGAGCATGTCAAAGATGAGACGTTTGTCTTATTTCATGAGTGCTTTTGAGATTGAAAGCACATTAGTGGTTCCTGCAACAGTCATGATTATGGATTTTTCTATTTGATTTATTTCTGCCTTATTTATACATATGCATTCTCCATTTGTTCACATACATAACCCTAAGGAATTGTAATGAAAAATGCCCATGTATTAGCAGTAACAGAATCAGTAATGAGCCAGGTGCATCCCCAGTGTAATTATTGATAAACTAGGATGTTTAAACATGATGAAAACTCAACTGATAGCTAATTTCATCTGGTATCTCATCAAACGTCAGCTTTTACCTAATTTTACTTTTAAATATAATACATATTAACCAAACTATAAAATTCATGCTGACTAAACATTATCCAGTTATATGCATTAATTTATTCATTCAGTTATATGCATTATTTATTCATGCATTGTACAGAGAATTTTGTCATGATTTATGTAACATAACACTGCATTTCTTTGTGACTAAAGACACTGTTAACACTGTGTATAATTGAAATTACTCTAGCCAGTTAACTTCTTCAGAAGAACCTCAATGGATTGGAATCAAACATTTGATTCCAGTCTTTATCTGACAGTTATTTGAATGTAACTATTCAGAACAATATTCAACCAGGTAAATAACAATTTATCTATTTTCCATGAATTATTAATTCTTCTTAGGCCAGCCCTTAGCAGTCACGTGTTAGCTTCAAAGGTCTTAAGGGTGCAGTTAGAATGGCTCAGTTTCCCAATGCAATTATTACTGAGGGATCATCATGTAGGAGCGCACTAATAGGTTTCTAAAGGATTTGTTTCAAGAAATGTGGTTATTTTGGATGCAATAACTGAAGGCCTAGATTATTGCAAATTTTTAAGATGCTGCCTTTATGATTACTCATCTATTCAAATTACAGATGACAGGTAAACTTTGAAATGCTAGTAGAAAGGATTGTGAGATAACAAAAAAAAAAAAGCCAGATGCATTGTGCCAAGTACTTTAGTGAGGAAATATTTTAAATCTTTGACAAAGATTAATGCTCTTAATGTCTCTTCTTTACAACCACTTTTAGAGCATAGTATTGCATACTACTTGCACTTGATTTTCAGTGTTCAGGTACATGCACATATACTGTTCCCCCTATTATAACTGAAAAATGGTTATTCCTGCATCTTCAATGAAAAGCACTCCGCCCACTTTAAGTATTTTCCTTTATCTGCTTTCCCCCTTTTGTGTGTGTGTGTCAGTGATATGACTCTAAGTAGTTTCGATATCTCTTTGAGGCCCTATCTTATGCTATATGTGATAGTCTTACATTACTAATAATGTTTGTTTTGAAGATGTGATGAATTTTTACAAAAAAAAGGTATGTTAAACAATAGTGGAGAACCTTGTAAGAATAGTTGCTGTTTCTCAAAAGGCTGTCAGCAGAAAACCAATTACTGAGCTAAAACTGGCTAATGAATTATCCAAAGTACTTTTTGACCATTGTTTAGATGTGCATAATAGACATGAGTAAAGAATATTGCAGGAAAAACTAGATTTAATTAATTTGTGTATGAAAAAAAATCTTATGTTTATCTCATATTAGTATCTCATTTCTCTGCAGGCCTATGTGGCTTGTTGCTTTGTTGCAACTATGTCATGTCTGAATTTCTCCATAAAAATGTAGTCTGTGATCTAATTGTGGTTTAAGCCTGTATAAAGACAGCTGACGTAATTGAAATGGTCACAAGACCTTGGAGTGATGTCTTAAATATAGGAATGTTTTTATGGTCGGCAGCTGCTGTTGACCTACAGTAGTGCTAAGACATTAACTTTCACTAAATAGAAAAATAGGAAAAAATGGATTTGCCTATTTCTTGAAGGTTTTTATAATCTGCAGAATTAAAGACCTGATTATGATTCCTTCTTTCTGAAATGAAGTCCAGATGGTCTGAAACCTAGATGAAAGTATTCTTTTTCTTAATAAAGTAAGAGACTTCAGTCTTGCCAAATTTTACCACTTTAAGTACTGCAGATAGAAGATCTCTTTATTGAAGAAAGAATCCCTTTAGCAAAAATATACTCTTATTTTTAAGAGGGAATAAAACAACTTATTTTCTCAGTGGTTGCAATTTACAGTGATTGAAGTCTTTGTGGTAGTTGCTATTATTGTTTCAATGTAGAATATCTACAGCATGTTATCCAGGCTTAAAAAGAAGCATAGGAAAAAAATCAGTGAGATTGAAGTCTTTCACATATATTTTCTTCAGAAAATAATAAAAAAGGTTATTTGGAATAAGCTTTTATAGAAAAAAAGTTGATTAATATGGTTTTGTTTAAGGCTGGATTTTGTTGTTGATTGTAGGTGATCAAACGAAAGAATATTATTGTTTGTGCCTCTAATCATGATAACAATCATCATCATCACACCTATATGTGGAACAGATGAAAGGTTAGAAAGAAGATGTCTTTGGGTACACTGGCTGCACTTGAAAGAATGAAAACCTCTGTCTCCGACTTTACTGCTTTTAGTTTTTCAGCTTAAAATATTAGACTGGAAGAATAAGGTTCCTCACTGGCTCCATAAAAAACAAAGTTCTTAATCCGTTTTTAATTTAAAAGCTTTGAGTGCTTGTTTCTGCTATTTCAACAGCAATAAGTTATTTCAGTAGTGAGTTGTGCTCATTAGTATAAATTATGCAGTTACATTAGTGCTTTCTCTACCTAACGAACCAGAAATTTTAAATAAGATTTTTTCCTGAGACTATTTGGAAACTATTATGTTGAGTTGTTTATCACTTCTATTTCTTGTCTTATTTACCAGAATATTGTCTGCTGCAGATTCCATATAATCACATAACCCTCTGAGTTCAAATTTTGTTCACAGGTGAGAATAAGTTTGTTTATGAAAATACTTTAAATGCACACGATTTCTCAAGTTTGGGTCCCATTTTTTAACATACTGTTTATAAATTTGTGTTTATAAACGTGAATCATGGATAATTCTGCTAGGCTATTGCCTCTTGGAGTATGTTTATCTATGTAATCCAGTTTCAGGTAATATATTAATTTCCTCTAAGGAGGAGGCTAAACAGCTTGATTTGACATTGTATTGATCTTTGAAAATTTAAGAATGTCTTGAAGAAGAAATGTAAGCTTTTAACTACAAGAGTTGAGCAATTAAGACTCAAAATTGCATTTATTCCAAGATTAGTGTGAGCATGGAAGTGATGTAGATGCTGATCCAGAACTAAATGAAAATAACAGTAAAAAGAAATGAGAAGAAACCATTTGAATTCACAGTCTAGATTTTACTATTTGAAATGGGAGTGACAAAGGGCTGGTTAACTGAGATTCAGGCAAGTTGTTTGAAGGTAGAAGCGTTTACTCAACTTCTGTAGTTGCCATAGGACCCTGACAGTTAATTTATTTTTAGATGCTGTTACTACATACTAGGGGTGTTGCCCTTATCTTATGTCAGAATAAGGGATCTACTGAGCCAAACTTTGAAAAACTGAGTGTTATGTTTGTGCATGTTTTGTCAATGAATTGCAAGGTAACTGAATGGTGTTGACAGAGAGTAAAGCTTTTACAAAGCTAATCTTTAGGAATGAAAATAATTTTATCACAACCTTGATAGGCAAGGTATGAAGTATTGATTAGCCTGATGCCAGGCAAGTGTTTGTGATCGAGTTTTTTCGCATCATTTGTAATATCGAAAAAAGTATATCGGCAGCATATACCTTTAGAAAATATAGTGGTTTAAAATACTCAACTTTAAATGATAAACATGTTTAGGGAAGTTCAAACTGAAATAACTTTTTCATACTGAACAACTACTTTGATTTCAAAGTCGACCACAATGCATTTGCAAATGCAAAGTATTTGCTTAGAAAGCCTTCCTTACTAAACAAAGTTAATATTATTGTAGACTTACCTTATGCAATTCATGGGTCTTTTTAGCAGACTGCCAGTTTTTTTTTTCTCATTGCAATCATGTAAGTTGAATGGATTTAATCAAAATTAATCAGTGGCATATACCTTTCCCTATATTGTTTAAGTACTCCATTTCCCCCACCCCTACCACCCCCAAGGGGAGAGTGTTAGATGCATCAAAACCTGTCACCAGCTACATTGATTCCAGGATTATTTTGGTCTGAATTTATTTAGTACTATCTCTGTACATGAGTGATCACAGCAAAGTTTTGGGATTGTACAAGTTAAACTTTATTTCTTAGTACCCTGCATACAAGTAGTAGAGCTATATTAAATTATGATTAACTTGATAGTGAGCATACCTTATCTCTTCCCACTCTGAAAACAGAATACCAGAGAATTTCTCCTGAACCAGGAAATAAGGAGATTTAATTCTTCTTTAAGAGTTTAAATTGCTCTTTTTTTTGAAAAGAGAAAAAATGACATAGAGATTTCTCTGTTTCTTTTTAGGTTGATTTGAAAGTTTAAAAAATTCTAAAGCTTCATGTAGGAATCTTGCATATATGATTGTCCATACAGATAAAAGGATCATCTAAAGGGGATTGTTAAAGAAGACTTTTATGTCATGTAATTATTTTTGCTTATGAAAATCAATTTAATATGCACAAGTGAAGTTAGAGAAGAATGGACTAATAAGCTAAGGAGAGTGAAATATAACTAGAAAATAATTCTTCTGTTATGTTTTATGATTATGACAGAAGAAAATTGCAGGAGTCCTTATCAAATATTGATGTTTGTATGTTTTTCTTTGTATTTTGAAAGTAAGTATGAGATAAGATGTTAAGTATATAAATAGTGCTATTCATGCAATGTATATTAATGTTTGTGTGTAAACTACTGTTGTCCACTTAGAAGGCTTTGTCACAAAGGTGTGACAAATAATCCTTTATGAGGATTATTTGATTATTTTCTTCAAAGATTATTACTTGCATTTTTAGGTTAGCATCATTGAAGAGTAATGTCAATATAATACTACTGAACTGAGAAGCTGTAGAACAAAGCTTTATTATTTCCATTTCTCATAGAAATCATATGTTATAATTGCCTGTTTGATATATGGTAGAATTTAGAAGAAAGTAGACAAAAAAAAACACATTTTTTTCTATTATAAGTGTAATTTTAGACAGAAGTTCCTGGGGGAAGGGGGGGGGGGGGGGGGAAATCACATTATCCATGTCTTTTCCTAACCTGTATATCAGTCATCAGAATTGTACCAACTTGTTCCATACGGATGAGTCAACGTGTATGGTGGTGGTGTCCTTTTTGATCTTTTTTTTTTTTATTTTTTTTTTCTTTAATGACTCATCTCTTATGTGGTCAAAAGCCTGCATTTTAAGTAACTTTGGGCGTTTGTGCTGCTGCTGGGACTAAATACAAAATGATATGACATCTTCAAGATATGGGAAGGAGAAGGGACAAGGTGCTCCGTACTGCCAAGCTTGTCTTCTACTTACTTCTTTCAAGGGAATCTGTTTGGAGTTGAGATACAGTAAAGGGTGACCTTCTGCCCTTACCTTCAAACATATATTGTGATGCTATGAAGGCTTCACTTTTTTTTTCACAATTTTTTTTTTCCCCCTCTCCAGAGATTTTTTTCAGAAGACTGCAATTCTGGGGATTCATACCCTTTTCTGGTTTTCTAGTTAGTGTGAATATTGCAATTTATTTCCAAGTAGACTTGAAATGTTTTGACTTTATTTGAATTGAAGAAAACATTGCAATTTAATTTCTTACATCTGCAACTTAATTTCTTTATCTGCTAAAGAAATTACATCAATAAATAAATCTGGTTGACCTCTATGTTTTGAGGAAGACTTGCTCTAACTTTCTTCTCCGAGACAAATTATTTCATCTTTCTCCCTGTCTCTGTAATCCTGAAAGGAATCATTCCTTTTCCTTTGTAATCTCCAAGGGGTGGATCTTGTCATGAAATAATTTGAAACTTTGCTCTCACGTTCGGTTAATGCTCCTCTGTGGCTCTTGAAGCAGCAGTCTAATGCTCTTCCAAAGTTCAGGCATACTTAAGGGAGTGCATCCCACACTAGTCATGGAAGCAACAGTCTGGATGACACTTAATGACATGTACCAAAACATGTGTTCCCAATTATGGATGCTGCCTATAATATTTATTATTTCATTTTCTTAGTATGTCAAAAATGACTAAGGTTCCAGTCCCTTGGTGAGTGAATGACTGTTTCAACTTCCTAGAAATGGTTTATATAGCTGGGTTTTCTAGAAGATGGTTCACTTCCCTATGTAAAGTTGCTGTGTTAATAGGCTTGCGTGTTTGTTGGCAACACCTGCTCTGCAATAGCTAGTGATAGCCTAAAAGCAAGGCCAAAGGGTCACATGGGACTGAACAGGGAGTGTGGCAATATATATGTATGTCTTCAAGTGCAAACTTAAAGTGACCAATCTACTTGTTTCTTAAGAAACACTTTAAATTGTTTATCAAATTTGTCAAAATATCAAAAACATGTGTTTCATGTACATTGTTACATTATTACTTTCCTTTAGTGGTGCTGAGTTCATCATCCTACCATCTGCAGGCATATTTTACAGATGTAAAATATTTTATATTTTATATATGTACTATCTGATCCTCTTGTCAAAATTGATGAAAAATTGAGTGTATATTTTACACTGGAGGAAAACAGAGATTCCTCCAAGGACTATTTTAACACTAGAAAGCATAAAGAATGGAACTTGAGTTTTAATTTTAGTTTTATGGGTCCACTCTTCTGTGCTTTCTTTCTAAAAAAATAAGTTTTCCTATTCAAAAATAAGGTTAATGACAATGCTGTATGGAGGGAAGGAGGGGGGAAAAGCAAGAGGGAGTGTTTACTTTTTCCTTTTATCTACAGCCTGCTTCAAAGAATGGAAAAGTTTTAGTGTATGACATCTGTGGTGAAGAATTCAATATAGACCATACTTTCAGCAGTGCCCCTTGCTTCATTGTGGCATATTGAAGCCTTTCAAGATTTTGAAATGATAACATCTCTATCAGAACTCTTTTGTGAAGATATTTTTTGGCTCAATGTTAAAAAGTTGTTTTGCAATTGCTGAGAATCTCTCTGGGCATGGACTATGGAACCAGGCTTCCTGGATGCTCTTCCTGGAGATTGCAGTAAATGACGACCGACAGAAAGTTAGGTCTGTATCACAAGGACAGGTGGAAATGTGATTAGCTGCAAAGGAATAATGTGTAATGTACAGTGATGTTCTGTAATGTACGACATGTAGGTAACGATTTCCAAAATGTTAATTGATTTTTCTACATTAGGGGTACTGGAACATATCCAAAGAGTATTCTAGAGGGGGATGAGATATTTGCTAGAGGAAGCAGAGATTTTATTATTTTTTTTAAACTAAGTAACTCCAGGCATGTATTTTTCATAGAAGTGTCTAGTTTGTTCACCTTTTTTATTGAACAATCTGTCTCCAGTTAGTAAAACAAATTTTGTGTGTGATTGAAGCCACATAATACTCACATTATTGGGAGAGTTTGCGTATTCTTTTATTAAAAACAAATATACAAACAAATAATTCAGACCCCTATTTAAATGTCCTACAGCCCAGCTCCTATCCATGGCTACCTGCAAAAGTGCTGTTAGTTGTGGTGGAATGTTAATAGAAAAGGGGAGGCATGTTAGGTATTAGTAAGTAATGCTGGCTTTTTGGTGAGAGACAATGATATTGGAATTGTCAGTATTCTACATTTTCTTATTTCTCTGCTTTTCACTATTATGGGAAGTCATATCAGTTGTGACTCTTTTTTTTTTTTTGTGTGTGTGTGTGTGTGTGTGTATGTGTGTCCCACTGTTTAGAAATATCATTTCCAGGACAGTGGTGCCATAGTTTGCAGAAGTGTTTGTGTCTACATTCTTTTGCAGAAACAATTCTTGCCTTTTAATAGTTATCTTAATTTTTAATGAAAAGGTATTTAATTTTCTAGGGAAAAAAAAGGCTTTTTAAAGTGTTCAAATAAAAAGAAAAGAAAAAACATGGTGAAGAAAGGAAGAAAATTTTCTCTTCATTACTGGTAATCTAAAATTTTACAATTAATTTATAAGAATATTCATAAGCTTCTGACTAATTACTCAGGAAAAGAAATCTTAATACAGCTTATTTAAAGTTGAGGTAGTGTGCATAAATGCAAGTAGGACATATATGTCCTTGGAAAAGATATGTACATATATCTAACTGCTTATTAGAATAATTAGTTTAAGCTTGTACATAATACTTGAGAGATTAGTACTGTAATTTTCAGTTTACAAAGGGAAGGAGAAATAAAAAAATAAAATCTTTCATTTTGGATAAGTAAGTGACTTGTATGTAAAGGAAAAAATGTTGTAATTTTGGTTTTGATAAACTCTGACCAATGGGAATCTTTTTCAAGTTACTGTGGAGTGGCCTTAATGCTGTAAATAATCCTGTTGGCCAAGTCCCAGTACTGTGCAGATGAGAAAAGGATTCAGGAAATTCTGTTGTTTACACATGTGCCTCTAACACTGAGAAGCAAGAGCAGCCCAGCAAGCCCAGAGGGTAAGGGGTCTTAAGCTTATAGATTTAGTATTTGCGTTTTCTGTTCTTCTTTTGGGACAAAACACAAGTTACTGTTATGCTGCTGATAATTGTGATGGGAGGGGAACAATTTGAAATACTCAGAAAAAGTATTAAGATCAAAATATAAATAGGATTTGAAGTATGTGGCTAAGGAATATTTAGCTAGATTTTTATCTTCTGTACTTTTTGCTATCACTGTGTAGTGGTTATGCTAACATCCTACTAAACATATTTACTTTTTCAGATATGTAAGGATACTTACTTCCATAACTAGATAAGCTTTTAATTTTTTTCAGTGTGTCAGGCTTCTAAATCAAAAATAAGAAAAGCATTTTAGAAGTTAACATAAATGTGGAATGTTTGTTTATACTGTTTTGGTACTGATATCTTTTTTAAATTACTGTGTGAATAGGATAGGATGGTAAAGCTTTGGTAACTTTTAATCATTTGGTGTTGTAAAGATATGTGTTGTAAGAATCATGTTACAAGTTTGCTGCTGCTCATATTGCATTTTTTATTAGGAAGCAGTGTTTTCTCAAAGTTTCTATTTTCAGAAATTCCACTAATGAGTTATCCTAATTTTCTTCAGCAAATATCTGATAGGATAAGTAAACAAGTAAAAGACAAATAATAAAACAAGTAAAGATGTGTTCTTAGCTATATGTTATTTTAATGCATTGAAATTTGGTTTGTTGATGCTGGACCAAGTCTTTAAATAATGATAAATTAAATATCTAGTGTCCCAAATGGTATGAGAGTGTATGACTGATCCATGACAGTGAGATCAAGTTACAAAAGTAATGCTGATTAGTTTAATAAATATATATACCAGATAATAGTAACAGGCCTGAATTCCACTGGATAGCGAGTTGTGTTTTTTATTTATCTTAGTTCTCAGTGATTATCACCACTATGTGAAGCAGAATCTGTTGCTATAGTCTTATAGTCTTAAGTTTTTGTTCTAAGTTATTTATGTTAGAATATTTACATTTTGAAGTCTTTGAATGCAATCATTTGCATAGTATACCGAAGATAAAGGCTTAATATCTTAAGATATTAGGGGATCATTCATGGAACTAGTCATATCTCTGTATCATGAAACATCCCATCAAATTCTACAAAATATCTAATGAGTGAAAGAAGTGAAAGATCAGATCTTCCATTGTATATATAGCTGGCTTTGAATTCAGACCCCTCTTTCTCCTTAAATATGAAGTACTGTACTATTTTTTAAATTCAGGTAAGTCTGAGAAAGAAACCTATCAGGAAATGAAAAACCATAGAGGATCCAGTAATGAATGTGCTTAAAACACTTTCTTTGATGTCAGCACCAAAAGGGCTAGATCTTAGTGCTATTTAAACAATACAAATGTATTATTCTATTAATTTACTGTGGATTGAAAAGTTTAACAATTATTATCCTAATTGGCTTGATAGTCTGTATTATTACTATTATTTCTCTAGTATTTTAAACATTTAACAAACAGAAATACAAAATTTCATGTTTCAAATCAATTTTTCTGAGATGATCGGATTAAAAATATGTCACATAAGATGGTCACAATAAAAAAATGGCATTTTTTTCTAAACAAATTTTAGTCTACCTTTTTTAATCCAACGTATAATTGGCAGATGTATAGTTTAATGCCATTTTCTATCAGGAATAAACACTTTTAATGCATTAATATACTACTTTCCACTGTTTCTGTTTTTCTTAATCAAATACATTATACCAATCGCTACTTGAAGAAATATGTCTGAATAAAATATTAGCAGAGTTGCAAAGTTGTATCGTAACCTTGCACTAAATTGCAGTAATCTTCTCCATAAGCAGGTATACATGACATCTACTCCGAAGTGTTAGGTGCAGCTTTTCATTGTTGGGTTTGATTCGTCCATTTCAACACGTGCAAAGAAACCCTTGAAAATGTCAGCATTCAGGAATACAGGCTAGTTGTGTGTACAAGCCTGCCAGGTTGCCTCGTAGACATGCTCTACTGTCTGTCAGTAAAGCTTTCATTGGCATAGCCTATAAAAGGAGAGAAAAAAGCATGTCACCCAGGCACAGACTCTTCTGATGCAAGGTTCTCTGCATGTGCAGTGCAGAGTACATGGAGTAGAAGATGAAATTTGGTGCTCTAGGGGAGGTGGGAAGTATTTCCTCCTGTGCCACAGACTTTTGCATTGCTGAATCAGGAGATCCTTATTGCAACTGCAGTTATGTCTGTATGTGTGCTTCTAAATAATAAACATAATAGGTAAGTTGGCTGCTAGAGACCACTTTTTTGCTGTTAATAGTCCATTCTTGTTGCAGTGACTCTTGTTATAAGTTGTTAGAATTCCTTCCTTTCTGGGACTTTAGGAAAGCATCACACTAGTGATATGGTCTTTTATTAACTGACATAATATAATATATGTAGGTATATATAAACTATGTAATATAGGTACTAATTTCGTGATAGTAAATTTATTGTTATATATTTCTAAAGCAGTAAATTGGAGATGCAGATATCTCAGCACAGTTTCCTGCTCATCAGAACAGTCATCTTTCCTTGACTGATTTATGGTAAAAATGACCTTCCTTACTCAGCCTGATTTTCTGCTCATGCTGCCTTGAGTAATCTAAACCTTATTTACTCTGGGTTAAAGGAGAAAGATCTAATGCCAAACCCGTTCTTATTTAACACCAGTTACATTGTTGGGGATTGGGAACAACCCAAGATGACATACAGTGAGTCACACTGTGAAA
The DNA here is from genome assembly GCA_013389825.1 of Crypturellus undulatus. Lineage (NCBI taxonomy): Eukaryota > Metazoa > Chordata > Aves > Tinamiformes > Tinamidae > Crypturellus > Crypturellus undulatus. Next base: position 1,006,747 of record VWPW01011263.1, on the reverse strand, counting down.
TGGGAAGCCCTTCAAACCTACATCTACTGTCATGTAGAATGGGAATCTACACAAGCTAAGCTCCTTGCAAATACACTAGCATTAAAATAAGAGATGTGTGTAAAAGTCCAAATGGACACCAAAACCTTGGTATCTGAACTCTTGTAAAATAGTTTGCTGGTAATTTCATATCCAGGAACATACTTTTTTGAAATGGGAGTTCTAATTAAGAGGATTTTACAGTTGAATGAAGGGCAAGCTCTTACAAATAGAATCAGTGACACAGGTTAGAACTTGTTTAGTCTAGATGTTTACGCTAGCTTTCATACTAGTCTTTTGTTTCTTCGCTCGTACTCCAGTAAATAATGATAGTCAATAAAAAGGCCACAGGAGAGACAGCTAGCCAAATTATTGTGTCTTAAAAGCCATAACTGGCTAGAGAATTGGGTTAAGCTTGCTATTGCTTTTCCTTAATCCTTAGTTTTTACTGAGATTGATAATTACTTTTTTTTTTCTTTCTTGTTTTCATGCTTGATTTAATATTACAACTAAAATACTCAAATTTGTCTGGGAAATGATTGTCAATATTAGAGGCTCAAGCCTACAGAAATTATTATTAATAATTTGAAGGTTGCTAATCAAAAACATTCTTAGGGAAAAGGATTTTTTGATATTTGTATTACAGTGTTTATAGCAGTACTTCAAACGGTTGTTCTCTTTTGGCCTTATGGGCAATAAAAGACAACATCTGTATATACAAATATTTATGTTACCCATATTCAACCCTAAAGATTAGAATACAGCTTCAAAGATAGACGAAGACATATCAGCTTCTCTATGTAAAAGATCTTGGAAGACGTTTTTAACAGATTGTAATGATTTGTATTAATTAGAAGACCTAGACCGCAATGAATACATAATATTGATCCGCTTTTTGAAGAAGAAATAACAAACTGCTTAAAGCATACTGGAAGTGGCAGCCAGGAAGACAAACAGAAAAAGATTTGTTTAGTCTTTAACTTTACTGTAATCTGTGACTGCCTTTCAAGTCATCTTTTTATGAATAATGTGTATTTATGTATAGAACGATACAAGAATATATTCATGTGTTTGAGGAGAAACAAAAAGGGTGGGTAGGATTTTACTAAAAAATGGATGTTGAAACATTGTGGGAGGGAGGGAAAATGATGAAAGGAAAAACAGTACTTAAGCCCAGAGATAAATGGGTGAAGTTCTCTTCTGGTGCTTTCGTTACAGCTTTTCATTGCTGCAAGCACATCTAAAAAGACTGCTGGCAACAGCAATGAGTCAAAATCCTGGGGTAACAGAACTCGGCCAACAACTGTTTTGCTGCAACAGAAAAGTACTTCAAGAAGAGAAACTGTTGGTGAAAATGAGATTTGATACTTTCTCAGTGACACTGATAAACTACAGTACATTAAAATTCATGCTATTAATCAGGCTTGGTTAGTTATTTGCAATTCTTTTGGGTCATTTTAGCAGTTGGCACAGGTTAGAGCTTAAAATGTAAGTCAGAGAATTGTTGTTTCTTATCTTGAATAGTGGTATAGCAGGCAGCAATGTGCTTATAGTTCTGTAACATAAAATGCTTGTCAGCAATGTGGTCAATGGTTTACTTTCCTTTAAGCTCTGTCTAAATCAGAAAGCCATCACCTATTCCAGAAGAAATTCCAATACCTTTTGCATTCTAATCCCTCTGTGACTTATTACATTTCAATCACTGTCTTTAATGTGCTCACCCTTTACATTTTCTCCTCGGAATTTAGCTATAACACCAGTGTAGTAATGTACTTATTGAGGTATTTCGCACTGTGTGAAATCCTAGCAAAATACAGTTAAGCCTACAGAACTTCTATTTTCCTGAAGTAACTTTCTAAATTTGAATTTTCAGGCTTATTAAACTATTTGAAAAACTTCCCTTCTTTCTCCTTTTTTCTCCTTTTTTTTTTTTTTTTCCCTGCAACAAAATGCCAAACTGCAGCTAGGATTTTTTAAAATATTATTATTTATTTCCCCTGCCTTCTCTCTCCCTTCATCATATTCTTTGCTCCCATAACTGAGTAATGATCAGCTCAGAAGTGTGTGTGTACATAGACATGCGCATGCATGCATAGAAGTATTTATACTATTGAAAAATAATGTAGAAACTAATGATACTCAGTTTTCCCAAAACTTTTTATTTGGCCAGATCCATAGAAAATACGTAAGATTTCACTGTCTCTACCTTTCTGCACAGCCATTCTCATTGGCTTGGGTTTATCTTCCTTTGATTTTATCTTGTTTGTTTGTTTAACACCTTAACTTGAAGACTGATTTCCTTTGGAAGGAACTTTGCGCTTAAGCTGTGAGTTTGACAATGAGTGCAATGCTTAATATAAAAACTTTACTTTGAAAATATTTACAGAGTTTTTGATTTAGCAGAGTGGTTTAGCAATGTACTGAAACAACAGTTCAGGTATACGCTTGCAGACTTCATCTCAATACCGGTGTGATTGCCGTTACCAGTCTCTGTACAGGGTTCACTGTCAGGACGCTGGGTGTCCCCAGTCACCAGGATGGAGTATGTGGATTGAAGCAAGCTCAAGTCCATTGCTCTCTTTGAAATTCCTTTGTTTGTTGTTCATTTTTGTTTTGTATTAGGTCATGATCCCCCATGCTGGTGTGGCTGATCTTAAGAAGATACTGATATTCTTTTGATTAACTAAAAGAAAAAGCATTTATTCCTGATCAAAATAATGGCTACTCCATTTTACACCATTCCTGAGCATCTTGGTTGCCTTGCCTTACCTATATCCTCTGAGCCTTTTTCTATCGGAGGGATTATTGGTTGGTCACATTTTCACTAGATCCCTAGGACATACTTAAGAAGCCTTTACAAACTGAAATGATTAAAAAAAATGTTTCTTTCAGCCACTTTACAGGTTTCATAATTCAACAAAAAATGACACTTCTCTACCTGATGCTAGATGGAAAACTTTATGGTTTTCACTGTATAACCATTTTTAGTTGATAGATGAGAAGTGAATATAACAATATTCTTAATATAAGTAAGACTTGTACTGATATTTTGATGTTACAAGGAACATGACTCAATAAGTAGAAACCGAAAAAAATATCATTGGATAACTTATGAGAGATATAATCTCTTTCTTTGGGACTTTTCTGGCTGATTTTTACTTATGACATATGTTGGGAATATAATGTTTGGAGACAACATAAACAGTTTAAAAAATATACCATCTGATTTGTTATTGTGATGTTTTATAGCTGTGGAAAAAGTATACAAATGCTATTTGGCTGTGTATTTCAGAAGTCGTGAAATCATCTTGCCATTTCTGTTCTAGAACAACAATTTTCTCAGCTTATTAACAGAGAGCATTGTCAGATCTATCTTGTGAAAATAAATGATAATCTTCATATGTCCACGTCTTTGGGACTAATTGTAAGATGGAGATGGAGCTGGTCAGGTATAAAGATCCATATTTTGTAGTTAGAGAACATTATAAATATTACACGAAGTTAGTTCTTATGAAAGAAATGGAGGCAAAAATGTGAAGTTTTAATGTTACATTTTGTCCTATTACTGTTATAAATTAGACAATAGAAAAAAATGACTTCATTTGAAATGGACATTTTTTGTAGTGATATAGGATTCCTTTAAAAAAAGTTTGTCTGAGATCTTTATAACTTAAGGACATGTAACTACGGGCTTTCTAACTCATGTAATTAGTAAGAGGATGATGAAATGTTGCTCAAGTTGCTGGCCCAGTTACTGAATTTGCTGGAAAACCCAGTTTCTAAAAGGCTCAGTGAACTTGGAGATGGTTCTTCTCCCTCCTGCTGATTTTGTTAGCTGTGTCAGCATAGGTTAATACATTTCTCTTTGTGCTCAGTTTATAATAACAAATCAAGGTCAGTCTTCTAGTTGTTTATGATCATGAGGAAAATAAACAAGGATCAAAACATAATGAAATAGGTTTTAACCCATAGTACTCCTAGTGTTTGCCAACTGTCTGCACCTGTTTTTTCCCTTATGACCATCAGATCTCTCTTGGCTCCTCTCTCTCTCACTTCCTCACCATTCTTACTCCTACTCTCCTGATAAAGTGAATTTTTCATCTTACATTTTCTTGGTACTTATTTTAATAAGGGATTGTTTGTTGCTTCTGACCCCATATTGAGTGTCTGCTAGATAAATAGAAATATCAGCACAGAGGAGAGATTTCACTGGAGAGAAAATTCCTTTCATCTACTTTCCCAACTTTATCTTCTTACCTTTCTATCCAATTATTTCAGTTTTGCTAACTGAGGTCTGTGCTTTTCTAGTCAGTCTGCTGCTGCTAGCTCAAACTAGAAATTTGCAGCTAGATATATCTAGTTTTTCTTTGTAATAAAATTTCAAACTCATAGGAAATTTGCGATATTTAGAAGCTCACATATGGACTAGTGTTAGAGCCAGTTTTCTTCATTTAGTTGTCTTCTTATACACATGCCTTTTGCCTCATGATTCCCCAGAAATCTATGGACCATAGAGTGGCTGAAAAACGTAATGATTCAGTATGAACTGTTTGTCTGTTAAAAAAATCATGTCAGAGAAAAGAAAATATTTGAAAGTATTACCGCAGCCATTGGAATGATCAAGGATCCAGTAATGACCATGGGATTACAACTGTGTTGAGTTTTCTTTTTCTTTTTTTTTGTTTCTTATTTAGTCAGTGTAGTCTTTGTAAGTACATGAAAGATCAGATTGATGTAAAATATCAATTAAAAAGTATGCTGATCATCTTTGGAGAGACATGAGGTAAGACAGTTTGAGGCACTTTTATAGTAAGTATCGAACAGCTTTTTTTGCATTTTGCGTGTTTGTTTCATATCAGGAATAGTATTTTAGTCTACATGTTTCAAATAGATACAAATAAAAATCCCATGAAGGATATTTCACCGTTGAAATAGAACTCTTGTTGTCAGTTTTATCAAAGTTACTCTACATGGCATGGAAATTAAACCAGTTGTATAGGAATATTCATTCTTTTAAAACTCCTTGAAAGTAAGTTTTCTTCTGATTAAACAAACATTTTGCAAGAAATATCTGCAGAAAAAATGTGTAAAGATCTAATTTTTTGTAAAAAAATTTTAAAAAATGTTTGAAAATGTCTTTGCAATGATATATAGCAGTTTAAAAAGTAGTTCATCTGATTTTATCCCCCATAGTCTTACAGACTGTCTTTCACAGCTAGTTTCCATGGTGGAACAGCATGATACACCATAGTGGTTGCCAAGAAAGAAACTTTTCAGCCAAATGTCACTTTAACTGAAAAATCAATCCTCTTCAGGCCTTTCATAGAATCCTTAAGGCTGGAAGGGACCTGTAGAGATCATCTAGTCCAACCCTCCTACACACATAGGGTCACCTAGAGCATGTGGGACAGAATTGCACCCAGGCGGGTTGTGAAGAGCTCACAGCCTCTCTTAGCAGCCTGTTCCAGTGCTCTGTCACCTTCACTGTCAAGAATTTTTTCTTAAGTTCCTGTGGAACTTTCAGTGCTTCAGTTTGTGGCCATTACCTCTAGTTCTGTTGGTGGTCACCACTGAAAATAGGCTGACCCTATCCTCTTCACTGCCTCCCTTGAAGTATTTATATACAGTGATCAGGTACCCTCTCTGCCTTCTCTTCTCCAGGCTGAACAGGCCCAGCCCTCTCAGCCTCTCCTCATAGGGCAGATGGTCCATGGCCCCTGATCATGTAGCCCTGCACTGGATTCTCTCCAATAGATCCATGTCCCCCTTGTACTGGGGTGCCCAGAACTGGACACAGTGCTCCAGATGTGGCCTCACCAGGGCTGAGTAGAGGGGCAGGATCACCTCCCTCGACCTGCTGGAGACGCTCCGCTTAATGTACCCCAGGACCCCATTGGCCTTCTTGGCCACGAGGGCACACTGCTGCCTCATGGTCAACCTGTTGTCCACCATGACGCCCAGGGCTTTCTCTGCTGAGCTGCTCTCCAGAAGGTTGGTCCTCAGCCTGTACTGGTGTCTGGGGTTATTCCTCCTCCAGTGCATGACCTTGCGCTTGGCCTTGTTGAATTTCATAAGATTTCTCACTCCGCAGTTGCCCAGTCTGTCCAGGTCCCTCTGGATAGCAGTTCAGCCCTCTGAGGTATCAGCTACTCCTCCCAGGTCTGTATCATCTGCAGACTTGCTGAGGGGACACTCTGTGCCTTCATCCAGGTCATTGATGAATAAATTGAACAGGACTGAACTGAGGACTGACCCACCGCTAACTACAGGCCTCCAATTAGACTCTATACTGCTGATCACCACCCTCTGGGCTCTGCCATCCAGACAGTGGTTAATCCACTTCAGCGTCCACTCATCTAATTCACAGTTCCGGAGCTTGCCCAGGAGGACACTCTGAGGGACGGTGTCAAAAGCCTTGGTGAAGTCAAGATAGATGACATCCACTGCTCTCCCCTCATCTACCCAACCGGTAATTCCATCACAGAAGGTTGTCAGGTTAGTCAAGCATGATTTCCCGTTGGTGAATCCATGCTGACTACTCCTGAGCACCTTCCTGTCCTCTACATGGTTAGAGACAACAGCCAGGATGAGCTGCTCCATGACTCTAAAAGGGATGGAGGTGAGGCTGACTGGCTTGTAGCTGTCTGGGTCCTCCTTCTTGCCATTTTTGAAGACTGGTGTGACATTGGCTTTCTTCCAGTCCTCTGGCACCTCCCGTGTTCTCCAGGACCTTTTGAAGATGATGGAGAGCAGCTTAGCAATAACATCCGCCAGCTCCCACAGCACTCTGGGGCGCATCCCATCAGGGCCCATGGATCTATGGGTGTCAGGTTTCCCTAAGTGTCCTCTAACCCAATCTGCCTCTACCCAAGGCAAGTCTTCTTCTCTGCAGGCACCTTCTCTTATCTCTAGGGTCTGGGATTCCAGAGGGCTGCCCTTGGTAAACACTGAAGTGAAGAAGGCGTTCAGTAGCTCTGCTTTTTCTGTGTCTTTCATAACCAGGGCACCCACCCCGTTCATCAGCGGACCCACGTTTTCCCTAATCTTCCTTTTGCCATTAAAATATTTGAAAAAGCTCTTCTTGTTATTTTTAACATCCCTTGCCAGATTTGATTCCATTTGTGCCTTAGCATTCCTTGTCAAATCCCTTCATTCCCTGACAACATTCCTACATTTCTCCCATGGAGTCTGTCCTTTTTTCTCATTTTCTGATTGAATTTTGCCAGCAGCTCCTTGCTCATCCATACATGTCTCCTGCCCCCTCTGCCTGACTTCTTACTCAAAGGGATGCACTGCTCCTGAGCATGGAGGAAGTGCTGCTTGAATACTGACCAGCTCTCTTGGGCCCCTCTTCCTTCTAGAGCCCCAGCCCGTGGGATTCTTCTAAGGAGGTCTCTGAAGAAGCCAAAGTTGGCCCTCTTGAAGTCCATGGTTGCAAGGCTTCCCCCTGTTTATATGCTGCGTGCACTGGTACAGGCACTTAAGGGAAGTAATCGAGCCTGCAAGTTTCCAGGGAGGTTTGAAAGAGGACTCTATAATCATCTCCTATACTCGCTTCCCCACAACCATATTCCCACTGGATGCCTTCTGGCTTTGGCTGATTGCCCTGTGCATGTAACGTTCGCTATCCTCCTTCTGGCTTAGTTTAAAGCCCTCCTAACTAGGCTGGCCAACCTTTTGGCAAAAAGACGTGCATGCCCTTCTTGCTGAGGTGGCTCTCACTGTTCCCCACTAGCTAGTGATCTTCAAGCCCTGGCAGGCAACAGACCTCTCTGGATGAGGGGTTGGCTCTACAGATTGATGCCTCCTTTTTTCCATAGGAAGAAAAATCTGCTCTAGTAATTACTGAAATACATTCTCTTCATTCATTCTCTTCAGTTTTGATTTCTTATCATATTCTAACAAAAATCAAAGTTGTTTTAAAAGGTATTCTTGTATGTATAGATTTTTTCATATGTAATCTTGTTTATATGAGAGCAATTATCTTGTTATTCTCTGTAATTTCATTAACCTTGGATATTACTTACATAATTCTACAAACTGAATAAATTGAATATAATTTGGTGAGGCTACCAAAATGGACGGTTCTTTCTTTTCACCCCAATTTCCACCTCGTGATTTATGGAAAAACTAGATTTCATGCAGTCACTAGTGAAATAGAGAGCTGAAGCTGAAAAATGTTTGGTGGGGAAAGTTGTATCTGTTGAATCTGTTTACTTCATTAGTGTTACTAAGAGGAAAAGCTCACTAGTGAAGAACATGTAGATACGTGTGTGGGAAAGGAGGGTCTGTCTTTAGCAGTGTGAATTTGTGCTGCGTGATTACATTGGTCACGAATGTGCAGCGGTTGTGCAAAGGAGAAGAGCCAGGAGGCTTCTTAAGGCTGACCTGTGCTCAATGGTGAGATACCTTTTCCTTCAGTGAAGTCAGGACTGTATCTGAAAGACCTGTGGATGCTTAATTAATAGAATTAATAGTAAATTCTACAAACTAAAAATGGTGGTGTGTTTCACTTTCTTTGATGTTATAATTGGTTTAATAAAATATAATGACTCATGCTTCACATTTTCGGTATCCTCATGTTGTCTCTTGTTTAAATGCAATGTTATATTATAAGATATTTACTAATTACCCCCCTACTGTACCTTGCTCAGTAAACTTTAAAAAAACTGCACTTCATTTAGACCACCTTTGTTTTTAGTAAGTGATGGATCTTCTAAGCTAAATTATCTGAGAATTCTCAAAGATGAAATAAATGTATTGGGAAAACTTTAGTGAATCATGGGCTCTAATTGGCTTTTATTCTTTAATTTGTGAGAATTTGGCTGTGCCGTTTCTTCTATGCTTCAGTGATACCTGATTGTCCACATTGTGTATAAAGAGGCACAAAGAGACAGTTTGGTTCCAAGCAGTGACAGCTACCATTTTTTCTGCATATAACAGGGTAGAAACATAGTACCTGTCCAGAGGAAGCTTATATGGGTTTCCACATAATGAAACACTAAGACATTTCAAAGCTGTATTGCCAATAGGACAGCTGGGACTTTGGTCTTGATATTTCAGAACAGTTCCTATATTTGAAAAGAAATGCATGACTAGTAATAAAACACTTCATTCTTCAGGCAATACCTTTTATTATCAGTTTCAAACAACAAGTTATCCTTATTTTTCAGATAAAGAAACATAGGCATACAGTATTGATTTGCTATTTGGCTTACCTCTTTCAAACTTGCAACTTATGTCACGGTCTTGTTCTTATCATTAAGTTACTGTATCTATCTATTTCATCAATATTTAAGATTATTTTTGTATATATATATATCAGTTAAACCAATATTTTAACCAATATAAATACAACTTCAAAGGTATGACAGTTTTTCTTCAGTAAGTTGCACTAGCTACTGAAGAAAAGAATTGAGCAGTTATGAGTTAGAGTTTCTGTCAGAATTTTCTAAAACTTTGTGCTAAAAACTTGATCTTCCATTTATTCAAACTATTCTACAACAGCATTTTAATAACTCTAGCAAGAAAAATTAGAGGGATGAATGTTCAGAATTTTCAGGTCTTGAGTGTTTTTTAGTTTTTCAGTGTCTGAACTAAGTTCTAATTTACCGATGTCCAGTTTGTAATTTTTCAAATTAAAATTTGATTTAAACAATGGTATAAAATAGAAAGTGTACTTCACCCATTTTGGTTTCAGTCTTGCTTGGAAATTAAAGAGGAACTAACTCTTCAGTAGCATCCTTCACTCTTTTTCAGCATCTCTACTCACTGCTATGGAGTTTGTGGAGAAAAAAAAAAGAAGGTGTTTTGAGGAAAAAAATATATATTATGCCCATGTATTTAATCAACAATACATAGATGCTCATCTAATTCAGAATGGAATAACAGAGCGTAACATTTTTTTATTATTATTATTATTTTTCCCCAGAGAAGTTAATCATAGTGAAAGCTGAATATGTAACTATTTAAGATACTTTCAGTATGATGTCCAGCTTCTAAATTTACCTTTTCTGTTGTTTGTGTAACCGAACTGAATAATCTTTAGTCTTTTTATTTTATTTTATTAACTATGAGAAGCCTAATCACATTTTTAACATTTTTTTTCAGTAAGGATAAAAAAGGAACAGCTGTAGATCCTTCAGCATCAGTGTATATGTAGCAAATTGAAGCCCCTGTAGAAATAGTTTCTTGATAAATTAAAAGCAAACTACAGAGATGATCGTGCCCACTGAATTACAAATCTAAAAATATAAACCTCGTTAATAGTTTTTAAATGCATTCTAGTCCATAGGAAATCTTGGTCACAATTTAATTTAGCAAACCAACCTACTCAACTCTCTAAGATATTATTTTAAAATGTAATTTTAGTAAATATTTCAGAATTTAAAATTGTGCGGGATGTACCATTTGAAAGTTCCAGCTGAAGTCACTAAGCATCTTTTTTTTGTCATACAAAAGAAATGACTCTGCAGAAGTACTAATAATCATAATTTCAAAATAAGATTGAAATTATGTTGAGCCAGCATTCAGTTCAGTAAGTTGAGCCAGCAAAATTAGGTTGAGCCAGAAAGTCTGATCTAACTGGCAGTGCCCCACACTCAAGACCACTCAAGTTACAACAGAAGGAGAGGAAGGGGTTCATGACAGTGAGGAGACCACTCTCTCTAGCAGAACCTTGTGGTTAGATTGGTTTAAACCAGTATTGCAACCACTGCAACAGGCCCTTTTGTTACATGAAGATTTTGATCTCTTCTGAGGTCTTCTGAAGTTTCAGCCAACACAAATTGCTTCTGTCCTGTTTTTTTTTTTTTTGTTTTGACTTCACAGATCTTTAAATATTTGTAAACTGTATACTTTGCAAGGGTCTGTCTACTCCCTCTGCATATACAAAGCAGCTAGAAAAATCTACAGAACACCTACAGATTATAAAGCAATCAGAGTGCCTGTCTACTCTCTTTATTTTGGACAGAAGCATAGATTGTATCAAAAAGTTGTTGTGGTACTTAAAATTCAACTATTGCACCATATAAAAATTTTTCGGATTTTATTATTGAAGTTTTAAGAAAGAAGGATATTACCACTAACCAAAAATTTAAGTAACAATCTATGTGGGAATTTAATATTCAGTTATTTTGACTCTGATTGATAGGCCTCATTCAAAGTCAAGATTGTGAATGCTTCTGTGCTTTGGATTATTGTTATTCAAATGAAAATCCTGGAAGTAGGTCAGGCGCCTAGAAAAAGCCTCAACCTTGATGGAGCTTTGGCAGCAGCTGTGCTGCATCTGTGCAGTGCTGTTGTGGGGGCTGGTGATGTGCTACACCAGACAGCAGCAAGAGGCCACATCTGTCCTTTTCCTTCTCTCATATCTACACTTGACTCTAACAGTTCTCCAGAAGCCTGTAATGAATAGCAAATAGATGTCCTGGAAAACACTGAAAAGTTGGAAAAGACTGGGCAAAATGTTTGCTGTGGGGAAACCTGGAACTGAAAAAACTTCTATTCAGCTATCAGTAAATAAAAGAGGGCTGTATCATAATGCCAAATCTACTCTTTTGTGTCTTACTTGTTTTATCGTCTTTCTGCATTTCAACAGGTGTTAACACTAATCACTGTAATATATAAACATATATATTTTAAAGCTGGATATTGGTCCTTTGAAGCAATTTCATTTACTTTTATACACTTAATCTTCTGCTTATAAACCAAGATGTGTATATATATTTTTCCCCTAAGATACCAAAAGGAAACAAACAGAAAAAGGTATAAGTGCCTGTATATATAAGCCTGTATATATATATACAGCCTGTATATATATATATATACTGCCTGTATATATAAGCCTGTATATATATGTATATATATAAGCCTGTCCCCATGTCCATTTTTTCAATACTGGAATGGGAAAGTAATTTATGATTTGATTTTATTTCCTCTGAGCAATTGAAAGGCAGTGGATAAATAATAAAAAATAATGTAATGAGATTTTTTAGCAGAGCCAGGTCATCGTGATGTAGGCAACACAGTGTAACAGCATACTGCTAGCCTTTTGAGAATAACTTGAGAGTACAGTTCCCTATAAAAGTGTTTGATTTTTTTCTCGTGAAATACGTGCAAACTCCAAACGCCTTTTTTTTTTTTTTTGCCTACTGTGGGCAAATTATAAGGTAAGTTTTCCTAGCATCAAGCTCCATAATCTTGAAAAGAAGGCAAGGGTTTCTATGTCTGAAGTTCTAAATAAATACTTTTCTCTTACTAGACTTTTAAAATGATTTAATTCTGTTTTGTCTTAATGAAAAAAAGATCTAAAGGTTTTGTTTAATTCCTCTAGACTCAAAGAACTTTGTAAGCACATTGTATATGTAATGACATTTCCTTTGTTGATAATTCCTAGTCTGTTTATGCCTATGTATTGCATAAATATATCTTAATATGTATTTCTAGTCAATGAGGCATATTTCTGAAACACCTAACAGTAGTATCAATAATACTATACCATTATTATAACAGTATAATAGACCACTGTTTGAGGCTATTTATATAACACAATTTAACTGAGGAAACTAAATTAATTGTCTTTGCCTTTTTTAGGAGTGAAATTAAATTAAAAATTGAAAGATGAATCTTGGCTCTGATCATAACCTCACTGAAGAGGCACAGATTTTAAGGACCCAACCAAGACAGCCTTATAAAATATCTGGAAGTAGCCAGCCAGCTAGCAATTTGTGTAATTCAAATCTCCCATCTCAAAGTTTCCACTCATGTTCATCTCATTATTCATGTCCATATACAAATAACAGCAGCAATTGGGAAATTTATGAAGCGATAAGAATTCGGGAACTGGAGGAAGTCAAAGCAACAGCTGCCCAGATGGAAAAGACCATGCGCTGGTGGTCAGATTGTACTGCTAACTGGAGGGAGAAGTGGAGCAAAGTTAGAGCAGAAAGAAATAAAGCTCGAGAGGAAGCAAGACAATTAAGGATCAAGTTAGAGATTGTTGTGAAAGAGCTGAGTACGCTGAAAAAGATGAATCAAGAATTAGTGAGTGAGAAGAAGAACTTAAAAAACATAATTTCCTGGAAAAAAGAATCCAGATTTTCAGAAATGCTGTATATAAAAGAAGACCTAAACCAAGTAATATTTTTGGAGGAAGAACCTGTGAAAGTTAGCAGCAAAACTGATGAGATTCTGCTGACAGAAGACGCAAAGAAGGTAAAGAATGGCGACTTCTAGTTCGTGGAGAAACGGGAGATTATGGATGTGTATCTAGCAGGGCAATTTTCAAGGATTTTAATCGAAATACAGTACGGTCCAGTCCATATCAACAACCAAAAAAATAACAAATTTATAATGCTTCTTATACAGAGAAACATAGAAAACAAGTCATACTACTCAACTGTGACTAAATATTTAAAACACTTAAACATTAAAGCTGTTACGTCCAATGACTTACAGTATTATTCTAATTGTTTTTCTTCATGTTTGACCTAGCAGAATACCACTGTAATCTGAATCTCCATATCTTGTATACTTTTGTATCTCCATATCCAGAAAAACAGTAGGTTCTTGAGGTTTAAAGAAATCTTTAATTTTCCCTCAATGCAGTTTCTAAAATGAGAGAAGGGTAGCAGCAATTTCTTCTGTGAAGCAGAGAGATTTTTATTTGGCAAGGAGAACAATCAAATTGTTTTACTATAGTTAATAATCAAGTATGGACAGGGCTTAATACTGTTCTTAGCTTTACACAAAATACAATTATCTTCATCAAAATAGAAATATTTGTTCTCACTTTTAATTCTGTGCCTTGGCATGTATTGTATTGTCATAGAATCATCTAGAAATATCTTGCTATTTAGCTGACAGGAAATAGTCTCTAGAAATTCAGAAAATGATCAGCTTGACTTCAGCTGAATGAGAATCATCTGGATCTGAGGCCTGAATGTGTCATGTTTGTAATTTTCACTCTCTCTCTGTAATGCACATATTATTCTTATATTCTTATGAATTCTGGAAGTCACCCTATATTCTTGTGAATTCTGAAAAAAAAAATAGTACTAGCATTTGAGAATAAGTTTGGCAAAAAGATCTTTAGCAAAATATTATAAATACAAATATCCTTCTTTTAGTTTGTGCTGAATAAAAAGCAAAGTACCATATCAACCATTATTTTTAGAACATTCTCTTTAAAATATGTGAATGTAAAATATTTTTTCATTGGATTTTACTCTTTTTCATATATATTGGAGGTATTGTTCTAAAAACGCAAATGAGAGGTGTGAAACTATGTTGATAACATGCTGTAATATAATTAATTTTTAAACATGAATGAGTACTTAGCTGTGATAAAACTTAACTATATTTCTAAAGGTGATTATTGTTTATGATGATCAGTCTTCCTAATAATAAGGATGTATTTTATTTTAAAAGTTTTTTAAAAGTTTTCTTTTGTGGCTCGTATGTTAAGCAGAGAAGATTGATGCTTATAGAAAACTTGTTTAAGTGATTTCAACAGGGTTTAGATTAGGTGATGAAATTTTTAAAGACTTTTTTAAAGTTTTTATCTAGAGATTTCTTAAAGTCGGTACAAATTGCACTGTTGTTTTTGTTTATTTCTTGGGGTCTATCTAGCCAGGTTATGACTGAAATCTGTTTAAGAAAGATGCATTAGAAATATTTTTGAATATTTTGAATACCTGTGCTATGGCACAGGGTGTGAGGGGTGTTAGTACAAGTACAACTCTTAAAAGACTCTTTGTAAGTGAGTTTCTTTTCAAGACCCTGGAGAAGATGTTTTTTGGCTTCGTATTAGCCCAGGTGAGAAGCACTCTTTCTGGAGTCTGATGCCTGACAAAGAAATAGTGATCCTTCCAAATTAAATGGCCTTTTTTTTTTTTCCAGTCAGTGGCATTATAGATGCTACTGCATTCTATGTAAGTACATAAGATTACTTAATACCTGTTGTTTTCTTTTCTGCTGCATGACTTAAATGTTTGGAAGAGCCATGCTAGCTAGGCATGCTAGACTTTTCTCCTTCATTTATGCTTTTCTCAGATGTCATGTGTTTCTGTTTTCTCAGGATGCAGAGGTAGTCAAAGAAGCTTTAAGAAGCAATCAAAATAAAAAAGTAACTCCAAAGCCTGATGATTCTTTTCACAAAGAGGTTTCCAGGATTTACTTGGAGGAAGCAAAGGAAAGGCTGGGCAATATAGTTAAGACATCAGAAAATGATTTAATACATGTTTCTGTCTTCCATTTGCATTTGGCTGAGTTGCAGAAAATCTTACAGAAGGAAAGAGAGTAAGTGCAAATACATTTTTCCTGGAGAAATCACTATTAAAAATAAAGATTTTTAAGACACTTTCTTACAATAGATGTGTTGCATGTTTTGTATTTACAGCTTTCATATTCACCTAGATATTCTACCATTATTTATCATTAACAAGGCTATTTTAGGGTAATTTAAAAAAAAATCACAATCGTGTGATTTTTGTTTTTTTTGGTATGTTTTGTCATCTACTAAAGAAGCACGCTGTATACAGTTAACAATGTTAAGAACAACTAAGAATGCACAGTTAATGAAGAGATGATACCTGATAACTATTTGATATTAGTGCAATGATATCTGATCTTTGGTATACTTGACTATTGGAGTGCCTTGTGCGTAATATTAAATTTCATAGACTGCTGGTAAAGGGTATAGCTGCAGAATGTTGAAAGGCATTTTTGAGTGAAAAGTGAGTGAATGCAGCTGCAGAATGTTAAAATTATTAACCTATTACCTAATAATTTATAAGTCTTGTATCAAAAGTAGATAACTTAAAGCTGGAATATCACACATATTATACAATATTAATCAAATGTAACTCATAAAGTATTTTGTGGCCTAAAAGAAGTTGCATGTTGGTTACATGGTATATGCTAACATATCAATCTTTGCATGGGTAGGAACTACTTGATCTTTACTATAGATAATCAATACAAAGCAAGACTGAATCAGAACAGAAAACGCTTTTCAAGGAATTAGACATTATGTGGTATATGAAGTAGTAAGAGAGTTCAGAAACTGTGTTCGACTGCAAATACATACATTATTTCAGAAAGACTGTAAATACCATGTAGCATGATGAAGCATTTTTCCTATTATTTTTTAAGAATGTCCTGTAGATAGCAAAAGTCTGAAGCAAAACAAAAACAAAAGTTTTAAATTCCTAGTTAGTATTTACTATATTGTGTTATATAAATTAGACAGCTATCGAAAATATTCAGTAACCCTGCATTTGAATTATATTGCAATAGATGACCAAAGTATGTTCAATCTACTAAAAACTTAGTTTTTTGTAGAAGCAAAAATACCAGAATACTTAAGTTTTCAAGCTTGCCATAGTATTTTGCGTGAGTTAGAGATTATTGCCTCAGATATCCATTCTCTCAAATCTTTAAGATACTTATGCTTATTTACATACTGACTGATCTCCATCATGGTATATGAAATAACTTTACTGAAATGTATAATAAATAGGGACATTTCTACAATATGCAACATATGGCAGTACCAACCACAAGCAGTAAATCCACCCAGAGCAGAGATTTTTACATAAACGTGAGCCTTGGTTTAACAACTCCCTCTTTAGCTCATTTCATTTGGGGAACATTTCCTGTACACAAAGAGAAAACATTCTGTAAGCAGAATAAGCACAACTTAAAGAGTATGAACCAATTCTTTTTGGCAGTGCACACACTAGATAGCTAGAAAAAGAAATGTTAGCAGGATATGCATGAACACAGTCACCTTTGCTGTGAGACACCCTGTGAGTCTGTGCTGGCCAGGCAGACATCATCAGCCAGCTCCAAAAGAGTTGGTCTTCACTGCATGTGAGAACACGCTAATTCTGCTGAGTTGCCATCTTCTAATCCCCAGTTTTTCTCTTAGGCTTTTATATTTGCTCGTGTCAGTACTTTTGCTCCTGAGTCCTGAAGCCACTAATAATGACTATCACAACAATCTCACCTCTGTTTGCATTTTTATTTTTCTTATCTTCCATGACTCCTGCCTACATACGTTCTCACAGCTTATTTCTCCCAACTTAGCAATTTTCTCAGTAAACTTGAGCCAAGGACACCCAGCTGTGCTGCATCAAAAGCAAGCTTGGATTACAGACAGCTTTAACCCCTAGGCCAAAGGTTACCTTGGCAGTCACGGCTCGCTCAGTGCAGGACCTCTCCCCCAGAGTTTATTGCTTTGCATACAGTACATCAGAACTGTGGTTACAGTCTTTCCAGACTCAAGTTAGCTCACGCAGAGCCACAGTTCAGATATATTCCCTAATAACTTAACTAGTTTCTCCATAGCATGTTATGCTTCCTCACTGTGACAGGATCTATGCTTTTTACATTCTGTTTTGAGTTATCTTCAGTAATACCAAAACATCTTAAGCCAAGCACCAGAATTTGCTACACACAAAAAGAGAGGACCCTTAGAAAAAATAATAAAAGACCTCAATGTCTACGCTGACTTTTTAAGAACTTCTTGATTGGGGCCGTGATGTAGAATCACACACAAAAACGCTCTACTATCAATGTCCTATATCAAGTACTTATTTGAGGTTACACTGGCAAGATTGAGAATTAAAGATCTTGTGAGTTACTCTCTTTTTTAAAAAATCATTTTTCTCAAACAGGTACCTTTACTCACCTTTTGGACCACTGCTCTCATTTAAATGACTTAAAATTTCAAGATTTTAATTTGCTCCACTTCGAACTTAAAAGACTTTCTTCTTTGGTCCATAAACAGTGGTAGTTGATGATACCCAGAAGAATTGCTTAGGGTTGAAGGAGTATATTTAAACAGGGAGAGTTAAAATAGATGGTCAGAAGACCTATTAAAATGCTCTGCTCTTGATCCTTTGCTTACATGTTAACAAGCTTCTTCAAAATAGATGTTATGCAGTCAGGATGACTTCTTGCATTTATTAGTATTAGAGGGACCTGATTTCATTTAATATGTGTAGATTCTACTATAAAACAAAAGTAGTATCTTCCAATTGTACAAAACAATCCGCTTTACTTTTTTAGACTGGACTAAGTTTACTTCAATAAACTATTTTTTAAAATAGTATCTTTCATCCTTTTACTTTCTATTCTATTAAATGTCTTTCTTTTTAATTCTTCTATTTTCCCAGTAGAGTCATAAAGCCTTTCCTCTAAGAAACCTCCATTGCTTTTAGAAGAAAAACTTCATTTGTAATGTGTATCTTAGGTTCTGTACACATGATAGAAGTCATCTTGCTCCACTTTTTGCTTACTCTGGTACGTATACCAGATACTCTGACATATGCTACATAAGTGCAGAAAAAAAAATCCTTGATTCAAGAGAATTGGTTTAACTGTAAAAGAAGATATAACAAGAAATTTCACTCAAGTGGATTGCTTCATTAGTGTAGCTAATGTTGCTTCCAGGAGCTGCGCCAGTTCGCTCAGTGGTTAATCTAGTATCTCTGCACAAACCTGCCTTATGCTGCATAGGCACGCCCCATAGACAAGTGTTATGAATACCCTTTGGTTTAATTTCTTAAAGTTAACAACATTGTTATGGAGATTAAAAAAAAAGAATCCTTAAAATATAGTTTTAGTCAACCTGGCAATAATCCTCTTTGTCAAGAGACTGAGAAATTCTTTTAGCACTTTTCCTGTCAGTGTTAGACTTCTGTTTTCAACTGATCTGATCTTTTTATCTTTTCTAGTCTACTATCCCCTCATCCCATCAGTTTCATAGAATTTATATAATGTAAAATTTAAATCTGCTGGCATAAACATGTTTCTTTAGTTTTACTGGTTTTAAGATTTTAGATTTTGTCCTGATTTTCTATGATTTATTCTTATATAGATTTTTAGTCAATAGAACATTCAGAGATTTAACACTGTGATCTAATTTCATGCAAGCATTAGGACTATTTCAGTTTGTCTCAGAAAAACAAAAAGAAATGCACGGTGCTTCCTTTGCTTTGTATTTTTTTTTCCTTCTTTCCTGAACAGCTGAAAATATTTTCATCATTTTAAGAGAAGCAAAAGTTACAAGCTAACTGTATTGTTTCAGTGATATAGTAATATAGTTCCTTTCCCTAAGGAGTTATTGCTCATTCTTCATGAATTCGATATCCTACATACATCCCTGAATGCAGTAGTGGACTTTCTGTTCCAGAGGCAAATACTTGAAGTTGTCACTTTAATGAGGATGTAGCACTTCTGAGCTTAATAGTCCTAGTTTCTAGCATTTTCCTTAAGGAGCAATTATTTTTTGAAATGGCAAGGGAATATACACACATTTAATTTTTTTCTCATCTCTAAAATAGATCTTATTTGCTTTCTGTTCAGTCCTGCCTATATAGTATAGCGTATATAGTTTTCATTTGTGTATGATCATGTGCCCAGACGAAGGAGATAGATACTGCACTTTTTTCTCTGAGGATCTCTGCTATTCCCACCATATACTAACCTGCCTAAATCAGTAACTTCACTGACGTCCATTTTCATATTTTCTTCATTTTAGCCTATTCTATACTACTGAATTTCTTTGTTCTATTCAGTTTTATTTTTGCTAAACTTTTGGGATAGTGTTATTATGTAGGCTTTTAATTAATAAAAAGATATACAGATGGTAAAGGCAGGAGGACGGAACTGAAGTCATGAAAAGGAAATTCAAAATTATTTATCTGTCACTGTCTACAAAAACATGATCATGGTTAAAATGTATAAAAATGATTGTTTTTTTTTTTCAGAATGAATGCGTTTCTGGAAAAAGAGGTAGAAAAAATGGAAAATGATTTATTTGTTTGGAAATGGAAATATGAACAACTAAAGCAATCCAAGCTGGAAAGTCTGAAACAGGTATGTTGACAATACAACATTAACACATAAAATGTGTTTGTGTAACTAAGAATAAAAACTTACCTAGCATTCAGGAAAATGGTAAATAACTATTTGCCCATGTTTGCTTTGGGTTGTGAAGACTAAGTTTGTTTGTAAATGGTGTAATAGGATACTTCAATTTGGAAGGTATCTGAGGAGGTCTGTAGTGAAATATCCTACTCAAAGCAGGGTCTGTTTCAAGGCTGTGTTCAGGTTACTCAGGGATGTTACCCAGTCAGGTCTTCTCCGAGAACTGAAACTGCACAGCGTCTCCCTGAGCAACCTGTTATACTCTTGTCTCTTTTGATGGTGAGAAAGATTTTCCATATATTCAGCTTCCACATATCCACCTCTCTTGTTCCAACCTATTGCACTATTGTGAAGGGTCTGGCTTTGTTGCCTCAGTATCCTCCTTGTTATGTTCTGCTGGGGACTGCTCTTAGGTGCCCCTGGAGCTGTCTTAGGCTGAACAAACCCTAGTCCCTCAGCCTCTCCTCACACAGCAAGTGATCCAAGTGCTGAGGAGATGGAAATAATCCTTTTCATCAGTCTTTTGGCTCTGTTCCTATGAAAACAACCCGAGATGCTGTTAGTCTGGTTTATTGCACACTGGCTCATGCTCAGCTCACTGCTTCCCAGGACCCCAAGGTCTTTCCAGCAGAGTTGCTCCCTAGCCAGTCAGTTCCCAGCATCTGTTGTTGCGAGAGACTCTTCCTTCTCCGGCCCTGGACTTTGTCATTGGGGAATTGCATAAGGTTCTTTGTCAGCCTTCTTCAAGTCTGCCTTGGCATCCCTCTGGGTGTCAGTCCTGCCCTCAAGTGCATTGACTGTTCCCCCCAGTTTTGTGTCGTCTTTAAACCAAAGCATGTGCTTGATCCCCATTTCCGGGTCAGTGATAAAGACATTAAACAAAAGTCGCAGGAGAGACCTCTCTGGTACTCCTCTAGATAGTGTTCCCCAGTATAATCTACCAGACTCCCCATAAATGTATTACCCACTAACCATAACTCTCTGATCTAAGTTACTCATTTTTTTTAACCCATGTAGTTTTTCACACATTCATACTGTAGTTAATGCAAGAGTATTGTGGGAGAAAGGCTTGCCAAAATCAAGAAAAAATATGTTCACTGCTCTCCTCTCATCCTGGCATTTTAATACAGAAGGCAATCAGGTTGATCAGGCATGATTTATTATTGGCAATGTATACTGACTCTTTTCTAATTACCTTCTCCTTTATGGACCAAAGTGAGGCTGACCAGCCTGTGGTTCTCTTAATCATAATTTCAATATTTTTTATAGATTGTCACAACATTTGCCTTTCTCAAGCTGTCAGGGACCTCCCCTGTACTCCTTCAAAGTTGATAGAGGGAGTGACCTTGCAAAGATTGCTCTTTCAAGACTGTAGATGCCCTCTTTGAGTCTCTAGGGACTTCCACATTATGAATTTTCCCAGTAATCCCTGACCTACTTATCCACTGCTGCTCTTTTTCTCTCCAAATTGTTTGCTGGTCAAGGAGGCTTGGGATGCTTGACCAAGCAGGATGGGCAACACTGTCTACTTGTGCCCACCAACTCTGCAAAAGGCTTCTCCCGCTCAGCTGCTTACCACCATGGTGGTGGTAGTGGGGTTCTTCTGATGACTCTGTGACATCTGCAGTCTGAGTGGGGAGCAGAACCCCAGCATGGGACAGCTGCCACTGCCTGCCACCTCCTGTTGGACAGGGACAACCAGAGCTGGAGAGCTGTACTTGGGGTCTGCTGTACCCTGCGGTATGGTGAGGCACAGGGGGTCCATCAGGGTTGACCAAGGAGGCAGTGACCACGCAGGTGAGCAACATGCAGTGCTACTGCTGTGGTTCTGTGCTGCCCCATTGCAGAGCTGCAGGAGGAGGGGAGCTGACTGCACAGTGGCCGGGAAGGCAAAGAAAGATTGACAGGATCTTTACAGGGATGGTAAGGAAATGAAAGCCTGGAAACACAGCAGGAGGGGCAGCCAGAGACTTCAGACAGTTGAGGGAAGTTGAATTTCTCATATGGGGAAGCTTGTGACCTCCAGCAATATTAGGGTAGCTCCTTCTCCTTTTGAGAATTTACAATTGCAGAATAGGAACAGTGGCCTGGTAGGAGAAAGCTGTATCTGGGAGGCATCAGAGCTGTTTTGAACCTGTACCATGCATTAATACCTGGAGTAAGAGTAGTGGGAGGCTCCTTTCTGTGGAAGCCATCTCCATGTTCCCTGTTTTCTTTATAAAGAGGCTTGCTGTGGGCTTGGATCCTAAGATGTTGTAGAGAGGTTGCTGACTTGGCCTGCTATCCCTTCCTGCTCACTCACATGAGCTCCAGCAATTCTGCCAGGGAGACCTGGAGCATATTGAGTGATGGCATGGCTCTGGGGAGAGTTTTGAGGTCATGGGAGCCCAGGTGTTGTTTCCTCAATACAACCACCTGGCCAGTCTGGTGAGGACGACTTTAAAATAGGGATGGAGGGCATAGGAGATGACAGTAAAGTGGCATTCGGGATGGAAACTTCAGAGTCATGGGAACAAGAGACTTCAGGAATGATAAAAAAAGACAAAGGGAGACCCATCTCAAGCACTGGTACACGAATACACACATCTGGGAAACAAGCAGGAGAAGATGAAGCTAAAGCTAAATCACAAAAGTACAAGTTGGAATAACTAAGATACAGTGATCGGTGTGAACAACTGGAGTGTTGTGAAGGACCAAGGCAAGCTCTGTAGTGAGACAGGCTAGGAAGGGTGGATGAGGATTTCCCTCAGGTCTGTAGAGCTCCTCTGTGGGATGGTGACAGTCTGATTAAGAGCTTGTGGCTCAGGGTCAGAGGAGAGGCCAGTAGGAGTGACATTGTGGTGGGAGTTTGTTACAGACTGCTTGATAAGGAGACAAATAAATTCTTTAAAAAAGTCAAGGAAGTTCCTGAACTCCAAAGCCAGTGTTCATAAGGGACAGATACCTCCCTGACAGCTGCAGGGAGGGCAAGGCTGGATGTGAATAGTCAAAGGTATTTTTGGAAGCTGTCGGGAATGATTTCTTGCTGTAGGCATCTAATGGTCCAATCAGTGGTGATGCATAGCTGGATCTGCTGTTTCCTGTTTTTGGAGGTGGTAAACAGTTTCTAAAATTCTGAATTCCAGTTACAAGCTGGAAAAGCTTATCAAAGTGAAAAGCTTTATGCCTATCAACTACCTCAAATTACTGGAGAATTGCTTTGCATATATATCTACTATTGCTTTGCATAGGATATTCTGCTATGAATATCCTATGAAGGATGCATATGTAAATGAAACTTCACTTTTCATAGACATTATTTGTTGATATGGATGTTTGTTTATCTGTCATATTTGAATTAGTTCAGTTTTTTGTCCCTTATATTCTGCTTGCTCATTAAGTACAATTTTAGCCTGTTAAAATTCTGCCCTATAGAGAAAGGAAAGATTTAGCTATTTTTTTGGCTTTTAAGTTTTGTTTAAGATAACAAGCATCTCTATTCCATTGCCAGCAGAAAAAGAAGAAGAACAGGAATAAATGAAAAGAGGATGGAAACTGATACTCTATTTTTTATGTATGTACATGCAGACAAATACATATATGTTGCTGTTTTTTTTTTCCCTGGGAATGTTCAGAATGGAACTGATTAGTTTACATCAAAACATTGATACCTTTTTTTAAAAAAAATTACGTAGTTCAATGAACATATGTCTAATTATTAACAGAAGGTGATATTTTTGGCATTCTGTATGTTTTCTGAGTTCTATAGAACTATTGCATCTGGTTTTTAAATTACAAGATAGCACTGTTCTTGTTGAATCTGATTAATCTGAATGAATTACTGGTTTATCTGTTTTTCTGTAAGTGAAAAGTCTTCCTTTATTCCAATATACAAACCTTGTGAGCATCACAATATGTTTCTGTGGAGAAATGGAGTTTGAATTCCAGACAGGCTTCCTGTTGGTGAAGCTGTCCTTGAGAATAAATAGAAATGAAAATATGGGAAAACACAGACAGATACAGGCAATAAATCGTAGGCCATAATTTCATTAACTTCACGCTGAAGCAGAGTATAACACATTCATCCTCTCTGGTGCATTGGTTTTAAGATGTTCTGTTGTCATCTATAGGGTTTTCACCACAGAATCTATACAGTATGTCTTTGATTCTTGCTGGTTTATCCAGTGAACATAGTTACACAGTGGAAGCTCCTCAGATTGAAAAGGGTAACAGAACTGCCTGTGAAATCTTGATTTCTTAAATGTGTCAGTGGAAAGTTCAAATTACTTCTCTGTAAAAAAAAATCAAATTTTGATTAACCAAATTTCAGTTGCTGTTGGAAGATGGTGACTAATTGATGGTTAGA
Source organism: Crypturellus undulatus (assembly GCA_013389825.1). NCBI lineage: Eukaryota > Metazoa > Chordata > Aves > Tinamiformes > Tinamidae > Crypturellus > Crypturellus undulatus. The sequence goes on along the minus strand of VWPW01011263.1, from coordinate 982,446 downwards.
ACTATGTCAGTTTCATGCTTTTCAGTTTTATGTTTTGGAAGAGTCAAGCTGCCTTATTTCAAGAATGACTTACAAAGAGAAATTTAAGGAAGAGAGAAGGGGGTAAAAATAACCAAACTCCATCTGATTTTTTTTCCAGAAAGGAAATGTTTGGCTTAATGTAGGTGGCATTGCATTTAGACCCAATAAAAAATGGCCTAACCAAAATGTTTTCAATTTCTTTCCGTAGACACCAAAGCAGAAACTTGATTATTCACAAAGCTCTGACAGTTATGACTGTAAATATAAATTTCAGCAGTTTCTTGTTCTTATGGATTTGGTTAAGCCACATTAATGTAGCTATTCATAGAGTCACTACATGTTGAGCATGCTGTTCTCACAGATTTTGGCTACTTACTGATTAATTGTCCTGCTCTAGTTCACAGCTGTCAAGTTCAACCTCTTTGAAAGAATAAAAGTGCTTTCCACTAGCAATATCACTCTTGCTCACTATTTCTTGTGAGACTAAGCCAAACATGGAAACTGGTTCATATACTACATTAATTCATAAAAGGGTTTCTAAGGCAAGTGTAGAGTACCAAATTAATTGGTACCTTTGGGTTTAGATTTTCTGTATAAACTAAAATCTCTTATTTCTTTTGGTAGATCACTTGAGAACTCCACATCTGGAGTACTGTGTCCAGTTCTGGGCCCCACAGTACAAGAGGGATGTGGAGCTGCTGGAGAGAGTCCAGCGCAGGGCCACGAGGATGATCAGGGGCCTGGAACATCTGCCCTATGAGGAGAGGCTGAGGGAGCTGGGCCTGTTCAGCCTGGAGAAGAGAAGGCTGAGAGGGGACCTGATCTGTGTCTATAAGTGCCTCAAGGGAGGCAATGAGGAGGATGGGGCTGGCCTCTTTTCACTGGTGGTCACTGACAGAACCAGAGGAAATGGCCACAAACTGAAGCATAAAAAGTTCCACGGGAACTTAAGGAAGAACTTCTTGACGGTGAGGATGATCAGGGGCCTGGAACATCTGCCCTATGAGGAGAGGCTGAGGGAGCTGGGCCTGTTCAGCCTGGAGAAGAGAAGGCTGAGAGGGGACCTGATCTGTGTCTATAAGTACCTCAAGGGAGGCAATGAGGAGGATGGGGCTGGCCTCTTTTCACTGGTGGTCACTGACAGAACCAGAGGAAATGGCCACAAACCGAAGCATAAAAAGTTCCACGGGAACTTAAGGAAGAACTTCTTGACGGTGAGGGTGACAGAGCACTGGAACAGGCTGCCCAGAGAGGTTGTGGAGTCTCCTTCTCTGGAGATCTTCAAGACCCGCTTGGATGCAGCCCTGTGCCACGTGCTCTAGGTGGCCCTGCATGTGCAGGGGGGGGTTGGACTAGATGACCTCTAGAGGTCCCTTCCAACCTTAGGCATTCTATGATTCTAGGATTCTATGGTTGGGAATGTGGGATGAAAAAATGGTTTGCCAGTGTCAGTACCAGCTACGGCAAATTAAATGGTTTTTAGTAATAGTCAGTTCTTAGAAGAGAGATTTTGTGTAACATCAAAAGATACAGAACTGCCCAGATTTGAGTATTAGTGAGCCAATTAACTAATTACTTTCTCTTTTTAAAATGAGTAATTCCTCATGTTAAACTAAACAAGATGGAGAACCCTGATATTCTTGATCAATCATCTTTTAAAAATACTTTAAAAAAGAGATCATTTATTCTACATAAATTTGGAAATTATTTTCAGTTTATTGAGTTCATTACAAAAAGTAGTGAAGTAGCAATACGGTCTTTGAGTAGTTTTTGCTAACAAAAATGAGGTTTTTTCATGGGTAACTGTAGTATTGACTTTGTCCTGTTCAGAGACATACGTGAGTGAGTTATTTGACAATCAAAACAGGAGGATGCATTTAGCCTTGAAATCAATCTTCTCTTCTACTGTTACAAAATTCCTTCTTTCCCACTTAGTAGTAAAATAGTTAAAAGACTGACACTAAGAGGCTTATTATTCAAATCTCAAATAATACCACTAATTCTTAATATGCAAGCTGTGAAATGTCCTGTGCTTTGGAAAGGCACAGAATTTTGTTTCCCTAAGTCTTTTTTGTCTTTCTCTGTCCCTTCCTTAAATTCAAGCATTCCTTCATTACAGCAGATTCAAACCAAATCCTAATTGGCTATTCTACTTAAACAGATTACTTCTTCACTCCAGATTGGGGTTTAGAGTTATCTTGCTTAGCTTGTTAAAATTGTGTGCCTTCACTTACTTTAGATACCTGATGAACTGAAAATTTGTATTTACTAAATGTTTTCCTGAATTAAAAAAAAAGGAATAGAAGTGGAGGATCACATCGTAAGCTAGAATTTATGTGTTTGCTTTTAGTATCTAATAAAAACTATTTTTGTGTGTACTGTCTAGTTCAGAGGCTTCAATATGATTTCTAGAAGAGTTTGCAGCTGTTAGTGTGAAACTGGATCGTTTAATATTTCCTTTGCCTTGCTTTTTGCATAGGTTACAATTATCCTCTTCACAACTGTAAAACTTTCTCTTTTCCTTTGAAAGGGGGACACAATTGCTCCATGTCAACATTACACCTGCATTGCTATGTTTGTACCAGAATACACAGAAAGACAAAGATCAAGACTGAAAAACTTGGGATGTTACCATTAACGATATTTGTTTCTAAAGTAAACTTTGTGGGATGGAGTGGGAGCCTTTGTTATGATTTGTGGAGAATATGAACATTTTAACATTGACAGTGTGACTAGTTGAATGTCAATAATAATTTCCAAAAATGAGCCTTACAATTTGTGAGATACCGATATTGTTAAGGCAAATATCTATCAATTAACTTTATATCCTGAAATTATTTAGCACAAAAAGTGTATCAGATTCTGATTAGTTAGGTCTTGGACTCTTCTTGAAACAGTACAAACATCAGCAAAATATGCCAGGAGCTCCTAAACATTGAAATACATATATTCAAGACTATATAAGAATGAAGGTTTTGTTTCTGGTTGCTGTTTAATCTTAGGACATACACAGTAAAACATTTGTGTTTGCCCACACTGCAAGTCTTCCACAACCTTTTAGAGCTGTCTTTATGATTTCTGAAGGACAGGCTTCTCTGGTGGGTGTAAAGAAGTCAGCTAAAATGGCATATTTACAGAGCAATGCTACACTATAGTACAGTGAATAGCATGCAAATCCTGCTCTTGGCCACTGGTGTGCACTGCAGACCTACAAATGCCTCCATAGGCAATGACCTCTGTGTTGTTCCAAGTCACTCTCTGGCAACTGTAGCAGGGAGGGGATGGTTGCTCTGGACAGCTTAGTTGGCTGAAAACAAGTGAGGGAAATTATTTGCCCGGTTTGAGGAGCATGAACAATATATGACAAGTATAAAACAATAGCTTTAATGGCTATATTAGCTAGTCCAGACTATTCTGTTTACTCCCAGTCTAAGACGGACAGAAATAGTTCATGTCTGAGTTGTAGGAATAACTGCATTTCATAGGCCTGAAAATAAGATTTTTGATCATTTTATAGACTATTAAAAATGATAATCTCTTTGTGTGAGTTAAAGGAATCTTTATAAAGCCAGTAGATCCTACAAAGACTGTGGATACCAAAGGCTCTTTTAAAATGTTGTTCTAATTATTGTGAATTCAAGTGACTTTACAGAGTGATAAACAAAAATAATTTCCCTGTGGAAAAGTTTGGTTATTTCTACACTAGATCTAGAATTTGGAATGTTCCTGAGGTCAGCCCTCGATCAACAGAGAGGCCAGTATGATTTTTCAAACATCAGTGAAGGGAATGATGCAGTTACCTAAGTCTGGACAACTTTTAGAGATGTATCAGATCAGATCTTCCACATACACCTTACCCTTTGCACAGGCCTTTCCAGGCGTGAAAGGTGGGATGAAACTGCTACTAATTTTCCCAAATGAGAATTTAATGATTATTTTCCATATTCGTAAATGACTACATGACGGATAATAAAAACAACACCATCAACAAAAACAACAGACCAAAACCAGGATTTTTTTTATATGAGTGGGTTCTGTTAAAACAGAATGATTAAAAAGGTAAAAAGGACAATCCTTAGTACTGCAAGTTTGCACTTATTTCTTTTATTTATTTATGTACATGTATTTATGTAGGCATATATGCCAGAAAGCATTCTATTCTACCAAGCCAAAGCTGCATCATTTATTAAAATCTGTTTTGCCTGTAGGTCTGCCCCCAACAGTAAATATAACCAGATGAAGAAGTGTTTTGAATGCAAGAGAGAGAGATTTCAGCACTAAACTTTATATTTTGAGAGGGATACATATGTATATGCAAATGAAGCAGTGTTTGTCCTAAAGATTAGCTTTTTTAGCAATGATAATTTGGGATATCTTAGATCGCTTGAAAAGTCCAAAATAATGACTAAATTACTTCTTTGTGGTGTATTAGTATTGTCAACTCTCCATATGGTTCTGCATCAGAAATGCATTATTTGCAGTAGAGAGAGTTTTCATTTCTTTTTTAAATGAAAAAAAGAATTGTTAATCTGATTTGTGAAAGATGGTTATATATTCAGAATATGCCTTTCAGGATTATATTTTAATATTAACTTAGTTTTTTTTGCTTCAGTAAATATTCCTGCCGGTAAACCTACTTGTTATTCATTTGCATAAAATCAGTTTGAGGGAAAATAAACAATATTTATTTTTTTTTAAGATAATGAATTCATTATAACAAATGGTAGAATGTACAAAATTAAATCTAGTATAAATAATAAACATCTGACATGTTAAAGACATTGGATTAAAGATGGAAATATTTTGAACTTCATATTGCAGTTCATTTTTGTCTATCCATATCCACTTAAAAATTACAATATCTCATTTATTTTTAAGAAATCCAATTGTTTTATGTTTCTTTTTAATTGGAAAAAATAGCTTTAGATCTTTCTTTTTCTTAGTTTTTGAAAATAAATTACCTTTTCCAGGCATGACAAGTACTTGGTCTTTCTAGTATACAATAAAGAAAAAGGCTTCTTTTTCATGGGAAAGAAATTAGATTCATATTTTTCTCTCTTTTTTTTTTTTCATTTAAAATATGTACATATGTTTTTTGCAAGCACTTTCCAGGATATATAGACTGATTCTTAGACTTTTGGTGATAAATCTCTTTGATAATAAAATCTGCCAAAGTGTTGCTTTATTTACGCAGTCTAACACTTTTTTACATGCTAACAGTTGCTATTGCAGACACAGCAGGACTGTCAGAATTGCTATGTTCAATCATAAGTCTGTGCAAGTCATGAAGCCTTGTGAAAACCACTGCAGTATAGTAATCGAGAGTTTAGACTTCATTATATAGTAGTTGAACCACACCAACTTTTTGACTACCCTTGAAAGGAAAATTTAGAAAGTTTTAGAATTTTTGTCACTTCAAGTCTCTCACCTAGGATATAGTTTCAACTCATGGAACTTTAAAGATGGTTAGGTAATTTATCTTCCCAAGTTTCATGAGTGTAGAGAAAAAGTCAGGATTAGTGCTTTCATTGTGGTGGCTGAAATGGAAGTTTGTTTTCACTCAGCTACAACATACACAAGAGACTTGTATTACTTCTCAAACAAAGCATGGAACAAAGAACTAGCCTTATGGTTTTTTTTCCCCCCTTTTATTTTTCCTGCCTAATGTGTAATAAAAATTTGCGTCTTTAGCATACATGTTTAAAGCAAAGAACTGACTGGCTCTGAAATAAGTTCCTTTGAACTGTAGCATAAATGTTTTCAGATTCTAATTAAGACAAAGGATTCAATCATAGGGAAATGTAACAAATATTTTGTTTGGCTACAGTCAAAGTCTTTCTTGTTTACATCAGTGGAATACCACATTTTTCTTTGAGAGAAAAAAAAAAAAGAAAGCAAAAAAGATATTTAGAATGTCCTGAAGTCAGTTGTTGTCAATATGTCAATGAACTCTGGATCAGTGTCTAATTTGAATTGAGTGTCTGGTGATAAAAATTATGTTGGAAGAGTCTCAGATCACTTATTTGAATTAAAGCTGTCTTCTCTAGATTCATGGTCTGAAAGGAAACCTATGTGGAGGCAATGTCCTATGCTATATTCTTCTTGAATCTAAGCACCATGGCACCACATTTTCTTTGAACAAGGTCAGCTCTTGCATTTTGTGTCTCCTCTTGATCTTGTGGGTCAGAGAAGTAAGTAATGTGAAATATTGACTTCACCTGTCCCTTTTGGTACAGACTATTTTTAGGGGGGAAGCTTACTGCTTTTAAACAGCTTAGATGCAATCTTGATTTTCCTCAAAATTTAATACATGCCAGATGAGACTTGAAAGTTTTTATTATATGTTTGATATGGATTACTTTGCCTATAGGGAAGTAATGACTATAAAATCTAACTTGACTTCACACTATCTAGCAATTATTATTCTTGCAATATAATATTTATTTTAGGCCTTTGCAATTAGAGCAAACATATCCTGTTTCCAACATTACTTAACTAGTGGTTAAGAACTAGGTTTTTTTTTTCAGTTAATCTGAAAAGCCTACAGTCTTTATCATCTGTACAATAAAAGTGATCTCACATCACTGACAACATAAATTTGTAATGTGTTTTGACTGTTGCTGTCAGTTTTGATGTATTGTTGGTATGATTCATTAACAGCTATTTTGGAAACTGTACTGTAAATTGAAATAATTTTACACAGTTACAAGAATGTTATTAAATAGTTATGAGAAAAATATATGTTTAAGAACATAGGGCTAATTTCTGTTGTTAGGTTGAACAGTGTTCTGATCTGCAGCTTATCCTACTGATACAAACTAGGAGATTCCTGAAACTGATGAAAATTTGAACTTACAGTGACAGGTTCCTGTCATGCTGACCAGTAGTGATTTATTATTTTCATATGGTCCCTCATTTATCTACACTTTTGGCTGAAGTCAGCAACATAAGGAACTACAGTCAGCATAGAAGGTCAGGTTAGGAATCAGCTGGAAAAAAAAAAAGATGTTTTTCCAATTACTTATAATTGGCAGGTAAAACTTTCAAAAAATAAATTACTTAATTTTTAGATGCTTTTCTGCTTGACTATATTCGTCTTCTTGTGACAAGTCCCTGCAATTTTTGAACAAGGTTATTTTCTTTTCATTCTACAGCACTTATTAGAATAGTTCACGGTTCTTTCTGTTGCTTGCATTAGTTTATGAGCATTGCTAAATATACAACAATAGATGACTGCTGAAGGCAAAGTGGGGCAGCCTCTCTAGCAGGCTGGCCTTACAATGACATTTGTATGCTGTTCCCCAGTAAAAATCCAAAATTAAACAAGTAAATTATGGTTTGACCATTTATTGCACTTTTTGTAGGGAATAAAAAATGTTTTTTTATGCTTTTTGTATGGTTTATAAAAATATTTGATATCATATATGTACTATGATACATAATATGATATATATATCTAAAATATTTACAATAATATATATAATACAACAATTTGCATTAGTCAGATTCGGCTTTCTGAGGTATAGTATGGTGTTAAAAGAATAAGCAAGCAAGCAAACTAAAAAATAGACCAGAAATAACCAGCAGAGGCAGGCCAACTTCAGATAATGAAACTGGAAACCTTGGTCTGTCATTTCAACAATACTTAGATGATGAGGGAAATAAGCACAGTTTATTACAAGTTCTCAAATGTTATTTAATAAAAATAGCTGCTCTCAGCAGAGGCCTGTTTCACCCTCTTTTGAAATGTAAGACACAATGTCTAATATCGAATCTTGAAGCACAATGAGGAATTAGTGAACAAGCTTTTTGATTTTTCATAAAGCTAAGATGTCACTGAGGCAAATTAAGGGATGAAAGCCCATGCTTTGCTTCAGATCTTTTGGTTACAAATGCTCCAAACCAGCTGCCCTTTGAGATTTAAAATTAAATTAGGAGAAATAATTGCTATAATCCCTATGCCTAAAACAATCTTTGCCATTTACTATTTTTAATACATTTTGTTTAATCTATTACCACTGCCATCCCTGCTGTGTTCTGTCATAATCCAATCAGCTAAAAAAAAAAGCATGATAATGTTTGTAAAACAAACAAACAAACAAATCCCTTTCAGTATGAGTTTTCTATTTTTCGCTTGCTCATCTGTGAAACATAAAAATTGTGGGTTTTGAGGTTAATTTCAGGTACATTTTCTAGTTAAGTTGGTGGTTAATATTTGTATTTTTGCCATCTACAGGAAGGATTGGATGGAGGATCTGGGGAACTACAGGCCTGTCAGCCTGACCTTGGTATCAGGGAAAGTTATGGAGCAGATCATCTAGAGGGTGATCACACAACCTGTGTGTGATCAGACGCAGCCAACATGGGCTCATGACAGGCAGGTCCTGCCTGACCAACCTGGTCTCCTTCTATGACCAGAGTACCCACCTAGTGAGTGAGGGAAGGGCTGTGTACATGGTCTACTTAGACTTCAGTAAGGCCTTTGACACAATCTCCCACTGACTTCACTTCATAGAGCTATATCAAGTGGGAATATTTTACATGACATATTTCTGTAAGGTTATTTCAAAATTTGGGATGAGAGATTTTGAGTGAACTAGATGTGACACTAACGGTCCTTAAATGGTACGAGGTTTACATTGTAAATTCATTAATAAAAAAGTTATAACGTGCATTAGAAAGGGTGTTGTACAAAGAAGCCCCAGATACCCAAAAGATGTAGTTTAGATTCAGTTTGTATTTTTTGAATTAAGGGAAGTCTTTGAATCTGTGTGTCATTGTTCAATAAAACTCCATGTTAAAGGATACTTAAAGGTACTCCTGATATAAAATTAAGAGTTATTTTACCAAATTATGTTGTATTTTACATTTATGTAAAATGAGTACTTCCTTCTGTCTTGATAATCAAGACTTCAAGTTTCTGCTTTGAGGGGATCCCTTTGCATAAAGGCATCCAGTGTATCTTGATGGATCATAGCAAGTTGGTCATAAGCCAGCAAGGTGCCTTTTTAGCAATGAAGGTCAACAGCATCCCAGGCTGTATTAGGAAGAGCATTGCCAGCAGGTCTAGGGAGGTCAGTCCTTCTTCACTTAGCACTTCCGAAGCCACAGCTTATGAGTTAGATTTTAATTTGAGGATCAGTTAGGACATGAGTTTCAAGCAGAAAGTTCTCTCCTTCAAGGAGATGAAGGAAAAATGAGAGTATGCTAGGAAATACAAGCAGAAACCAGTAGAGTAAGGTAGCAAGTAGTGGGAAGGATCTAAAAGAGAAGTGTGAGGGAAGATGTGAGCCTGGATGTCCTAGGGAAAAGTGAAAGCCTAATGCCTAGTGGAGCAGGGTGCAGGTCAGGTCCATGCACGGGTGCTGACCATATAACACCATGTTCCACAGCTGACGTACTGAGAAGATTTTTATTCCTGGTTTGTCAGAGTGTAGATTTTGAAGGTTGTAAAATAATCTCTCTCCCATGTATGGGAGAGAGCTCAAATCTCAGTGATAAATTCAGGAATTATTAAAATTGGAGGGGTTGGGATACCCAAAAGATATCAGAGGTGATATTGAAGGTTTATTGAAGAATTATGGAATCACATAAATCACATAAATGCGATTAAAATTATAACATTTTAAGTGGAAATTTTGTACTCCTCTTTAAACACTTTTTAAAAATCATTCATGTTTTGCCAAACTTTGATGTATTTATATATATATTTCTCTTTGTAGGTAATTGTTAGAGAATAGATTACGTATTGGTAACTGACAAACTATATTATGTTTCAAGTACTATACTTAACTGAATCACATAATAGGATAATGTAGTTATGTAGTTATGTTCATACTGCTTGCTCTCAGTGAATTTGTGCACATCACAGACATTAGTTGTGAATAATACAAATTAATTCTTGTAGTACTAAACTTAAAAGCAGAGACAAAATTATTTCTGGAAGAATTATTTGTGACATCCTTTTGTCTCTTCTGCTTAGACAAAAATGCAAGATAAAGAGAACAGCAAAACTTAGATACTTGAGAAAGGAAAAGATACCGAAGAGCGAAGATTTTAAACAATATTTTTGGCTTCTATCTGGAGAATGTGCTTATGGTGATTATTTCATCTAGGCTACTTAGAATTTCAGTCAACATCAGTGTAGGTGATAAAACTCAATGTATGCAAATACACAGCTTGCAACCTTTTTGACTGCAAATATGTATATAGTCTGAGAGATCCCCAGGTGGGAATAGTGTTACAATATTTCAATATCAGTATTAACCAATATGAGACAAAGCTGTGCCAAGAGCCACTTTTAGAATGGTGACATAAGACTGTATGTTCTGTTTTGTAGTACAAATTGGCTAGAGATGGTCATGAATGGATTTTTACTAGTTTTACTAGTAAAACAAATTTACTAGTTTTTGAATGGATTTTTACTGGTTTTCTAATATGTGGAAGATGTGCTGGTGCTCCCAACAATCAAATATCCTTTCTTATATACATTGGACTTTGGAATCTGTTTTGTCTGGGACTTAGCTGGTACAAATTACCAAGGGAAGTGTTTTCCTGGGACTAGTAACATACTAGATTTGCACGTTGGACTACAAGTTTCTGAGGATATAAAAGTTTGGTCTTAATTGATAATAAAATACATCGTTCACTTTTCATATGCATTAGTAACTTAGTCAGCTAGGACGTGTGGATATTTCCCTATGTTTTTCCTAACTGCAAATATGAATATTTTTTGGGGGGTAAAATAATCAAGACAAAACAGAAGCCCTTCATAGATAAACAATAAAAATGAGTGCATACTATGCTAATATTCTCTTTACAGGTCTCAAGACTAGATAGATAGAAACAGTTATTGTAAGAGTTCTAATTATTTTCAAGTAACTGCTGAAAGTAGAATTTTGGATAGACATTATAGTAAATAATAATTCTGGCATTCATTAGCAAAAAAGCTTTTCCTTGAATGCATGTCAAATTCGCTGGAACAACAGCTAGTTAGTGTTATACTACTTCTTCATATAAATTTATTGATTTTAGTGAAGTTCCATCAAATGTATTCAACAACCCATGTAGATGCTACATTTGAGAAATGAAGTTAGCAAACATCAGGACTATCATGAAGGCATTTAAAGGTATGTATGTGGACTATTGCAGTCTACATCAAAACAAACTAATGAAATAATCCAATAAAACCAAGACCAAAATCAACATGTAGGAAAGATCTGTGAGATAAGAGCCAGAGTAATTCCTCTGCCCTGGGCATTTTTTCTTTTCTTGAAACTATTCTTACCTCTCTGCAAGTCTTACATTGTGGTTATTGTAGAGTTTCAGCATATAAATTTGATCTGTGGACAATTTAGACTTCTGCACAAATCGCTGGTGTGGTAAATTAATCATACACACAAAAAGTTTCTTTGTATGAGCAGATGGGGAAGAGGAAAATAAATGCCAATAAATCAGCAACTTTTCTTTTTATTTCAACATAGTGCAATGATATCAGCTTACAGCAGACTCAAACACTGTACAGGAAGCAAAGGAAGAAATATTTGATTACTAAAAATGCTGGAGCTCAGATGCATGCATTATTATGTACATAAAGGATTAAAACGTTCAATTTGTTGCAGGGTTTGGTGTCTCGAGATATTGTCAGAAACAATAACATTTATCATGCATTCAGTATGCTTCCTGTTGGGCTAAATGGTGTTCTTAGCAGACTTGCTTACAATAAGAAAAAAGCATAGCAGATTAATTTTATTCTTATATTGAATTGTTACTTGAGGTACTTGTCAAATAAAAAGGTGGCCAACATTTGTTTTCCTCTTTCCAGTGAAGGTAGTGTTCTGGATTTTGTTAGCCTTCGATTATTTCTTGGATAAAAAAAAGAGAAAAAAAAAAAATCTAGAGACAGCTGCATATACTGTAAATAGCAATTGCAAAGCTGCCTAATCTCACACATAGTAAGCAGCCTGTGCACAGTACCGCTGTGCTTGGGAGCAGGCGATTGGTAGATTTGCTTTCAGACCCAAGAGCTTTTCCTTTTGCTACTAAGTCCTTACAGACTTTCAGAGTTAGAAATTTAAAACAAAATAAAATTACCTGAAAACTAAATAAAGGGCCTAAAAACAGAGCAACTAACATTCCTCCACATTTTGTAGTTAACCAAGATGCTTGAAAGTGTTCCTTTTTCACTGAGTAGAAATGGGTACCTTGCATACATGAAGTCTTTCTTCTACGCTTCTCGAAAGTGGAGGGATGCAGTGAAATGGAAAATTAGGCAGTAATTGTATAAAAAATTCTGGATAAAACTGGTTGATATTAGAATGTAGGTTCTAGGATGGCTATTGACAATTCAAAATCACAGTTTTATTAGCCTCTGGTATGTAAATTTTGACTAAAGAAAATTATAAAATATTTTGAAACAAGGACATTTATGATAAATACAGTAATAGTAATTTCTGTAATTTCTGGAGTACTCAGAAATACTGAGTATTTCAGTAGATAAGCATTCAGATTAGTTTTTAATTTTTAGCTTTGTAGACTTCAGTTTACATCTGCAAAACAATTGTACTGAAGCTCTGCGCTAGGAGGAATAAATTAGGAAGCAGCCGAGTAGTTCAGACACTCTGGTGCTAAAGTATGCAAAGAAAATCTTGACATGCCAGAGCATGACCAAGTCCTTTACTGAAGTTTCTGCATGTATCCTGTAGTTTAAATGGTATTTTAAAATATATGCTATCCTATTAAGAATAAAAAGTTATATAAAAACAAAGCAAAAACAGTGCAGCCACACTCTGTATGGAAGTTGATGAGTATTCAGAGTTCTCAAATAAACTGAATTTCAAACTGTATCTTCTTCAAAAGCATTAATATGTGAAGACAAAGGAATGAGTAATATATATATATATATGTACCCGTATACATGAGTCATATATATATATATATACTTATACACACATACCTTTACATAATGGATATACATGTGTGTGTGTATATATATATATGTATAATGGAAAGAGAAAAAATCTGAACCAAAGCTAAAAAAAAAAAATTGATCTTTTCACAAGAACAAAATGCCATTTAAATGAAATATTATATATATATTTCTACACAAAGAGACAATTACTATGCTAGATGGCAGTTAAACCTCTCTATAAGGAAAAAATTACATTCCAGAAAAATGAAAATCAGAATTACAGGCAGTAGGGTTTCTTTTTTATTTTCCTTCATTTTTTAGAAGGAATTTGTGAATCACAGTCAATTGGAGGTGGTATCAGTCTGATACCTTGCCTGGAAAAAAATTCAGCTCAGGATACAGAAGAGAGGAATAAGAAGTCAAAAAGTAGAGCTCAGAGAGCCTTAGGGAATGATGAAAAGGGCTACTTCTTGGTTTTGGAAGACAGGAGGCTAGGAAAGACCTTGAAGTCTAAAATGGGAATTAAAATCTCATGCTGTAATAGGTCATGAAGAGAATTGAATTAATGTTCAAAGAGAGAACTACTTTGCTTATGATTTTGGTAAGTTACTTTCTAATGTTACTTTATATTTTCCAACTTGTCTACACTCAAAAGTGTCCCTACGATTTGGTTTTTGTTTTTTTTTTTCCTCACAGGAACAGCATTTTAATACATTTTTATCAGTTAAAACAGCAGCAGCTCTGCCCTTAATATTTCTTATGAGCCCATGGTAACTCTCAAATATTGATGGTACAACTGCAAAACTGTTGTAGTTCCAGGCTCAGGCTTGAAAAGGTTCCTTAAAAATGTTGACTCTCTTTGAGAGATAATCTGAAGATAATAGTCCTATATGCATTATAGAATTTGCTTCAGAAACAAAGTACTTCCTTCTGCTGTGTTTTGTAAGTCACTATAGAATGTAGTGGGGAAAACAGTTCCATGAGTCAGAATCACTAATTTCTTTAGGATGCTTTATAGTTATTTTTGTAGAGTTTAGGAGGATGCCATGACCACTAATTTACTTTGTAATCAATCTGTGGTTCATTCCAACTCAAGCTAATTCTTGCTTTAAGTTTGAAGAGTATTTTGTGGCCTAAATGAGTGCAAATACCCTCAGTGCAGTATGACGTGAAGAAGTGAAGATAGCAGGAATCTGTATACAGAAATTTGTACACAGTCCTCTTGCTCTGCATCCTAAAACAAAAGAAAGGAAAATTAAAACATACTGATTTTATATTTTCATTGTTGAGCTCTGCAAGGTGAAAACAGGTGTTCTGTGCAAAATATGACACAGGCAGCCTGAATCTACTTTTTTAGGTTCGTTTCTTTAAACAAGAATTCTTTCCTCTTGGGGTCAAAAGTCTGGAGGCCATATTAGGTTTGCTTGTAGATTATCAGTATGAAGACAGATAGCACAAGAAGTTAATATTTCCATGAGGTTATGGAAAGCTCAGATTGTGAGTAAATGCACTAAACCTGTTCTTTTTTTTTTTTTCTCCCTTGGTTGTAGAATTGTAGTCAGTTCTGTTCTGGAAAAAGTCATGTAGTTAAAGTATCCTTTTTTTGTTAACTGTTTTTGGAGAACTTTTCTGATGAAATGCTGTTATTAAAAAGTGCCAGTCTTGTAAAAACAAAAACTTTTGCTGAGGAGATTTCTTATTTTTTTGGCATTATTTATTTATTTTTTTATTTATTGTATTATTGACAGTCTGTATCACATCAAATCAAACAAAACAACTTTTTTTACCATAATACTTGATTTCTCTCCATCTGTATTCTTAATGAGTTTTAGATCACAACTCTTTAAATACATTTTCCTAACTTTGACCATAAACTTTAGGAAAATTAACTGAATTTATGGAAAAAAAAAAACTCTAAATGAATTTTCCTTGATCCACCATATTCCTGAGGAATGTGTGTAGGATTTTACTCCATTTTTCACTTTCAATATGGAAACATGTCCTGCTTTTCCATCTCATCATCCTTTTTGTACTGTCATCACTCCCACAGGTTGGCAGATTATTTGTTGCCCTCCATCCTGCCCTATCCTCCCTTGACCAAGGGGAGGGAGAAAAATTAGTTCAATCATTTTTATGTTGTCTGAAATTATAACTTTAAGACTTTTCTACTAATGAACTGTATCAGAAACACTTCTTTTTTTCTGTGTCTCTGTTTCTCAACATCTCTGTCTTTTGTATTAGTTGTAAAAAGGTGTAGGTTAGCTCTAAGGCATAATTATCCAGCTTCAAAAGGTCAGTACACTGAAGTTTATTATTTCCACTGTTCACCTTAACAGTTACCACTTCGCTTAGAGTTCTCTGACCCCACTTTCTGCTTCCACCATTATTAGTCTCTCTTTTGAAAAGTTAATTCAAACTAAGTATGTGGAGAAATTTTCTGGAGATAAATTAATCATATTTGAAGGGAAAACAAAAAATTCTTTTTTTTTTATGTGTAATATTGAATTTGGATTTCAAATTGATTTTCTTAGCTTTTTGATCACTTTGAAAATTAAAAAAAAATAGTTTTACCTCAGTTCATCAAAAATACTTATGTGCTCATGTGACTCTGTATGTCATATTTTAAAAATTCCCCAAAGGTCATTTTGTTGCAGATGTGAGGTAAGAATCACTGTTAGTCCTTCAATAATTTTATCTTCAAAATTGAAGTTTCAGTAATTAAAACCATCAACATAAGAACTAATTTTTACTATTCCCCAGTTATATCACAATTCATGTGCACTGAAAGGAGAGAGTAGACCTTAAAGCAGCAATGGATGAAGTGCCATATTTTTTCAGGTAATGAAATTACTAATTCCTTCTGGAATTCGTAATATTATTGGATTCATTGCTTTCATTGGATTCAAATTGGATTAATGTATCTCATTGGAAGAATACTGTAAATAACAAATATTTTTCCTTTATACTTGAATTCTTCTGCAAATGCTAACACATACCTTTACTTGTTATCAGAGTTCTGCAGGTCAGTAGTTTTATCCTTAAAGACTGTCATAGCATGATTAAATAATCAATTAAGACAAAACATAACAGTTCAGTCAGGTAAAGCAATATTTTTAAATAACCCTGAAAATATATGTGAATCTTCCTCTGCTTTAGGAGGATGGGGTTTTTTTGCTTATTTTCATATTTATATAAATAATCCTTGATTCTGACATAATCAATGTTTCTAATCAATGTTTATATATATATATATATATATATGATGGAAGATGATGGGGCCAGACTTCTCTCAGGGGTAGGCCAGTGGCAGGATGAGAGTCAGTGGGGACAAAGTGAAACACAGGAAATTCCACTTGAACATGAGAGAACATCTATTTATTTACTGCCAGGGTGATTGAAGAGTGGAACAGGCTTCTCAGGGAGGTTAAGACATGTGCTTAGGGCCATGACAGAAGTTTTGGGACATGATCTGCATTGGGAATTCATTGTGCACAAACTAGAGATGAGTTCTGTCCACTCAAGAGAAAGCTGGTCTTTTTACCTGGGAATGATATAGTCGCTGCAGTCATTTCTGACATTATGACTTGGTCTGATTGCTAGTCTGAACAGAATCCTGAAGCTTGGGATCCAGTACTGCATTTTGCCCATTCTTTCTCAAAGAAAGTGAGGGGTAGTCACTACAGGCTTTGAGTCCATTATATGAAAAGTGTCATCTGAAACAAGCATAAATAAAGATTGAACATCAGTCATGATTACGGATGTTCTGAAAACTAGCCAATGTACTGTTTCAGAAAATACCAGTTACTGAACTTTGAAAGGCAGTGATTTATACTAAAATCAATATTACCAAGTCTGTCTATTAATGATTTGGTACTTTTTAATTATATTTTTATAAAGTTTCTAGAGACTGTTATACATATGGAATATTAAATATTTACATTTATTATTGAATTTTGTAAACATGCTGAGTGCAATGAATTGAATTCTCACAGACCCAGATATAATAAAATGTATCTTTTACTTCAAATCTTGGCTTAGTAGACTTCTTGTGTGTAATTGCCTGCCTGAAATTCAATCTTGACTGGCTTTGTGTTTTTTCGCTGCCTGAAGTCCACCAAGAATGGATTAGTATTGATTAGTGTCACTACAGTGAAAAGGTGAACTTTCTAGTTTAGAAAATTTTGAGGTCTTTGAGGTCTTTTGAGGTCTAGAAAATTTTGAGGCAAATGCTTTGTAAGAACTTGGGTTATCTTGTATTCCAAATTTTTCATGTACACTCCTAAGACATTATCCTTTTTTATTGTGTAATGCATAAAGTGCAGTTTCGTATTTGTAGTACAGAAAGCAATAGTTTTAATAACCTTCTATGTGCTTAGTTTGAGAAACAAAATGTGTTTGCAATAGAGCTGTATGATCCCTTCTTTTCCAGTTACTGTAACTGAATTCATTAGAGTTTTTAAGAAGGCTGCAGGAACATTTGAACATTCAACATTGTCTTCAGCATTGGAATTATTATCGCTTCAGACTCTTTATATTACTAGGGGCACCATTCAGAAAACAATAAGGTACAAATCATCCTATCTTGATTTCCTAATTAATCTTAGTATACATGTTTATCATATTGCAAAGAATTTAACTTGGGAAATAACCTCTAAAGACTATAGAGGAACTTGATTTTGAAATACATATCTTGAAGTACAGCCTTTCATGTCTGACACAAAAAAAATGAGGAAACAAACAAACAAAAAGAACAACCACAAGAAAAGTAGTTGTATGAAGGCTTTTCATGCAAGGCCAAGTCCATAATGTAAAAATAACTGCAGAGTATTGTAAATTGTTTGAAAAGTTAGAATCAGTTCCCAGTTAGTCTGTCAATATGATGCAGAGCATGAAGGAATATGTTCCGTTCCTTCTTGCATGCTAATTTACCTGACTTTAGATCAAAGATCCATTTTAGTTTTAAGAAGGATTTAGAGTTCTTTCCAATTACTACCCTCCAACAGTATATAAAACTTCTTAATATATAGAACGATCTTAAAGTCAACACATTCTGTGTCATAATTCTGTGTTTTGGATGGGAAAATATTTAAAGTCTTACACTTAACTTTTTATTTGTTTATTTGGTTTTTCTTTTAGAGGAACAAATCTGCTCTGCAAATGTTCTGAGAAGGAACTGTCTGAGGAATTATCTTTTCTTTGTAAATTATAATGCCTTTAAACATAGTTCATTTTTGAACTCTCTGATAATTGACTTCTCTATGTGAACCAGCTGATAGTCATACATTTTATTTCTGTGAACTGGCTTAGATGATAAACAGAAATTAGAGATGACTAATGAATTATTAACCATGTTATTTTTTTCTTGCTCTTCCTTTCTTTACCCTAATTAGTGGAAGGAACTGGTATTTAAAAGATGATTAAATGACATTTATATTTTGGTTGTTTCTTTGTTTCCTAATAAAATGCATATATTTTGAAAGTCTGTCCTTTAACAAATGAAATATTTTCTGGAGAAATCCTAGCATAATTTTTTATTTAATAGGATATTGATTGTTGATGAATTTCTGTCCTTGCTAACTTTCATTTTGATTCATGCCTCTAAGTGAATATAAACTACTATGCAAATTGTTTCATCTTTTCTCTGGCATTTTCTCTCCTGAAGTAACAAATGAGCCCATTTTGCCCATTATGTAGGAAAACTCCAGTAGTATAAAATCTGTCAAAGTAATATGAATAAGATAAAATGTTGTGACACATTCCTAATGTCTGATTTTGCTTTGGAAGACCTGGACCAAGGATTGGTCTGTCTTTAACTAGATAAAAGACTAGAGTTTATTTATCCTCTACTTTTTTTATCTGGCTGAGGTGTAGCCTCAGTTGGAAAGCTGTTTGACTTTTCAGAGGAAGTGTGATTCAGTTTTCTTTTATTAATTCTCCCACATACATTAGCTGTTTTCTCTTGGAAAAATATTGTCTTCTTGATTGTATATGAAGAAAAGAGGAGTGGTTGACTCAGTATCATTGCCTAAGAGGAGGGATAAAAAATAATTAAATGTAAGATGAGGCAGTATTTCTCAGAGTCTCCATTTTTCCATTTACTGTTTTTATATAGAGTCAATAAATGTTTATTCTGATCATTCCTTGGAGTCTGTTAAGTTCCAGAATTTCTACAATTCTTACGCTGTCTAGAGCAGGATACTCCTCTGTTAGTGGTGTGTGTGTGCATGTACACAATGTACATATTTACATGAATATATCCATATGAACATCTCCTTTTACCTGCATAGTTTAAATGTATTTTTCAGGAGCCACATACATTTTTTTTCTTTGACATTACCAGTCCTCATACAAAATAACCATAGGCCAGGCAGACTAAAATACAGGGTTCATAGTGTGCAGGAAAGGGGATCTAATGTGGCCTGCAGGACCTTTTTGCATGAAGAAAGCACATTTCAGCATTTCAGCTGTGTTAACCTGCCTGTGAGAATTGCAGAGCCTGGCCAGGACCCTGCACTTTCGCCTTTACGAGTTGGTGTTTGCCCTTCTCTAGACTCTTTAACATCAGGGCATCATTGTGACCTTACAAGTTTAGTTGCAGAACAGGCTTTAGTTGTATATGTTTTGTAGTAGCTTAGTTTCATTACTGAGAATATTTCCTATCAATTAACAAGACATTGAGAGGCCCAGGGCCTTAGAAAACTAGAATAACTAATAACAGCATTAGACCACCAGGTAATCTTTTGTCCTTGTTTCTGAAGTTTCTAAATGCTTTTAATTGCTTAGAAGTAACATGGAGAACAGACAGGTTTGTAATTCAGTTTAGCTAGATAAACACATTCTTACAATTAACAACTTCTAAATTAAATTTCTGGGCTACTTTAATGCCATCATCCTCTGTGCTTCATTTCAGCTGCTTTACACATTGCTGGTCACTCTGGGTTTTAAAAAAAAAGTAACAAATGTCTGTAAAAGCACACCCACATCTCTGCCTCTCAAGCCTTCTTGGCTCAGACCTCCTGTTTCTTCAGCATAAAAAATACCTTCTGGTATTGTCAGTCCCTGTACTTTTATCACAATATAGTCTCTAGTCTTCACAGAACTGCAAGTCGTTAAGTCCAGAGTATTTTAACTTGTGTGTATGGATATTTTTCTCCTCCTTTTTTTTTCCTTTTTCTTTTCCTTCTTATTTTTTTTCTCCCAGCAGCTGAAATATCTGCATTATCTCACTTTCACAAATTTTAGATATTCTAATCAATTTTAATCTTCTAATGGGTACATTTTAATAATAATAACTTGGTAAAAATAAGTATCTGTTAATAAACATCTTCTGGTAAGTATATTTTAGTATCTAATGAGTGTCTACAAAAATAAATATTTTCTTTTTTATCTGAAGAATATTTGATACTTCCTTGATATAACCTCTCTGCAGTTGTCTTTGAAGAATAAATAAAACCAATAGTGAGGTTATAATGTTCTATCAGCCATAAGATGGCTTTTTTGATACTTTACTACATTCCTCATATTTACAGATTAAAATAGTGAATTCACAAAGCTTACTTATCGTTATTATAACCATTATATATAACCATCCTTGCTTATCCTAACCTTATCAGCATGTTAAATTTGATTATAAAGGACAGTATTTCCTGTAAGAATAACCATTGCAAACTCAAGAAACAGTGTAGTATGAAATATAAAATGTTTTCTCCAGTTCTTAGGATAGTGGTCTCTGGTACTAAAGACTCAATTTAGAACTTCAATTTAATTCATTATTGTCTTTCAAAAGCATAAACAGGCTGTAACTAAAGATGTGATTACATTACATGTTCTTGAGAATAAAAAGTGAACTCTGACACCGTCAGGCTGAATTTAGATCAGTTTCAGTGTTATTTAAAAGATACTTGTATTGACTTTTTTAAGGACTGTTATTTCACAAAGAATAGGCAGAGAAATAAGATCTGGTTAGCAGTGACTATTTTAAAATGTGACCTATGTTTTATTGTTGCAAAGTTACAAATAATGAAAAACTGAATCTCTCCCCCTCTTCCTCCCTTTATCCTTTTAAATTTCAAGCAATTCAGTTGTGTTCAAGCAGTTCAGTTGTATGAACCTTGGAGAAGTCTTATCTCAGATTATTTTCTAGGAAACAATGAAACTCTGAGAGGATTGCCCTTAGTCCCTGCGAAGAACACCCTTTATGGTGTCCTGTCTTTCTGTTGTTCTGCAGGGTACAGAAACAGAAAGTAAATTCCTTTCCTGTTCGAGAGGTGCTAGGTGGAAAAGGGGAAGCCTGACAAAAAGATGAAGTAGGACTCAATGGGAAATGGGCCCAGAGAAGAATTGACAAGAAGACTAGGAAGCAGAAATGAAGAAGAAAGTTGAAAGAATCTCATGAAGAAAGGCTGGGAGGGGGAGCCGGGGAGATAAATAAGTTTCGGTAAGCAGAGGATGGTGATGAAGATCGTAAAAGACAGCTAAGAAACAAGTCATTTCTCTGTCTTGCTGATCACTTCCTAGGAAAGAGAACTGGAGGAAATAGCCTTACTTCTTATTTCTCATTTGTCTAAAGATCTACATGAATTTATACTGACTCTTCTCTGTGGATATATTTCCTTCATTTTATGTTCTCCCATATCAAGACTTCAATAATCTAGGAAGTGCCTGCTTTCACTGAGATTCTGGAAACTGAATTAATAAAAGAAATACAGTCAGTAAATGTACGCGTGATATTACCGGTGGTATATGTCTTTTCATAAATAATGCTTTTGGGATAAGATAAAAAGATTTAGGATAAAGTCTTCAAAACTGTTGGATATCTTTGGCTTCTTTGGTTTAAATGAGAAAATAATAAAAATGATATTTTGATGTTAGCTAAAACTATGTAAATCATCATCATCAGGTGGACTGATAGAAATTATCCTCAGTTCCTAACCTAGTTTTCGGGTAATTTATTTGTAACTGTTTCTCTTCGATTCTGAACTTCAAGTCATGAAATTGCAGAATAGACTCTCCATGATATCAAGATTTTCCTGTAGCTTTTCATGAGAGTGTGGTCGATACTTCTGGCAATCCGAGTGATTTAAATGACAGTTTCAGAAGTTTCACAACCACTTTGTAGACTTTTTAGAGTTGATCTGGTACTTGACCTTTTGCTTCTTGTTTTTCTTTTTCCTTCTGCTCCTTTTGGATGGAATAGAAAATGAAAATTAGTAGCACCACAAACACCTTACAGCACAAATTTGTATTCTTTTAAATTAGTAGATTTTAATCATAAAAGGTAAATTTTCATCTTTTACTTGTGTCTTAATCTTGATTCATAGGCACTTACAGTAAGCTGATGCTTAGCATATACTTGTTTTAAACGCCTCCTGTGTTTAAATTTTGTACATACAAGACAATTTAAGACAGAGATTAAAAAAAAATTGCTGCTGCACCTAGAACTTATTCCACCTCCCTAATCTGATGTATGTATGTATGTTACTAATTGTGTCTTTGATCTCTTTCATTTCTTAATTCTCCTTCAGAACTTTGTCTCAGACATCCTTCTATATCTCATTTTTCTGTGAAGCACGTTAAGAGTTATGACAGTCACAATCTTTCGTGTAACTTCTCTGTGCACTGGTTGTTCAGCTAAAACATGTGAATGAAACAGTATGACATTTGTGCTGTGCTTACAGCACCTTTCTCACGGCTTCTGACCCTAAAGAGCCTGTGAGAAGTGATTTGTCTAAAGATATTTCTTACTGAGTTGAACCATTATATCTTTTCTGAGTGGAAAAGATGGTGTAAAATGAAGTATTCATGCAAATTTTATTTTTAGATTCTTTACACAATATTATGATGCATGGAAGTGCAGATTTTTTACATCTATTGCCTTTTACTACACAGAGTTAGACTGAATGAGACTAATGATTTAATTGGAAAATTCCATTACTGGCACACTACTTAGCTCATCATCTGTTTCTATAGCTTTTACCTTTACAGCTTTCGTTTTATTGATTAGGAGTGCTAGGGGGAAGCACACGGCGATATTTCTAAGACTAGTTTTATCTCCTTCTAGAAAAAGAACAAAATGACATGTATCAGTGCACAGCAGTCAAATGAGTATTTTCCTCATCCCAGAAAATTTGGTTATTATTTGCAGTCTTCTCCCTCTTTTGTGAACCTACTGCTTTTAAAAAGATTATTCAGTATAAATATTTCACAGACTTTAAGTACCTGTAGGATTTGTACATTGGTTGGCTGTATTCTTATATCCAGGCTTTTCCTTTTTTTCCTTTTTTTTTTCCTTTTTTTTTTCTTTTCTTTTTTTTCTTAATTTAGCTATCCTATTTCACACTTGCACACTTGCCAAGACATTATTTCTGTTCTTGCCTTATCAATATGTTTCTGGTTATACAGATACTGTTATGCAATGCTAAGTGATGCTACATATTTCTCTGTTTTTTAAGTGGTTTCTTTTGCAGATACCAATTATAATCTATTGTCTATTTTAAGGATTCCTCACTGTTCTGTTCTTTAAGCATTTTCCAGGTTTCCTCTTTTCCATCTGATCTCAACATGGAGTACTGCTCTGCAGATAATATAACTCCAGAGCATGTATTTATTGCCTAATGGGATTGTTGGTTCGAGCTTTAGCTTCTTGCTGCATGTTGCTCAGCTCTGTAGTTTGAATTCATAGTTTTGGCCTTCAGAAATCCAGAAGGCAGGATAATGCTGCTCTCCTGTTCAGACCGTCAAGTCAAAAGCAGGTGATGGGGAGAGGAGAATACTCATCCAACTGGCTGGTTAGTTATGCAAAAGTATCTAGGTATTGATCCCATTAAAAGAAAACAAGAATTCTCATATTCTCTCTTTATACAGATTTGATCTTTAAGAGTATCCTGCCTGTGTAAGAAGGAACTAGTCAAGTGTTAAAGTAAATTTCTGTGACCAAGCAGTATTATTAGAAAAATAAAGTGAATCACATAGAGTTCATCACTAAGCAAGTGACAATATTACACATGTGCTTGTTTCCAGATTTATTAATATTTTGTCCATTTCTTCCTTTTTTTTTTCTATATTAAACAACTGTTTGAAATAGACTACCACACTTATGTACAGTGATCTGTCTTGGTGTATGACTGTGTGACAAAGACATTCAAAGTGTTTGAAATATTGGGTACATTAACTGGAAGGAGGACAAAAATAGTTGTAAGTTCAGGGATATTTGAAAAATCCAAGGAAATGAATTTGCAAAGATTATTGCTTTAAACTTGTTTAAACTTGTTTTTATAAGACTCTGTTTCTTCATGATTTGAGGAAAAATATTGTCAGCTAGTTTTCATCTCTACTTATAAATAAGACCTCTTTAAAGACTGCTGTATATATGAGAGCTCTGTCTCCTATGTCTGCTTTCTTTTAATAGATTACCACTACTTCCATGAAAAACCATGGGATCAGACTGTACTAATTCATATCATATTTTTGTAACATGCATTTTGTATTTGCAGTTTTATGAATCTCAAATACTATTTTGAGGAAGATACAGTTAATCAAATATTAAATATTTTTCTTCTTTAGTAATAAAAGTAAAACATAGCTAAGAGATTATCCATACTACATTTTTTTATTCCTCCAAAAATTTAGATCATTTTAAAGTATATTTATCTACAATTATTTTTAAGAAGATCATAGAGTCATCGAATCACTAAGGTTGGAAGGGACCTTTAGAGGTCATCTAGGGCAACCCCCCTGCACGCAGAGGGTCACCTAGAGCATGTTTTTTTGAGCTTCTTTGAAGCAAATGTTTTCTTGGATATGGAACACTTTTAATGAAACAGAGATTTATGTCACTAAGATCCATATCAAAATAGAATAAATTATTAGGAAAAAAATAGTATTTACAACTACAGTTGCAAAATAAAATTTATCAAGGGTTTGAGAAAAATAAGTGGAATGAGATTAATTCATTTTATTCCTGGTTTTGTGTCACAGATATTTCCATTTGAATTTTTAAATTTATTTTTTACTCTTCAGCAGAACAAAACTCCAAAAGCAAATAATTGTGGCACTGTTGTTTAATACTGTGATACTTCATTTTAGCATTGCTCATCAGGCAGAGAATTATCTTTTTTTTTTTTTTTTTTAGTCTCCGAGGAGAGGGGAATGTTATTGTGCTGATTAGGCAATAATGGTACATTTTCCTCCTTTAGTAGATTTTTAAAATGCAATATGTTTTGTTAGAATTAGTATTTGGCATACTGTTGCTTTATACAATTTATAGTTGCATTTCTGTTGAAACACTCATTTCAAACCCTTAGAAAACTCACTAGAGCTAAAAACAAATAAGAAAATGAATTCTACAGATGTGTTCATTTCCTCCAGCTAATTATGTTGGTATTTAATAAAAAAAAAGATTACAAACTTGTCAACAATTTGTATCAACACTCAACACCCTTTACTTTCCTCACCAGATTACTTCCACTTCCCAAAATATTTAATGTATAACTCCTAAAATGAGTTATATATTAAAAAAGGGAAACTATTATTGCATGTGACTAGTTAGACTTACCTTTAAGTTTGCTGTCATTTTTGAAATTTTCATCCAAGTCTATAAGTTACAATGATAAAACTTTCAAAGACTATATCAAGATTTGCCTTTCACATTTTGTACATTTGATAAAGAAATGGAAGACGTAAATTTTCTGATGTGTACAATCAAAAATTCTGTATTGTATTTTTTCTTAACTAGGACAAGAATTTCATTTTACCTAGTATATATATTTGGTATTGAACTGTAGCTTTCATGAGATAAAGAATAGCATGAATATGTTAGTTTAAAGATATGACATGCTATTGTACTGTATTGTACAATACATATGTGTATTGTATTGATAAGGGATTCTAATCATATAATTATAGAAGATTGGGTTGGAGGAGATCTCTAGAATAAATGGAGCTCAGTGATGAGACCTCAAATAAAGTTATTGTGAAATGTGTAGTTATTGATGGATTCATGGAAATATACAAAAGAGGATCTTTGCTATCTTTATTGTTATTATCGTTTCAACAGTCAGTTTCTCACTATTTTAAATGTCACTGAGGATGTTGTTTTTGGTCAGCAGAGTATCTTGAGCACGCAGAATAAATTGACTATCTGACTATCATCATTCACACTGTCCTTCCAGTAATAGCTGCTTACAGAGTACAAAGTTTCCACAAAGTTTTTTTTTTTTTAATTTGAAACAATACTGTAATACTGTTTTTCTCTTTTCCTTTTTTTCCTACACCAACATGTGGAAAAAAACAGAGGGAGAGGAGCGGAATTCCTATCTTCTCAACTTTATTGCGTTTTTTTTCCTATATGTTTTCCAGACAGTTGGGAATCTTAGCTGTAAATAATACTTATCTTTTCTATTTCAGCTAAGCACTATATACCACTAATTGCATGATATCTGAACAAATACTCCTCTGGTCTTGTATCCCACTTCTGACAGTGATCAAAGATGGGTACATAGGGAAGACCATTAAGAACAGGAAGAAAGTGCTTTTCCAGAGTACTGGCTCCTTATCAATTTATGGCATAGAAAGTTCCTAAATTAGAGTAGTATTTCTTCTACTTCAGTACTTCTTACTGAACCTTTACATATAGTATATTTACATTTTATATTCTATTTAATAATCCCTTAGTAATTCTTCATCTTCTACTTACTTTTTGACTGCTATTCCACTATTAAAAACAAATGAAATCCTGATTTATTTAAATAAAAACATCCATTATAACGGTAAGATCTGAAGTGATATTGGTGGACTCAAGAGTTGCTTTGATTTGCATTACTTTATATTTTTGTATGTGTTGTTTCATCACTCACTATATATTCACAGATCTTTGTGTGTTGCATCTCAGTTCAACCTACTGCCCTCTACCTCTTTTAATACCCTAGTACTAGTAGTAAACATTTTTTTCTTTGGTATTTAGCTAGGCAAGTAATAATTCAGTAATGTGTAGTTTTCTGTGTTTATTGGTTATCAGAATTTTCCTACAGTATGAAAGCTGATTTACTCCTCTCTTTTTTCTCTCTTTTTTCCCCTTCATTCAGTATCTAAATATTCATGTATATAAGTGCGTTTTCTCTTTTCCTTCTCTACCTAATTTCTATAAGAATCACTGAGGAAAGGCTTTGTCAAATACCTTTTGAATGCCAACCTCATCCTCTGACCCAGCCCTCAGTATAGATTTTATCTGAGCTTACTGAGTCCTTCAAAGAAATGTAATCGATTTGTAAGGCTTAAGTTCTTATGCATAAAATCCACTTTTATTCTTCCTCAATATATCATACTTGTCCATGTATCTACATACTTTTAATTCAGAATATTATTTTTCCTGATATTAGGTCTCTTTCTCTGCATCTCCCTATGAAAAATAATTGTTACTGAGTTGGCTGTTTTCTGGTCCTTTTGCAATCTCAGATGACTAATGTCTGTTTCTGGGTATTTGTCAATTTATTTAATAACATCTTCTATTTTCAGTTCAATTTAAGAGAGGTCTTGTAATATATTCCATATAAAACCTGGTTGCGGTACAATGATTTCCATGTTCTTCCTGCGTAATTTTAGATAAAATTTATGTAGTTCTTTTGCTTATTTCATTTTATCACATTGGCTGTGTAACATTTAACAGGCCATCAGGCTTCTTGCTCTTGATTTATTTGGAAAAGGACTAATAGATTTGATATACTATGCAAATTGTTGCTCATGCCCTATCTGGCTTGCCTTATTGTGTATTTACATAAATTTGGACACAGTTTGTGGCCTTTTCTATCTCTCTTCAAGTCTGAAGTTTTTGGTTACCTCCCACCACAGAATTTAAATGAACCAAATTTATCTGTTGCTTGTGTCTTTTCTGATAGATAAAATTTTCACAAACCTCTAAACTTCCCTTTACAAAGTTTTGGAACTGCCTGCTACAATATTTCATTTTCAATATTTTTATAATTCTTTTCATTTTTGTTTACTAATTATTTTATATAGTTACGATGTGTAATATTTTATATAGTTCCATCCAGGAAATTAAATGTAGTAGACTGTACCTCATAGTATATGAGTGTGAAATTGAGTTAACTTTTTTTCCTCTTCTTGTGCTGTGTTTTCAGGCTATTTTATAATATCTGTGATAATAGTAGAATTCAGATATTTTTTGATTCTACTTTTTACCAATATTTTGTTTACTCCAAAGATATGTTTCTTGCAGTACTGCTGATTCTAGAGGATCAGATGCTTTTTTCTTATCTCAAGCAATCTCATGATTAAGTTATCACTTGGTAAGGGAGAAATGTATATATCAAAGTCTGCTGATGTTCAATTCAAGTTTCTGTCTTTCAAATTCAAATTTGAAAGTTTCAATGCTTAATCTCCTGAGCTAGGTAGAAAATTGGGGTCTATGCAGACTATTTGTAATCTTGTCTTGGTGTCCCACTGGTATTTCCTGGGATGCATAAAGGACATATTTTCTCCTTTATGATAAGATACTTCTTACAGTTACTGAGTAGCTGAATGGAATTCTTCTAATTAACTTCTGACTTGTGCAAAAAAGCTTCTTTAAAGTAGCAGACTTTCATATTAATTTGTGGTTCTTGATAAACTCTCTTTTAAAACTGCAAAGGAAAGCTAAATCGGGAATAAATGCTTCGGCTTTACATTTTGGGCTTCTTTTGACGCTCTGGGAACAAGAAAGTTTGGCTGCTCTTTTGCTGTTTTGGACTTAAAAATGCATACCCACAGGTGCGAATGGTGGTTTGTGACATTCCTTTTCAACTCTGGAAATTTCTGTTCTTTAAGCAACCAGTGATGGGTAGATGAAATAGCTTGTGCTTTGTCTTGCTTTGCTAATACCTCACTGCTTTCAGGGCAGCTGTCTTGGGGTGCTCAGTTCATCCAGGAAACTGCAGGGAACAGGGCAGTTACAGAAAGAAACTCTGCTTTTTATCACTTATCCAAGTCTATGTATAAGGTGCATCTCTGCATTAAACACCATAATGTTGGACTAGATGACCTCTAGAGGTCCCTTCCAACCTTAGGCATTCTATGATTCTATGATTCATCCCAGTATAGAGCAACAGTAGTCTCATCAGAAGTATTTTGATTAACTTGTGCCTTTTATGCTTATTTGTGTTAAAGTTACTTCATCCTTGCATTCTGCTTAAACCTGTAATTACGGAGGACCATTAGAGGGCCAGATCAGAGGACCACTTTATGAATAATTTGTATCGTCTTGCTTTTTGGATTTGTTAATTAATCCTTCATAGTAGTTAATGTCTTTTTGTCTGTTTGTTTAATAACTATTTGTTTAATGACTATTCTGCATTATTAAAAAAAGACATTATTTAAAAATATGAAACAAGAGAATGAAATGTGTATATTTTACTTCACTCAGTTCCTGCCACAGAGTGGTTTAGGTACTATAACTATAGCTCAATTCTGTGGCACTAGCAAGAAAGCATGAAAAGGCAAAAGTTAGCTCTTAGCTCCTTAGCATTGGTTAGACTAACAGAGCACTTCACACATTCCTGAACCACCCATGCAGCTTGGTACTCTTGTGGCTTGCATGCCCATCTTCCTTGCAAGGATGAGAGGTCATGGTTTTGGTGAGTTCCTCATCCTGGTTGCTGGGAAGATCCCTGAACTCCTGGAATAGCCTCTGAATTCAGACAGTCTTTGGTAAATTTGGCAGCTTTTTTAAA
The DNA here is from genome assembly GCA_013389825.1 of Crypturellus undulatus. Lineage (NCBI taxonomy): Eukaryota > Metazoa > Chordata > Aves > Tinamiformes > Tinamidae > Crypturellus > Crypturellus undulatus. The sequence goes on along the minus strand of VWPW01011263.1, from coordinate 952,794 downwards.
GCAAAGAAAATAGATCTTTGCTGTAACTTCTGATATACCCTGACTGCACCCACTCTCATAGTTGCTGCCTATGAGCACTATCACACTGGGAGTACTAAATAATTTACAAAAGAGTCTATAGAGATTTTTTCTCCCACAGCAGGCTATTAAGAAATTGCCATGTGTAGTCTCTACTACAAAGGACACAAGAATAAGCACATTTTTAACTCAATACGGAGCATAAATAGAATCTGAGCACTTTGCTGATGATGGTCAGCAGTTCTGTGATTCCCTTTACTTGAAAGAAAATATTGATTACTTGACTAGTTCTGAGAGCAATCTAAAACTCTGTTGGAATTCTTAATATTACTCTTTTCTTGAGACAAGTTGTAGGAATAGAAAAGGAAACTTCAGTTAACTTACCTGTTCATAATAAATCCAGTATAGTTTGAGTTGATGGTTACTTTTATAATGATGCTTTTATCATACTGTCTACACATTTATTCCATTTATTTCCAACAGAAAGAAGAGAGGAAATAGTGACATGAAACCTAGAGAGTGAGAGTCACATAATCAATAAAAAGTTGTAACACAGCTTGCAGGTTGTTTTAATCTCAGAAAACTTTCCAAAGACCTTTGCTTACTCAGTGGGCATATATAACTCCTTTTCTGATTCTGGGAAATCTCTTTGGCTCTTTTACTCTCTACTTTATAAGGGTGTGAGAGTATTTGTTATGGAGCACTAGATCAATGAAATACATAGAAAAACTAAATTAGCAGCCACAGTCAGTGAAAGAACATTTTATTTGGAACATAAAATACCTTATGGTTAGCTATGAAATAAAGCTTTTTCAGTTTTGAGGTGCTTCAGCTAAGGTAAAATGCAGATAAAATATTTAATGATATTCAGGAAACTAGTCTTAACAATACATGATCTGTCCAGAATACAACTGAATGGTCCTTGCTAATTAGTCAGACCAAACCTAGAATATCTTTTTAAATTGCTGGAAACTTCAGAGTTATTCAAACTGCATATTTACTTTTCATTGATGCATTCAGTTAGGAGGTGGATCCTAAATGCACATGAGTGTAGGATGTCCATTGGTTTGACATTCTGAAATGAGGAAACCACGTGTTGTGATTTCTCTCCTTCAACCGCAGGCACCAGTACAGGCTGGGGGATTGGACTAGATGATCTCTAGAGGTCCTCTCCAAGCTTATCGATTCTATGATCCTTTCTGCCCCCTCTTCCAGTAACATATGTACTTCACTCTGGAGTGTAGTAACTGAGCAGTAGTACCAGTGATAAGTTATTAATGGGAATGGTGAAAATCTGAATTATTCCAAAGATAACCATAGTGCTTTGGAAAGGCATACATTTGGAATAGGAGATATAAAGGGAAGGGGAAGCATGTTAAAATAAAGAAAACATTACATTTTTGTTAATTTCTCAGGTTCTCTTCTTTAGAGCATGATTTGGTGCCATTAACCAAGAACTACATATATTTTAAATTGTAAAATCATGCTAGGCAAATAATTCAAATTATCCACTGTACCAGCCCTTTTTCAAATATGTGGTAAAGTCACATAAGAAACATTTATGCTTTTTATACTCTTTCACACTTTCACTGGTCTCAGGTGGTCATACAGCTCTCTAGTATTCAACAACACACACACATGTCTCCTGTTAGCACATGAGCACAGAAAGTCAACATTTCCAAGAAGTCAGCAGTGGGTATGAAGTACACAGATGGTGTGAGCACTTTTGGGAAAGCTGACATATTTTGCTCATCCCAAATTCACTGTGTACAGTCAGGTCAGTGGTACAGAGCATCTGTGCTGGAACATCTGCATTTCCTGACGTCAGGGGCCTCACTGCCCCATGAAGCTGGCTGCGTAATGGGCCTACAGATTTTCAGTCATGAAAATCTCCAATTTTCCAATTTTGTAATGCATTCAGTGCTTTCACTTTGAACAGGAGGACTCCCAGGCATGTCTAAACAAAACCTGTCTATCTATGTATCCATCTATCCATCTGTTTCTCTCTCTCTCTCTCTCTTCAAATGTCCCTGAATAAATTAGGCCTTAGCCTAATGTGACAATAGGGCTTGCTTTGTTTGTTACAACTTTTGTTTGTTTTTAAAGAAACTGCAAGGAACCTTGTGCTGTGCCTTGAGTTGGGTGATATAATATTGACAAAACTATTAGTTTTGCCACAGTGTATTTATATAACTACAGTCTTTCTGTTTCTACAGATATAAATATTACCCTAGAAATCTAATATTCAATTCAGACTCTGCAGATCTGCTGCATCCTTCACACATTTAAAGGTTAAAGCCAACCTCTAATTGTCTTACTGCTTTGGGCAGGTAACATCATACATGGGTCCTAAATACACAGTAGAAAATTATATAAGCATGTTAAAATATTATTTTCATACTGCTGTTTTAACTTTTATTTTTGACCCCCTGTTTTGACCATATTTGTAAACTGAGATCTATCCAGCGTCACAGTAATTTTTATGTCTTGATGTTTTGTTTGTTTGCCTATGAACCACAGATCTCTGCAGTAATTCCCACGGAAATGCTACTTGGTTCAAGGAATCAGAAAAAAAATAAATAAATAAAAGACACTGTCTAATTCTGATGCTGTTCCTGAAAGCCATTCAGTTAGTACAATGTGGTGGAAAGAATTTACAATAAGCAGTCTTAAGAACACGCGTAAAGCCTTCTTCTTGCAGGGTAATGCACCACTATATTATTTGAGATCTTGGAAGAAGAATATAAAGGGCATTATTCTTCCCTCCAATCATCCAGAAGGCATCACTAATGTGCATGTTTTGAAACCGGCAAGGCACTTTTGTCAGCTCTCTGAAACAGTTATCTGAGGACTATTCTAAAGCAGAATAATTTTCCTGTCAGCTCTTGTTTGTGTCACCAAGGGAATTATAGATAGTGTGGCAGCAGGTTAGGGTAAATATGTAAGAAGACACAACACACTGACAAAGTAAAAGGTTTCGAGATAGCATTTTTATGGCATTGTCCTTTTTTTCCCTAACCTGTGTGCAGAAAGAAAGAAGCTATTTCAAAAGTTTCTGATTAATATGTATGCTTTCTCAAGATTTCTCAGATGTGATTTTCCCATCTATTCACCAACCAAGGGATCAGAAACCCTCTTCCCTGACTCTTCCCTGGATTTGTAGATATTTTACCCCTCTGGAATGGAGATCTGTCTACTTTCTTTGGTTGTCTTTTATCTAATCATTTCCCGACACATTCAGTATTTTGATCTCCTTCTTGCTTGTTTCTTAAAGTTAGTGCTATAATACAAATCTTAAAATCACAGATCCTACGTTATTTTTGAGTTTGTGCCTTACAAAATCATGGGACATATACTTATTATAAGCTGGCTAGAAATTATGGGAATGGTCTTATGATAAGCAGTATAATCCTAGTTAGGAAGCTTTGAATTTTTTAATGGAAAGTTTTCAAAATCAAGGCATAAGGACATTTTCCTAATGGAGTAAGCCAAAGAGGAAAAAAATAAAGTCTTGAATGTAGACAATTTAATGGATGTTCAAACTCCTATCTTTTGCTCTAATAAATTCACAAACAAAGTGAATAGAAACTTTTTTTCCTAGGTAGTTCTACCATATTTATAAATAATCTAAATTCATTGATATACAGTACTATATACCAGAGATACAATAAGATAAAAATATGTTTAAAATCTATATGAAGTGACAGATTACCAATGTCTTGTTAAACACTGGTTCCGTAAATATGTGGATGTGGTAAACACCATGCAAATATACTAATTCAGTGAAGACCATAACAGATGTAAAACAATGGGAAACTGTCCAAATAGTACATTATCAATGTATTTCACTTGTGCCCTGACATTTATACAGATAGGTAGGGCACTGGATAATTTTGAATTTGAAAGATGCTCAGCATGCACAGATTTTGGCTATTTCAGAACATCAAGAATGAAAACCACTCTGTAATCCTTATTTCTTGATTTCTGGGGCAGGGGTAATGTCTACGAAATATCTACATTCAGAAAAATTGAGCAGTGTTCTTTGAACTACCCTAAACAGAAACTGCTCTTCAGTGGAAACCATCCTTATTCAGTGGGCATGCTTGAGGGTCATTTCTACTTTAGACAGAGAATCATTTTTATGATGTGTCATTTTTTAAGTAAGAAATACAACCAAATCTTTTGTCTGAAATGAGGTTGATGGCACATCATATGGAAATGAAGGCACAGATGCTAATGACCAGAAGACAAAGCATAACAAAACTAATAATGATAAATCAGTTTTTCTTTCTTTGGAGATTTTTTACAACTTATTTGTATTAATTTTCTTTATATTATCCATAATTTTGAGCTATAAAAGATAATATATGGCCAACTTAAAGCCTCTACAAGGAAAAATTTGCTTGCCAATCCAATGCTATATTTAATACCATTTAAAAATAAATCCCTCCAAAAAAGCAAAAGACTAAATGAGCACATAATTGTAAGAAAGAAAAATCTTAGTGAAAGACTTTATTTCTATTGGGATGTATTAGAAAATGCCTCCGTATTTTGGGTGACATTTCTAAAAATACATTTGGTGGATTTTACAAAATGGAGATCCTATCATTCTAGAGTCAAACCCAGCAGACACAACACAAATTCCTTTGGCTAACTATTCTGTTTAAGACAAAACCTTATAATTTTGCTATTTTTTCAAAGCACACAAAATAATATAGTACTTATGTATACTCACAAGTTAGATGATATCAACATACTCTGATACACTTGTTATACATAAAGCACAATTTCCAAGCCTTTACAGTATGGACTTCTTTTTCAAAACCTTTCAAAACCTATATTTTTAATACACCTTTTTTTGTTTGTTTGTTTTGTTTTGTTTTTTGGTGAAATATTTTTAAAACAGAAAAGATGAGAAGACTTAAAATAGATTTGGAGGAAAATATTTTTTTCATTCAAAATTCATGACTTCCCAGACATCATTTACAGTGATATGCTGTGCTGATGTTTCTTGGAGCTTTTTTTTGCTTTTTTTTTTCCCCTCCATTTCCTTTCATATTGTGCACTGAGCCTCTGACTGTTGTTATATTCCTTCATTTTTGGTGCAGCCTTGCTTCCTGATAGTATACTTAGGACCTGAAACTCTCTTAATAATTCTACTACAGTTAATGTTATGCATGAAAGGTTCCTTCCTTTGAGCTATCTTTTCTCCTTTAATTTTATGGACATTTTAAAATAGCACTTCTTTACTTAGAAGCAAAGTTACTTTTAGTTCTTCATGTTCCTAAGATAATTTCAGCAGCAAGTAGAGACAGTGCAGCAAAATATATGTATATATCTGTATACATACATGTAAATATATATATATATATATGCACACACCATTTTTGTCTGTGGAGAAACTATCATTATATGTTTCTAATTGGACATCTGTTTCTAATAATAATTTTTTGTCAGATATATAATTGCGGGTTTTAGAACAAGTTTTTATTAGGATCTGGAGGTGGACCAGGATTCCTATATTCATTTTTATTCAGAAATAAATATCCCATCTGCTGTTTTTTGACATAACATATGGTTATAATAGCAAACTCAGGATCCATCTCTAAGTACCATCTCTTTGTATGATTAAGGATGGCTGCAGAAGTAGCATGGAATTGTATTTACTGCCATTCCATTACAATAAGTTCATAAGTAAAACACCTATTTTATTGATCTAAATGAATAATGTTTGTGGTAGCCCTGTGGTAATGTAGTAATATGAGAAGTTTTGCAGTGTGGGCGGAATTTCTTTCACTGATTGCTGGCATAATCTAGCAAATTCCCTATTAACAAAGTCAATCTAAAAGAGCAAGAGACTAGTAAATTTGTGCTTTATCAGTTAAATAGGACATGAATCTTCATTTTATATAAAATTGAATTTCTGTCTATGCAAAGAATAATTGTATCACCGGGCTCCTGACTTTCTGGAAAGTCCTTTTCCACCATACTAGAAGTTCCATTCTCTCCATGAATATAAGATGGAGTGCTGCAGCCACCCTTTCATTTTAAATAAATTTTATATTTAAATTCTGACATAATAAAATTTTAAATACAGATAAAACTAGCCTAATGTTATGATTATAATTAAACTGGTTCTGGAACCCTGCTCTGGAACTCTGCCATTTCAACTGCTACTTCTTCGTGTGCTGGCAGAATTCAGAATACTTGGTAGAAGCGCTCTTTGCCTCTGTTAAGAGCTCCATAAAGATGTTGAATTCCTTCTCTTCCTATTCTTTGGGATTGTCATGTACTGTATCTTTTTAATTTTTCTCCAAAGTATTCCTCACATTTTAAAATAAGAAGACTGGGGTAAATCAGAAAGTAGGCTGATAGGTTTGCCTTTCTAGGTAGGTCTGACCATTTTTTTTCCCATTCCAGAAATAAAAAAGAGGCTACATAACCTCAATAGCACATAATTCAGTAGTCTGTGATAATCATCTGAATCTGCTTTGAAGGATTAATGTCAAAATGCTTATAGCTGATAGTGTCATCCACTTGGTTATGTTCATCCCACAACTCTTTGGTAGGAAGGGTGTGGTGGAACTTGGATGTTGAACCAATAACGGGAGCGCACTGCACCCCAATTTACTGTCTTACAGTCCAGGTCAAGCCACAGCCAGAAGGAACAAAGCATGGAGAGACCTGGCAGCCTCTCCTCTCTCCACGTGTTTCTTCTTAAATGTCTCGAGTTAGCAATTCAATTGCAATAGCCATTCCAGTATCAACACCAGCTCTGGCAACTCCGTTGTGTACTGCGGCAATATTATACTTCATAGCTGGAGCTGACTGCAGTAAATGGTGATTTCTGTTCTCTTTGCCCACATCTGAGTGAGTCCTTTGCTCACAAATAAGGTGCCTAACAATTATGTTGAGCAAATCTCTTGTTTCATTAAATGTTAAAGATGTTTCTGTTTGTTCATGTTAAATGTTAATGATGTTCCTAAACTTTTTGTTTAATTATAAATTGAAGGAAGTTCAAATTGAACACAAAAACAAAACACAGCTGTTATCTTGTAATGCAGATTGTACAGATGTCTATCAATAACCCAGTGCGGTACAACTGGGATCTTTAATATTGAATTCCACATTTTTTGCTTGCTTATTAATTAAAAAACAGACCCAAGTATTATGCACATATTTTTCCCATCCCCAGGGGAGGTTATTATTAGCATACTGAATGGAATATCCATTTATCCAAAAGAAAAAAAAAATCCTGTACTTGTTCACCATAAATGGGTCTTTTTAAATAAAACTTAAAAAGTGAGGACATTCACTTTCAAACTTCATTTTATTGTTCATCCACAGAAATAAATATTGCATAGATATTTCTCTGTTTTTCTCTTCTAGAAGGCAGAGAAAAACTGTTACTGCTGGTGGTGTTTTTTTTCTGTTTTAATTCTGTCAATGAGCAAAAAATAACTAAAGTAACAACTACTAGAATATGTTTAGATAACATGATAACATTCTGGTTCTCCAAGATCTATGAGGAAAAAAAATGTCTTTTTAGAAGACATGTAACATCAAGAGTTTGTTGTTAGTCTTGTTAAAGTTTTAATCTAATCAAATTGCTGCTACTAGTTCAATTACAATGGCACTAACATTTGTAAGCTGAAAAATCTAATTAATACAGAAAAGCTTCAGTAACAATAGGACTGCAATTGTCAGTTTAAAACTACCTGTTTCTTCCACCTTTTTTTTTTCCTGATGTTTTGTACATCTTTCCAGTACCGCTTTATTTTCTAAGGTCAATGGTGTTGGTCCTGCTCAAGAGTGATGGAATGGCAGGGAAATTGCAGCAAGTTATCTGCATCTCAAGTTGCCAAGAAAGAACTTCTGGACTTAGGGTAAGGCTCTGCAAGTCATGTCAAAGAACATCAAAGACACTATTATACTTTTGAAAGGGCAAGATAATGGATCTTCAAAAAAAAATACTTTGCCTAACAAAACCAAAACTAGATCAGTGTTTTCATATTTCTAGTGTCTTACTCTTCTTAAAGATACGGAATCATACTTGGAGGCCTGGATCCTCCCTGGTGTTTTGCATTAGCTGTTAGGCTCTTCTGATTCAGTGACTTTGGCTTCTGAATTTCATTCTGGAGACACACAGACTTTGTCAGTACCTTTGTCAGTAGGATTTATTAGGCGTGGTTTTGGCATCATGAGCTCATGGATAGTCGTAATAAAGCAAGATCTGGAAGGCATCATAGCAATCTAGTTACTGAGTTGCCTAAATTATCATATCACAGAATCACAGAATGGTTGAGGTTGGAAGAGACCTCTGTGTAGGAATATAAAGAATATTAATAAAATATAAAAGCTCACAAATTAAAGATAAATAAAATAATTATATACCTTGTGCTTTCTGATTTTTTATTCTGAAATGCTGTTTCATTTATTAATATGAAGAAGGAAATCTCTGCATAGTAAACTATATTTTCTTCTCTGTTTAGTTTTGATTAAAATTTCTGGAGTTGTAAATGCTTAAAAACACTTTCTCTGAATTTAGTGTCAGCGTACCCTTAAATACAATTTATTTATATGTCCAATGAAATTTACTTGCATACAGTAATAAGAATCAGTAGCCCATTTGACAAGGACTTCTCACACACTTGTTTACAAATTAGTAAATTTTCATCTGGATGATAGAGTATGGATAATTCAAACTATATAGATAACTGGTTAAGTGCTGTAGTACTTTCCAATGTTTTTAACAGAACAATTTCTAATATTTTGTGTTTATTTTTAAGTGGTTGCAAACAACTTGCATTTTAAGAATTCACTTGAGTAACAATTAATACAGAAAGCATAGATCCACTCAATAAGAAAGAGATTATTTTGTTCATGGAGAATTATGCTATACTTTTGGTATATGGAACTCTATGTGATATGAGTAAAGCCATATCAATGTGTTAAACTGTTTCATACACGATGTATAGCATTCAATGTAGGTATATGTCAGCACGATATTTCACCATGTATTATATCTTACAAATTGCAGTTAATATGGTTAATTTTCTTCCTAGATTCAAAATACAGAGTCCAAGACTATAATCTCAGAGGATTTATTTTATTAGTACAACTTGACTATGATATGAATTCTTCATAATACAGCTTTGGAGTGGAGATGAATAGAATGAGGACACACATACCCCAGACACCACAAGTCCATGTCCTACATGTAAAGGACATTTCAGAAATGTGGGGTCTGCAGGTAGCAGGTCTCTGCTATCTGGCAGGAGGCTGGAGGAGTAACCGGCTTGTCCTTCACTTCTCACTCTTCTTATCCTGCAGTGAATAGGATAGTCAGGGGAACTGTGCATACCAAAGCTTTTGTTTGGAGCTCAGTGCTGAAGAAAGGATTGTGTGACTTGAAAGACATGATATTCAGAGATGTCTCCAACCCTCTGCAGCTCTTTGAAGCTGAAGAGTCCCAGTCTGCTGAACTCTGCAATTCTACATCTCTTTGTCCCACACGGGCTGATCTTACCGAGGGAATTGCTGAATGTCATTCCTTGGAAAATATTAATGAGGTTGGTCTTCAGAAAAGCAGTGCTGGATTAAGTCTTAGCAGCTTTAAGGGCATTTCCGTCTGTAAAAGTCAATCAATGACCTTTTCTAATGTATCAAGTTGATATCATTTGATGTATCATTTGATGACATTTTCTAATGTATCAAAAGTCCCATTTGGATCATTAATTTAGCACAGCTTTCAGTATACCCAATTTCAAACTTCTCAAGTTCTGATGACTGAATATCTATATCTCATAAAACTGATTGCTGAGTAAACTTTACCCAGAAAATGAATATGGGAGGTATACTTGGAAGTTAAAATATTTAATTAAATGTTCAGAATTTGATCTCAATCAGTAAAAACTAATAGTTAACATTTAGAATGTTGGATAAGCAGTGTTAAGTGAACTGCAAGATTTCCTGTATTTACAGCAGTTCCAAGATACATCTGAGTTCCTTTTTTCTGAACAGTAAAATATTTCTTAAAGTTGTGACTTGTCTCTGTAAAATGTCCTTGAATTAGGATTCCTATTGAAAATAGGAGTTAGTTTTATTATCACAGCTTGTTATTTGACCTAGGCCTTTTCTAGAGGCGGAAGTATCATTTACATTTAGAATATTAATACAAACTAAATATTTTAAAATAATTTTGTAATGCTTTGCTTATTGCTCATAGAATGTAAAAAGTAAGTAATGTAAAAATGTAAGTTGTTTTTTTTACCTAAATTTTATTTGGCTAGCCTCTCCTAATACTTTTTTAAACTTATTTTTAAATTATTTTAAACTAATCTTTATCTTAATCTTTTTATTGCTATTGAATCCTTATTTCCACAATTTTGAACTAAAAAGAGCCTATAAATACTCCAAGTAAGTTATGAAAATAAGTGGAGCTGGGTAAAGCTCCAGCTCTGTGATTTTTAATTTGTAAGAAATATACTGAAATCAGTGTAATTGTACGCATTGATCATTCTGAGAATATCTAAACTTTGATAAAGTGATAAAGTTTGCTATTTAAGCAGGAGGAAATGAAGCTGAAAAATTAAGCAACCCATGAATGCTAAATGGATTAGCATTGAGAAAATGACCTCTTAAAATCTATATTCACATGAAATGTGGAAATACAAAAGCTGGAAATCAATCTAAACCGTTCTGTAAACATTAAAGATATATTGTCCATCTTGAAAAATATTCTACAGTTATTACTTAAACTGTAGCTAAACTTTAGCTAACTAGTAACAAAGAACAAGATTCTCAATCTATTTATCATTTGAAACAAAATGCAAAGGAAACTGAGCTCATCTGCTGTGGATATTTAAAATGGGTGTGATTTACAGGCAGTTCTGTAGACATTTTCAGGTGCTCCAAGTGTCTTTCATGGCACAACAGTGTTTTCTGAACAGATGAATTGTACAACAACAATTGAACAGATTAGCAAAAGTGAAAGATAACATCTTTAAAGCTGTGCTAACCTGAAGAATACAGCCCTACTAACCAGTGGTTTAGTCTGGTCATATATAATCTTTTTTTTTGCTATTGCTGTTTAACAGCAAGGCTGTTGTTAGTTACTTGGCACAGCCTTCCTGCAAGAAATGAAATGGATGTGTGCTTCTCCTGTAGTTTTGCCATCAGCATTTGTCCCTGTCTATCCTAGACTTAGAAACAGCTGCCCAGGTAAATTTGCATCACCCGAACAGTCTGCTAAGCTTTGTATTAGCTGCATACTCTTTTTGTTGAAAAGAATGGCAGTAAAGCTACATATACCTATACTTTTCTTCATTTTTGAATTTTATAGTGAATCACGGTTACATGATTAAATCAAAAGATAAATGTTTTACAATAACTGAGTTTCTGTGGGCTTTGTCAAAATTGTCTTTGCCAATAGAGACAAAAGTCTCAACTCCTCAATTTTGCTCCTCAATGTGGGAAGAAAAAAGGAAAAAAAAAAGAAAAAAAAAGAAAAAAGAAAGAAATTTTAGTGTTATTTGTTATCTGTGGTAGCAGATGACCAGCCAGTCATCATTGCACATAGATTCTGCATTAGTCACAGTATGTTCTGTCTGTTATCAGTATGTGTCCTGTGGGAGATAAGGGAGGTTAAAGAACAAATCACACATAGGAGAGCAGACTAATTCATAGAAACATGTTTAGTCTCTGTGTAAAATTATTAAATTAGTATTACTGCTGCTTTGGACCTTGACAAATGCAGCCTGTTTTTATCTCCTCGTGTTCAATAAAGTTCTGGATCAGAAATACCTAATTTATGTGGAGCAGGTTATCTGTGCAGTCAAATGGAAGGGACTTGCATCACAGTTTGTTTCACTGTATGAAGGCGTGTGGATTTGAAGGTGCCCTGCCTAAGTGGATTACATGAGAATTATATCCACAGCAATTATTTTGCTCGACACATTGCGATTGAGAGGGGAGACATGAGTCACTTGTTCCAAACACCTTTTAATGCTCATATGGAGAAAGCCAATGTGTGTGACTCTGATGTGGTGTGTGTTAGAGCCTTGTCCTCCAGCACTCGCTCTTGGGAGAAGATTACGTGAGGAGTCAGCCAAGGAAAACAGCTCTTGTACGACCAGAAGTTCTTTTTAACCTCAGTCAATTAGGTTTTAGATGTGGATAGAATAAAGAAGGAAACACAGTGCACTAAGACTCTGTTGGCAACGGGTTGCAGAGGAATATCAAGAGTTTCTTTGATTTAGTTGGTTGCCACGGAGACAATCGACTATGAGATGTGTCTGACAAAACTGCAGACTGCAGCAGCTTTGCGCTTGATATATCCAAAAAGTAGCAGTGAGTGCTTTTCCCTGCCTTTGGCTACCTGTTCTTTTTGGTGGGATTAGCAAGGGTTAAAAGGGACACATGTGAAATAAGTGTGGCTTGTTGAGGGTTTGGGGTCTGGCTGTGGAAGTACTCATGCTTGTATACTGCTGTTTCTGCTGGTGCATATGTGTTCACAGTTGGTGAAGTTTGTCTGGCTGGAGCTCAACAAAATATAACGGCATAATACTTCTTATGTGAAGGGAAATGAAAATGAGAATTTGTAATGGGTCTCATAATTGATAGGATTTGTAGAATGGAAGGGAGTCCAAACTGTTTCAGACAAGAATAAAAGATCACTAAGTTTCTCATCTCAGCTGACTACTAATCAATTGGTTGAGTGCTGATTAAAATATTTTGTTGACCTAAAATGACTTGGCAGTTTGAATCCTAGCTGGTTAAATGACTTTCTGATATGGCCCCACAATAATTCTCTGTGTTTGAGCTCTTTGCACCCTGTTTTAAAGAGAAAAAAAATGTTTGAGTTGGTATTTCAAGGTTCTATAATTCTCTCCATTCCATAGGAATTTATCGTTTTCATAACACTCCAAAGTCAGCTTTGATTCTTTGAGATAGGAAGAGTGAATGAAGGATGTCAAGGATGAGGATGATGCTGACATTTTCAGAATCTTTTTAAGATCTTCTCCCTTCCCCTTAACATTTTGGCCTCATTGTTTTCTGTTTGGGAAAGGATCGAAGTGAGTAAGAAACCTAATATCCAAAGTATGTATCTGTGTATGCATCTCTATCTCTCTATCTCTTTGGGATAGAGAAAATGTCATAAAGGCTAACATAAACTGTCATAAAGGCTAAAACTCACTAAACTGCTAGTTTCTTAACCGTTTTCTGTAAGGAGCAGTACCTTCAAAAATGCCGACATAGACTGTTTCTCTACATCACTTGTATTAGATGTAAGATAAGAAATAGTGCACTATTATTAATTAAATATAGTGACTTCACCAAAAAGAACATGCTAATAAAGTGTTATCTCATTTGCAATTAGTCCAGATGGAGCGCAGTATCAGTGTGACCCTTAAGATGCATACAGATGAAGGATGGGTATAACCCAATTCCAGTTCTGTAGAACAGAAACATCATTCCTCATTGCCTCTGTAATCCTTTTGTAAAATTTATCTGACAGGCAGATAAGGCAATACAAAAGTTTAACTTGTTTGGCCTGGGGTTTTGAGGGAAAAGGTTCATCAAAATGTTAAATTAACTGATAATGTTGAAGATAATAAAGCTTTTCCTCATAGTGTATTGTTTAAAACCCACAAACGCTTCTTTCTAGAGGAGATTTATGGAATTTAAACCTTTGTGCAGAAGTCAGGTATGATGCAAGCATATGCATTAGGAGGGAGAAAATGCAGTAGAAATAGTGATATTGTAGCCATGAGAGTTATATGTTAATACCAGGATGACTTAAGTAAAGGAGTTCTAAAGAATGTCTTGCAACTGGTAGCTTGGTTACTTTTTTCCAGCTAAATTAGTTGGTCTAGAAAAAGTTGATTTGTTGCTGTAGTGCTAACTTTACCAACAGAACCTGTCTTGTTGAAAAGAAGTTCCGGGATCCACATATACCGCTAGAGGTTTGAAGAGCCCAGGGGAGCACAAAGAGCTAGTTTAGTTTATCCACCATCCAAGAGCAGAGCCAGGCTGTTCTGTGGAGCAGTCTGCATAGCCCATAGGCAGCCCATATGAAGCACTGATGCTTCTTTCTTGGCATTTACTTTCAGTAGCAGAAGTTATTCAGGAAACTACTCCAACTGATGCTAATAAGGAAGCTTGAAGTGCCGAGCAAGCAGGCTGCTTGTTAGTTTGCTTGAAATGACAGTCTGGCTCTCCTAAGAGATGTAACATCTCACTTGAGCAAGATTTATTGTGGCTTCAAGCTGAAACAAGTTTCTTGGTAATAAAGAGGATGTGGTGGTCTTGATCAAAGCACTGTCCTAATGATTAATAGATCTGAGCTGTATGTTCAGTGTTGTACAGGCTCAAAGAAGACAGGTAGTAAACCCCTATGTCAGATTTTGCATCAATCAAATTGGATAATACTTTCCTACTTTGTTAATATGTTAGAGGCAAAAATTGCTGCTTTTAGGGCCTTTAGAGAGTGTGAGCCTAGGATACTGGGGAGAAGCTTAAAATGCAGATACACAATATCTTCATTGTATTCTAATCATATTGTCACACTTTTGTTTGGCTTTTAAGCAGTTTCAGATGCGATGTTTCTCATGGCTGTGATTGACTTTTAACTTTTCAGTGCTATGTATATGCAGAAGACCTTTACAGCTTGATAATTTACACATCATTCATATATATGATATATAGAAGCTGTTATCCTTTTAAAACCATAGATTATCAAAAGAAAATTAAATAAATTGAAAAAAAAAGGATATATAAACCATGGATATATATTTAATAAACATTAACAAACCTAAAATAATTCTGTCATGATATATATGTTCATATTATATACACAGAAATTCTCCATGCCCACTGTATGACAAGGTATTTTGCCTCCTGTATATTACCAAATGTTTATACTTTCCCAGCTTTTTTTTCCACAGAGAAGTAGCTTGAATGTCTTGAGAAATAAAACACATTACCTACCAGCAGACAAGTAGTTCTTTAATGAGTAAGCCCTTTAATTATATTCTTGTTCTGCTTTATGCTTAAGACTGTAAAATTGCTGAAGAGTAAGTAATTGAATAGCAATTTAAGTGAGAATTTATTAAATCAATTAGATTTACAAAAGTAATTTGAGACACAGTACTGCTATATTGGGTACACCAAGTATATAAAAATTTAAAATAGATGCTTGTAAGTGTAGCATAGTTTCTAATGGGAATTTGTCTAGGTTATAATAGTAAAAATGATTGATTCTGCATGTCATGCAAAGCTTATTCTGTAAGTTATTCTTATCCTAATAGTACCTCAGAGGTAGGCCATTTCATTTCAGATTTCTGGGGATTCTCTAGACATAATAAAAGTTTTCATAAACTGGTGAAGATTTATAGCAGGTATTTCTGTGGTTTTTTTTTTCCCTCTAAAACAAACAATAGCTACTAGATTAAATAGTTTGATAAAGTTAGTCATTTCTACATGTTCTGACCTTCCATTGTGTTAAAGTGTTTTATCTAATGTACAATACAGTATTATAAATGGTACATTAGAAAGCTAAAGCAAAATAAATTTGTGTGATTTATGTAGGCAGCCAAATGGAAGGTGTGAAAATGCTCTTGCAAGGACTTAAGTAGCACACAGCTACTTTATTTTAACTGAGAAGATAATTAAACCCTGACCATATGCAGTTTTATCAGTGTGTGGGGGAAGTTATTTGGTAGAAAAAAATGCAGAGATTGGGTCTAGGGTGAGCAGGATAATTTCCAGCTCACTTGTTACCTTGCTGAACAAAGGGGAAAGGGATGTTTGTTTGTTCAATCTTTCCTTACTGTAAAAAATAAGATGTAATAGATGCAGACTTTATTGTCCCTTAAAGAAAGCGGGGCCTAATGATCGCATTTCCCCAACCTGCAGACTGATGTTGACAATTTCCCTCCTATTTTGCCTCCCACAAAATCTCTGTGATTAGAACAATTTTCCACAGTTCCAATTTTGTGAGGCTCTGCTTCACTGCCTATTATGCAGGGATCCACAAGAGTCAGAAATACAACTTAATTTTTTTTTTCTTTCCAATTCCAAATTTCATTTCACAATTCCCTTTTCTACAGTTAAGGCTGCAGGCTATTGTTATGTGCCTTTTCACCCTCATCTTACCTACACAAACTTGTTGGGTATTTAAGGTCTGATCGCCCCACACTCCCCTCTGAACAGTTAGTACTTTAATTTGTGTGTTAACTGCTCCTCACCCATTGTCCAGGTTTCTTCATTCAATAAATCTTAAGTCTGAGTAGGAAAGCATCAACTTTGAGCCTTGATATAATATATCAATAATATATTGATAATAATTTGTCTCTGGTTACTCCAGTGTGTACAAGGTCAATATGGAGACTGCATAATAGTATGGCTTGCAGAGCAAAATGAAATTATTGTTTGCTAGAGAATACATGCCTATTACCTAGTTAAACAGTGATGTATCATAAAGATCAAAATAAAATATAAGAATGTATTGAAGATTGCATGGACGGCTTGCTCATTTTTTAACTAAAAGTGGGAGCTAAAAAACATTACTTTCAAAGCACAGAGGCAAGTAGGTGAAATAGTGCTAATACTACAAGTAGTTAATTTTATCTACAGGGGGTGATCTCATAATACTAGGATAGGAAAATCCATTTAGTATCTGTTCTTAGTGCAATAAAACAGATGTGTTTGTAGACTACCGCTCTCTGTATCAACTTGTATACTTTTCCTATGGCCTCTTTGGGTATTAGGCATTTGTTGGTGGGAGTAAAGTAGTCCTAAAATACTACTGCTCAATGAATGCATAAATACCCTAATAATTAGATTCCTATTTATATAAGTAAGTTATGTTTTATGAAGCTTTAGAGAAGCTAATGCAAAAAAAAGGAAACATGAACTGATATGCTTCATTTAGATTCCTGTATATTCTGAATTAATAACCCCAAAGAAAAGCAGAAAATTGAGAACTGTTATAAATAAAGTCTACATAATTTCTAACTGATGGTGGTGGAGCAACCAAAGAAAATTTGATTGGACATTTCTTCATGAAGAGAGATTTATGGATACAACCATCAGTGGCAATTTGGATAATGCTATCTGAGCTTGGGTGGTATTTATTAGCAGCAGGTATCACTAGCAAATAAGAAGCATATCAAGCTTGTTTCTGCAAACTGGTAAGTGAAATGTCTAAGAAAACTAAATGCAGCCCTCCTTGACAAAAAAAAAGTTTATATTCCTTTACATGTTCCTTTATATGGCCCTTTACAATTATTTTTACAGTTCTGTTTTCTTGCATTTATATTCCTTTACATGTTCCTTTATATGGCCCTTTACAATTATTTTTACAATTCTGTTTTCTTGCATCTTTTGTGGTTTAGTCATAGGATCATTTTACTGCACAAGAGAACCTGATCACACTTACAGAACTGCATGCCTTGGTGATGAGTCCTGACTATCTTTTGACTTCAAAACCTGCACCACATGTAATTCTGCCAAAGCAGTAAGAGTCTGAAATGAATGCTCAAAGGATAAAAGCAGTAATAAGAATTAGGGGATAGTTTAGGATTTGGAAAATTAAGATCCAAATACCATCTGCTGATGAAGTCCTACTACATCCCCAAAGGATTTTGTCAATAAAATTTTAACTAGAGTCCCTACTTTTGTTAGAGTTTAAATAGTTCAAAGTTCAAATGATCTTAACTTTATGTGTAGTAAAGCTCTAGAAATGTTTGCATATGTTTACACAGTATATCCTTAAGACAGTGGTTCTTTAAAGTCTGAATTTCACTGAAGAATTCATTTTGAATACATGATATTCTGAATAGAGAGTCAAGGCTATAGTTCTACAAGGGAAGGGGGATAGCATACCATGCAGTGTCTGAACTAGAAGTTTTTGCTATGAGAAAAGACTTATGTACTTAAAAAGAAAAAAAAAAACATACAGGTATAATGTGGTAACTGAGGCATGGGACTACTTGAGAAATTTTTAGCTTCTGAGAGAAATTTCTGTAGCAATAAATAATGTAACAGTAAGTAATTCAGGCTGCTCTACAAGAAATAGTGAATATTCTTTTGTATAGTGACCTGTATATATTCTAAGAAAACCATAGGGATCCAGGTCCCAATATAATCTTTCCCTCTCCCCATTCTGAATCACTCTCTGGACACTGTCTATAAAAATATTTTGGTCAACTGGTTAAAAGTAAGGTTGATTCCAAACCACTCCATTAATTTGAAGTCCTTTCTGAATTGACCAAAATAGAAACTACTGTCAAAGTACAACTCCTCTGAACCTAAAAAAGGTCCTTATTTCTCCTACTCCTTTCATGTTTTATTACATTTTGTGACAGCAAACAGAAATGCATATTGAAGGAGGCGTAGTTCTTTGCTTAATAAGTATAGAAAACTGCCTTTGAAACCGTGAAAATTATGAAAGTTACCCTTATTGTTTGGGGAAATAGTGTTTTCCTGTCTGTATTGTTTTTCAACTGCTTCATAGTTCCCTATATTCAGATTATGTTAAGAGTGGTACTGCATAATGACTGGTGCCAGAATAGCACAGATCCTGCTTAATTGCAGGATAAATTAGATTTTGGCCATTTTTCTTGAATGTTTGCTTTCTGGAGCACACCAAGACATATGCTGATACTTACATAAGAGATGAATTTCACCTTTTGCTTTCTGGTGCTTGATACTAGAAATTATATTTCAGCTGTGGAACGATGTTTCATGAGTAGTGACAGCTGTCACCTAATTTTATTATCCTTTCATCTAGTGGATGCAATTATAGCTAGAATACCTATTGCCAATTTTCTATTTTCTGTAATATTTTCATTTCTATCATATTTTCCATTTCCTGTTCCTATTAGAACACTTATTAATAGTTTCTTTATAATAGATAAGCTAAAAGGTCAACTGATAAGTACAGAGGGATAAAAAGGCATTGCTTCCAAGTAGAGTATTTTTTTTCAGTGCCCTAATAGCTAAGCTGTCAGTCAGACAACAGCAGCCCACGGTGCTGAGCCCTGTAGATCCACGGCATATCAACATCTCATAGATGTTCAAAGCAAAAAATGAGGGCTCCTGTATTGTAAGCTTTTCCAGGAATCACAATTATAACATGTACTTTCTGGAAGCACAGAATTTTCTAACTAATGTAGAGGTGCCCTAGACAGAAATTAAATCTGCACAGTAACATAAGATATGTACGGTCAGGAGAAATAATCCGAGGGCTGTTGTTTTTCTATGACAGTTTAGCATGATAATGCCTCTATCTGCCTCCTGTCCTGTCCCCTACAAGGCATTACGCGTACTGGAGTGCTGGTGGCTGAGAGGCGCTTTTGCCTGCACTCTTTAAGTTCAGAAGATGGTGTGAAACTTCAAAATCATACCAACTTAGTGAAAAACTAAAATATTAATTGCAGGAGTCAAATACAGTTATGTATTTCTTTTTTTTTCTGATTCTATTGCAGTGACAGAAACCAAGAGATGAGGAATACCAAGGGGATCAGAATTAAATGCATTGATCCTTAGGTATTAAAGCTGAATTTTTGCCAGTTTTTGCATTTAGACTGGCTTGACTTTAAGTAGTATGTGTTCACTAGGTCACTGTGTAGAAATTTGCACTTTGATGAAGAGTTGCACGGTTCCAAACTATATTACTTTATTCCGGTGTGTGCATACAGATTCTACTGGTTTATGCTATGCTGCTGTAGTTGCTTGTCTCTGTACTTGCTTGTCTCTCTGTGTGTCTCTCTCTCATGTGCACAGTCTTTTCCTTCTGTCATTGCCTGACATAGTTTGCTGTAATTCTGTCCTGTGCAGTGGAAATTTGCAGGTGATTAACACAAGTGTAAATAGCAATGAAATTTTCTCACTAGTTAGATTTTTTTTTCTTGGACAAATGTTAGCTTCACCACAAAACTTCTTATGTTTTTATACTCAAGCATCCTGCACTTCATGTTTTAACAATAAGATTATTTTTCTGTTGGCTTCTTTAATAGGCAAGAAGGTTAAAAGTTCTAGGATTAATCACTGTGTTACCATTTCCTGTAAGTAGTTGATTTTTCTTGGCAAATACATATTAGGAATATTAGGAGATACAGAAATCTAAGGCTGTCATGACTGTTCTGTATTTTACAACCTAAGCTGATATGACTGAATCCCACACATGTGGAGCAAAAGAAGGTAGAAAAAGGTAGTATTTTTGCAGTTCCTCGGTGTACATAGTTTACTCCACTTGATATGAACGTTTTTTCAAAAAAAAGCTGTCAACTGTTTCAAATTAATGCATGTGTTCATATTACCTGAATCAATTTGCATTAAAAAAATACACATACAAGGGAGATGAAAACAACATTTTTTTGAATTATGTGTCTTTTAACATTCAGAATTCACTGTCTGAAATTTTGTTTACTGATTTTCTGCAAGAATCTTTACTTAATCATAAATTATTATAGTAAATTCTAATGCACATCTCTCTCGGCTTTTTACAGGCCCTGATATCTCTAAAGTGAATGTTTGCAAGTGTCTGAAGTGAATTATGTCAAGTTTAAAAATGATAGATGCACTAGCCCATTTCAAGTCATTTTTTTGACCTATTTATTTCAGGCCATTTTTACTGACAATGTTTTACCTATTGGGGGCAGAAGAGGGTCAACAGTTCCTGATATCGAATAGCGATAGAATTCTGATTTGTATTATTAGTTAATTGAAAATTAGAGGTAAAGCTCTGCCCTTTATTAGCTCATAAAAGAAGCATATTGCATAATTCTTCATCTTTTGAATGTAGCTTGGTAACAGAGCAATTGGTTTAAAAGCAGAAATAGCATTTGGTAAATCTAATTACTATTTTACACCATGATAATGATAGCTACTGAAACTTAATAGAATACTTAAAATATCTTTCTGCCTATAAGTTCTATGCTTTCATGAATGTGACTCAGGGTTTACATAAAACTTTAGATGCAAATGATCAAACTAATTTTCCCTTAATTTAGCAGAATGGACTCTTTTAGGATACAGTTCATTTAATCTCAAAGTGGATGTCTCAAAATTTCTGTTATCTAACAAGCAACATAAACATAGTGGATGAAGTCTGAGTGTGTAAGGCCTAATTCTTTCTGCTTGGAGGCTCAACCCAAATTTCATTCCATTCAGTCATTGCACATGCCATTCAGACTTATTGTGGACTATTTAGGAACTGTAGAAGCTGAAAATTACAGCAGTAGATGGTAGAGATGAGAACTGTTTATATAATCACTAATCTGATTATTATCAATATGAAGAAAAGCAGCAGTAGGGTAGTAGCTGCTAATTGCAGATCAACTTTGCAGCTTATGCAACCAATATAAGTTTTAATTTAAATTAAATTTTATATTCTAAGTTGTTTAGTACAATTAATCTCTTCTTTTCACTCTTATCATAGTGCAATGGTTCTGGAAGTCCAAATGTGAAGTTGAGTTAAAAAAAAAAAAAAGAAAATAAGTAGATTTTCTTCCCAGAAAAATCACATTTATATGCAGTTGTATTTTAAGCTTGTAGAGGTTTTTCCTTTTATAAAAGTTGCTTACATGACCTTTATGAACAACAACAGCAACAAAAGTAAAATAAGCCCTGCTGTCATTTTCACACCTGCACTCATTTTTAAGATTTCTGACCAAATGATAACTTTACTTTTATCACAGGAGAGATATGTTATTGTGTAGGTCTTTACATACTACACCAGTTATTAGCAAGGAATGGCAAACTGTACCCAGGATTGGTAGGAAAGAACAGAATAGTAGTGATAATGAGATAGTTCTGTAATCTTTGTGCTGAAAGGACTATTCTTTTTCCGTCAGTGTTGGGAACAAGAGAATAACCATGCTGTGATAAAGTGTTCAGTGAACTTTGACAAGTTATACCAGCTGTAAATATATTTGTGGGTTTTTTTTTTAGCCTCATTCTCTTTTCCAAATAATCTCTACTGTATTTTAAAATACAAAAAAGTACTTTTCAGAATAAGTAAAATATGATTTTTTAAAAATATGTCTTATAGTCAAAACAGGCTTTTTTTTTAGAAGATTACAGATTTTTTATTTTCTTTATTTTTTACCGTTTTGGTCTCTGAACGTCTCAACCTTGATGACGTGGCAAATTTGTCTATATACATCTTTTTTCTTCTTTTTTATATATATATTTAATACATGTTCCAGGTCTGTGCCATTTTACAACAGTTTTGTTCGTATATACTGGAAATTGTTGTAATACTTTTAATGCCTTTTTTTTTCCCTAGCAGTGGTGAGATTTCTTGGCATAGCTATACATAAGGTCTCGGGGTCTCAGTTGTATTTTTTCTGTTCTTATTTAAAAGGAGCTCCAAAATCTGCAGCATGCTTACACCCAACTAAAAATGGAGTGTCAAGAAAAAGTAACGGAACTGGTGCATGCAAACAAAAAAGTAGAACAGCATGAAACTGAAGTTAAAATATTGAGAATTCATGTTGAAGACTTAGAAAAGGAGCTGAACCAGTCGGAAGATGAGGTAGGTCAAATTTTAAGCAATGAGAAAATATTATACTAATCACTTAAAAGCAATACTATTAACACTGCAAAATGATATATCTATTGTAAATGATAGATTAGGAATTATTTTCTAAATTTAGATTAGGATCGGTTAATCCAGGGTATATACAGTGTTCTTTCTCAAAGTATATCCAAATATCTTCCTTCATCCCTCTCTCTCTCTCACCACTCCTTCCCTTGTTCTGTGTATATACTTATATTTATATACACACATTCTTACCTACTTTTGTGTGTGCATAGATATAGATATATACCCACACACATTTTCAAAATATTTATATTTTGTGAAATGTCAGTGTGCCCAGGACAGGATAAATATTATATCGTGAGATAATAAAAAAGTAATATATACTTTAAAAAGTTAATGACGTGGTCTAAGTATTACTATACATTATAAGAAGTTGTGTTTTGTCAGTGCCCAGAATGATTTACTTTGAAGGGAACTGAAGGAGTTAGAAATTGAATTTGCTAAATTGCTAAGGACTTAACTAAAGTTTCATATTTAGAAAATGGTACTGTCAGAAGCAATAGACCTTTACTAATTAACTGGAATTATAAATTATTTTTAGCAGGTTGTCTAAATACAGGTTTAAGATCATCATTAGAGATTAATATTATACTTGTTTCAAAGGAAGCATTACGAGATTTGGGTTTACATTTGAAAGTGTATATATGTGAACTGTTCTTCCATCTACTCTGTCTTCTTTGAAAACAGTCTGGCATCAGAATTGCTTTCCCACCAGACTGAAGGGCTTTTTCTGACTAAAATGTTCTTAGTTAGCTCATGAAAATATCTGTACTTCCCTTGTAAAATATCTGAGTTTTTATTAGCACACCTCATTCAGAGGTTCACTCTTCCTCTAAAAGTGCCTAACTAACTGACATGTATTTCTTCTTATTTTTGCTTTAATGTATGGAAAGTGGTAGACACTACTCACTCGACACATTTTAAGACCCATTAAAAATAATTAAAAAAATACATTTGTAGTCATAGTCATTTGATCTGCAGAGATGACGTCTTCGTGACATTCACCTTCTATATTTCTTTGTGGTACAGAAATGTATAATGATAAACATTTTCATATATGGCAACCAATATGACCTCTGTAAAATAACACATTGTGTAAAAATTCAGTTGCAGGGGGAAGAAAAGAGGTTGAAAAAATAATTCTTGGCTCACCATGGAGAATAAGCAGCTTTTTTCCTTTGAGCTTTCGTCAGAAAGCTTTTAATTTCTGGCTGACTTTCTTGGAGTAAAGCACATCCAAACAGGACAGCCAAGTAAACAGATTTCAAAGAAAAGATAGGATGGGTAAGAAAGTACAGGATGGTAGGGAGAACTACTTTTTATTTTTATTTTTTAATTTGGATTCTTAGTATAGATATATTCTTGTTTAAAAAACTAAATTCCCCTTCACTGTATCTGCAATAACTGGAATTTGTATCACTGTGTGCTTGTTACCATGTCCCACGCTTTTGATCTGAATCTCACTTCTGCCTTAACAGGAGAGTAAGAGCTCTCTGGTAGATTTGCTGCATAACTTCTCTGCTAGCAACTTTACCTGCCACAGGCTACAAGAAGTCATACAAAAATCTTCATAGCATAGCAAGAATCTTTAACTTTCCAGATACAGACAGTAGGGTTATTTTTACCCCACTAGAGAGAAAACACTGACTGCAAAATAGACTAGGAATAAAGACAGGTGGTTTTCTACAAAATTAGCTTTTTTTTTTTTTTTTTAAGAACCATATGTTCCTATAGTTTTTATTAATAATGGCTGAGAAAACAATACCAACCATAAAATGCAGCTACAGCGGTATTCCTTTCTTACCTGGAAATTCTGTTTCTGCAGATCTTTCACAACATCTGTTTGATGATTTGAACCACTATGGAAGCTTCACAGAAGCTGCAACTCCAAAATCAGCTTTCATTTATCAAGAAATATGATTTAGCTTTATAAAAAATATGTAATATATTATTCATAGGTAATGAATAAGAAGCTTCAAATCAATATTACAAAATAAAAGGCAAGATCCTATCAATTTGCATGGATCGCCTATTTAAAATAAAAACAACCATGCTTAATAATATAAGAATTGCTAAATGTGGAAGATTCCTTTTTTATTTTTGAAGTCAGCTCCTTGTTAGCATAATTGCATTTTGCTGAAGCATTTTATTGTTGAGCCTCTCTGTATTTGCTGTGCATTAAAGTAAAGTAACAATTTAGTATTTAAAGAAGGAATAATATACAGTAAAAAAACTCAGGGGAAAAAAAAAGGCAAAATTAATCTTTTGGGGTCTAGATGAAAATTTTCATGCCCGGACACAACACTATCCACCAGAACTCATGAGCTGACAAGTCAGCTGCTTACCCAACATAAAGTTCATCTGTTCAATTTTTACCAGGCAGGCAGAACATTGGACCCCTCCCTATTAAGGTCCAATGGTTGCAAACTGAAGTACAGGAAATTCTATTTAAATGTAAGAAGAAACATTATGTTTGTAAGGGTGATCTGGAGCAGGTCTCCCAGGGAGGACATGGAGTCTCATCCTTGGAGATATTCAAAAGCCCTGTGGACAGGGTGCTCTAGGGAGCTCCAAGGTGCTCTAGGTGATCAGCTACAACTCATCATTAACCCTTGCTGTTGTTGTTGAGTGAACAGGAGATTTCAAGTACCATAGAGGAGCTGCAGTGGATGGTTATTTCCTACTAAATTTCCTGATCTTTAGGAACTGAGTCTTTCCCTGATTGTCCTTGGACAAAGGACAAATGCATCCAGTAGTAGGGTAATATATTAATTTAGTGCTTTACAAAAAGCCTTATTTAAAGGGAAGAGAGGGAGAGACACCTCTTGTTTTTAGATAAATTACCAAATTTATACTTTTGTTCTCTTGCCCTGATGCAGTAGCTTATCAGTGATTTAGCAAAAGTGTGAAGATCCTCTTTTTAGCTTAACCCTGAGTAGTAGTAATAAGTGAAAAAGACTAAATGCTAATATAATCTCTTCAGTTGCCACTTGTCTACAGTATGTTCAATATTAATATGTGTTGCACAGAAGAACTGTGCTTGTAACATTGCAGGTAATATATCTTTAACACACCGCAGTAGCTGTTTGTTGTTTGCTCTGTTCCATTGCTAGGAAATTATCTCATGTGTTCAGGTGAAAAGAGAGATTTGATTATTTTTATTCTGAAACCCACAGGAAGATGGAAAGTTCTCAGTTTTTCTGACTCTGCTCTTTTTTATTTTGTGACATGATTCATATTAATTTTCACTGGCACTCTTAGGAGTCGATTTATACAGCTGTAGCCTAACCTAGCAGCTGTGAACGGTATATTTCAGTACAAGACAGACATACACTTAATAGTCAGTCTGATTTATGCAGATTAATGCAACAATATCTGAGGTATTATCTGATTTTGTCGTGATTTTATGTACTGTTTGGGATATAAGTTATCCTAATTGATTTTTTTTTTTTTTTTTTTTTTCTGAGATAAGAGAGATTCCAGATATTATCCTCAGGGAGTTGATCATAAACTGAAGTAATTCATTTTATTTAGATTTGTTGTACTTCTTGAGTGAAGCAAATGTGCAGTAACCGTATGTAGCATTTAAGTTTTGTCTGTGAAATTTGTGCATGTACAGCTCTAGGTACTGTTGGAAATAACCTTGTTTCTGGTAAAATATCTGTGGGAAAAGCTCAGGGTTATTATATTTCCCTGTACAATGAGGGATGTTTTCTCTTCCTCCTATGGTTATAAGTGCTTAGCTTCTAATCATGTAGTGAAATAAATAGATAACAATTATATAAGGAGCTGTAGATGACCTTTATAATGTATTTAGAAAAGCTGTATTTTTATTAGCAGAGATGAGAAACATGCTTCTTTTAAGATGTAGATAAAATATTTCCTACTTTATAAAAAATGTACCTGTGAATCTAGAGTACATTCTGAACAAGATGAGAGAAATAGCAATTACTTACAAACAACATGTTTAGCCCCAAAATATTATACAGAACTGGTAAGAAATGAAGGGAATGTGTTCTGCAGAAAATGATTTGATTCTGTCAGGAAAATAAAATCTGTTTTGTCAACAGACAAAACGGTATTTTATTACACTTCAGGGATGGTGCATGCTAGTTCTTCCTTATTTCATGTTCTTCTATTGGCCTGAGTTCTCGTTTGGGCTCTTCTCTCTGACACATTGTGGTCTCCGCCCCTAGTGAAGTGATGATCATTTATGTAATTATTGAGAATTCAGCATGGCTTCACCATTTTTTGTGGTAAATATTTTGTGGATGTTTTTATTTAAGCAAAAAAAAATTAAGAATGAAATGTCAAGTGTAATGTTCAACCTATCATATGTATTTTCTGATGATAATATGCAGGTAAGGATGCAGGAAGACTTTTGCTTGAGTGGAGCTGCTAAACAGATATAAATCTTTCAATGATAAGTAACTCATCTTTAGAGAATTTAGTCTTGCTTTTACACTAAATTTGAAAACTGGCAGATCAAAGAATGATGTATACTACCTGGGAAACCATGTAGGAACTAAAAGGTTGAGACACAAGAACAATACATCTATTTATTGTGCAAAATCTTATTACTGTGCAAAATAAGACATGCTAAGATCTGCTTTTAGGGATACGAGATATCTTCAGTATCCTGTACTGCACATGGCTTATGATGAGAAAGTCCTAGATTGTCTTCATGTTTGTATTGCAGAACAATAAACAGAAAATAAATGGAAAGAACATTTAACAGAAATGTTTGTTTCCAGTCCAAAGGGTGGAGTTTCCTACAACAGCTGTGGTAACACATGCTGCAGTCTTCTACTTTTATCATTTACTTTATCATTCAATTCTATTCCTGGAAACATAAATCTAAAAAGTAGAATTTTATTTCTTTTTTTTTTTCAAATTTGAAATCTGACATTTTAAAACACAGCATCTTTAATATGGCCTGAAAATATGCACTGTACTTTTTTTTTAATTTCAACTATTTCATTTGAGTGTGCAGATTAAGAATTTATATACACTTTGCAAATGGATTATGTATAATCTCAGAAGCCAGCTGATTTAGTAAGACTATTTTTGTAATAGTTTCCTTCAGGAATATGCATATGAAAAGTCATAATTTTAAGGTGAAAATACATTTTGGAAATATTTGTCTTAAGTAACTAAAAATAATAACTCAATTTAAAAAGTCAGACTGATATCATCATAAATGAATGGTCAGAGGAAAACTATCACAATATTAACTTTTAATATTAGCACAGAGGAAAGATTTAAGAATACATTTAAGAGTCCTAGAAGAGCCTAGAAAAAATGCTTAATAGGAAAAATAAAAAGTGGAGAATTAAATTTCACAAATTAGCAAATGTTAAATAATTTCCTGAAAGTAGTATATTTAAAATACTTGTACATAATTCAGTTAGGATTTAACAAGTTCCCTATCTTCCTTTCCATTGAGTGCATAGTGACAGGATTTTTGATTATAATTTTGTCTTGGGACAGAGTTCATTCTCTACCTCTCCTGAATGTTGTCATTTCTGTAAATAAAATGGTAACTCTGTAACAGTCTGCACCTTTGCTGCAAAAAAAAAAAAAAACTTCTGTGAGTACATATGTCCAAACAATATATGGGTTACAGCTTTCTGTGAGTGCTAGGATCCCTTTTTTCACTCACATCTTATACCATAATATCTGAGTCTTTTATTATGCTCGGTATGATCAAAAAAGACGAAAATTCTAGATATGATAGAGACAAATTCTGTTCTTCTCCTAAAAATAAAAACGGTGGATAATGACTACCTTTAATAAACCAGAGCATGTTCTTTAAGTGTAGCTAGTCACCTATAGCAGAGGTGGAAGGAAGAGGTGGGCAAGCCTTGATGTAGTTTTACTACTCCCCTCCCCCCCAAAATATATTTTTTTATATAGGAGATATAATAAAATATACTATATGTCTTTATTGGCAACCTTTTTTTTCTCTCCTACTGTTATGATATTTTTTTCCAGTGATAAGACCTGAAATGTTTATCAGACATTGATCTGAAAAGACCTTTGGTATTGCCATGGTGCTTGTACTCTGTGAGCTTCCTCGAAAATAAAATGCTTAATTCCAAGAAAACTAGTCATTTCAGAAGGCAAACTGCTTCTAAGAGCTTGCTGAAGAGGATAGGAGAGTGAACCGGATGATACCGGCTGCCCTTTGTGGCCTTGTGCTGTGGATCATCTCTTCCTTTATTTTTGTGTGAAACTGTGCTTGTCTCTTTGACAAGGAATGGGCTAGACTGCCCATTCGGAGTGGTCAGAGTATGATCTGCAGTGCTGAAAGGTGTGACTTCAATATTAACTCAGTTTTCTTAATGATCAGTCGATGGAAGGGAGGGACTACAGCTTTAGTAATACCTTTATTTTTTAAAGATTTCTACAGAATGTGGTACTTGAATGTACATTCCAAGAATGTACTTGGAGAGATTGTGCATGGAAAACTCATCCAGCACTACAAGAGACATAGATGTCCAGGAAATCATAATTTTCCTCTTTTTTTTGCTGATAGCCTACCTATAACTGAGAATTGAAAGATTTGGGAAGGTTATTTTGTTGAAAATCCATATTGAAATGTGCAGGACTCCATGCTGATGACTGACCTGAGGAAATTCTGAGATAACTCAAATAAAAGACTGTTTAAACTGTTAAAGATTTGTTTTTCTTGTTGTTTTGTTTAATTCTCTACTTTTTCGCTTTTGGGAAAAGCATTAAAGCTGTTTGGGAAAAGCTTTTGGGGAAAAGCTCTTTTTCAAAGCATGCAGCCTACCCTAGAGAAAAAAGAATGGATTTTGTAAAGTGTGCCCTTCTCTCTTCCACAGTTCTTGAAGTGTCTATTATTCACATTTACTTCAAATTGTAATTTTCATATAAATAGAACCACTCATTTTCATTAATTGTTAAATATTTACCCTTAGCTCTTTAACTCTATAGAAAGTGACCATATGTTGCCTTTGTG
Source organism: Crypturellus undulatus (assembly GCA_013389825.1). Classification (NCBI taxonomy): domain Eukaryota; kingdom Metazoa; phylum Chordata; class Aves; order Tinamiformes; family Tinamidae; genus Crypturellus; species Crypturellus undulatus. Next base: position 923,176 of record VWPW01011263.1, on the reverse strand, counting down.
TTATAGTTAACTTTCATTTTAACATTCCGCATGCTAACAGCTATAGCAGAGGCCTGTATAGGAGATAAGATGTGGCACTCAAAAGGTTGCTCTTGGCCTTGGGATACCTATGTGAATCTTTGGATGAACTTCCTGTGAGTATGACCAATTGAAACATTCATTCAAAAGAAAGACTTTTCAAAGATATGGCTTTGTAGACATCTTTACATCTGTATATCTGCATTGCATTAAACAATGCTTTGTAGGCATTATATAAATCATAAGCTTATTACTTTGATTTTTTTTTCAAAGGAAGGGAAATATTCAATAGACAGTATATACAGAGATTTATTTTTGACCATTAAATTATTCTTTGGATTTTGCTAAGCACAGATTTGAGCTTCAAAGAACAACAAAAAAATTGCAGTGGTTCTCTGATCTTCTTTTTCTAGCAGTGAATTTACATATTGAATTTGGTTTCTAAAGTATTTTTCCCTCACTGGAGAAGATATGTGTAACCATTATCCTGAACTCCTCTCTTTTTACACTCTGTTTTTTTTTTACACTCCCTACTTTTACTGTTTTTGTTTCTTTTCATCTTTTTGTATTGTTTGGACTGTAGCTTGACAAACATTGTAGTTGTACCTTTGTATGATATATTTAATTACAGCGTAATTACTAAGTTCTTAGAAAAGCTTGTAAATTGACTTGAGTTTTACACTTCTGTCTTCTGTGGTGAATCTCCAGGGGATAACTCCACGGGATATATCTGATGAACCTTCTTTCATGATATTTGGGCTCAATGTTTGCATATTCACCATATGTTCTGAATACTGCTTAGAAGGTTCACTTATTTATTTCATAAACTTTAGAAAATCCTGGAATAAAGTCTGTAAACTACTATGTACATTTTTTACTTTAGTTTCTATTGCTAATGAATGTATGCTCTTTCTTGGAATATCACTTAAGGTATCATTCATGTACAGCATTTTGGGAAACCTGTTGCTTTACTTGAAAAGGTACATCATAAGGAAGTACAGAGCAATATATATATATGTATGTATGTGTGTATATGTGAATATGTGTATGTATGTATATGTATGTGTGTGCATATATATGTACAGAATTAAATCCTCGTTCTTTCCTTTCTGAATCTGTTTTGTACCTGGGTGCAGGCTGGTATTTCATGGTTTGTCATGTTTTTCTCTTCTGCGCCCTTTCTCTTATTCTTTAGTGATAGCTTTAGAAACTATATTTTTAATATCTGTTCATTTTAGTTTTTATCAAATCTACTTCTCTTTCAAATAATAGTAGCCTACATGAACTAATGATGACACTTTTATTCATTTAATTGAAGCTAAATTAAAATTTCTCTAAAGAGACTCTTACCTTGAAGAACTATAGGAACTGGTTGATTCTCATGCGTTCATTCACAAGCATGAGCTAACTCTGCTCTATATATTCTAGAATATAGGTTAAAATAGGTATATAGGAGTGCCATTATGCAAATTATTTACCTAAGGTATGCTTACGATATTCTGTTTTGTTAAAATATATGAAAGTTTTAAGCAGTGGTGGTTTACATTCGTATCAGATAACACTTTTTTTTTTTTAATGCCACTCAAGTGATAAATGGGCAAGAAAAGCTTTTGGGGGACAATCTGTAATCAAAGCAGACTTGCAGAAAATGTGCAGTAGTAAGAACAAAAAATGTCTGAAAGTCAGCTCTTTTCAGCAAGTCTTGTTCATTTAACTGATCTATCTTCCGTGTAGTGAAAAATATTGATAAACACACAGCTAGATAAATGTAGCCCCTCTTTTCATGGACCAGACAAGAATGAATGATTTGAAAGCATGGCAGGCTGGAGTCGGATCTAGCTGTATAGCTAAAATAACACATCACTGTGGGATTGTTTTAATACTCATTTTAGACTAGCAGCAACTAGCAAAACCATTGTTTTTTATCAGAACTATCTTGTCCCACATGAAGGCCAAATCAGTGAAGTGCTTGTGTTTTGAGCTATGAGCATCACAGAATGAGATAAAAAAGTAAAATAAATAATCACTCCACTGCAGCAGTCTCAGTAATTAATGATGTATTTCAGAATAGTGTGGTGTGCAGCAACACAGAAACAACTGCCGCAGTGGAGCGCATTCCAACAGGGAAAAGGCATGAAGTTTGCGCCTCAGGGCTTCCAATTGCAAAAGAGATAACAATACATCTATGAGGCAGGACCAGACTCATGCTTTTCAAACTTTGGTATTGATTACACAGTTTGCTTGCTGGATATAATGGCTCCAAAAGACCTGCAAGAGGCTGAAACCTAAAGATACTCAAGTTCTGTCAGTGCACAGCATGGTGGGAGGCAGTGTGCAGCAGACTCACTGTTCACAAGTTCACAGCGCACAGACTCACAAAAAGCACCAATTTTTGTCTGATGAATGGAAAATCATATGGAGAAAGGAAGCAAAATCATATCCAGCATTGTATTTACCTGATCCTCAGACATCCACGGACCAGGATGGCCAGACAGCAATGAGACTGTTTGGCAGCTGAGGACCAGGGGATACAAGCAGAATTTGGAAGGGTTGCTCATGGAAGACTTAACAGATGGTGGTGATAAACCACATAACACAATACAGTTTGTATGGATCATAACACATAATCATTTAACACATAAGCTGTTTCTATGACTGTTGCAGACGTGGGATTTGGGGTGTGCCTGTTGCTCTTCACTGGGCCAGGTTCAGGCCTCGTGTTAGTGGCAGCCTCACCTATGGCAGGTGAGATCCATAGACTGTCACAGGGGGAAGCAGCTCCATGGAATAAGCAGGTTCTTACTACAACCAGATGACAAGCAGGAAAATCTTTGAAAGTCTCTGTGGAGGTGTATGGTCTGCTTGGTAACTTGGGCTGTAGCAACCCTGATCTGATTGAATTCAGGATTCACATGAAGTCTCGCAGAAGAATTCAGACTGTTAGAGGACTGGATCACCGTTTCCTTAGGGAACTGTTAGATAAGATCCTCTAGGAAACTCCCACAGAAGGAAGAGCTCAGGAAAGTTGTTTGCGTGTAACCAAATGTACTGAATGCTCAGAGATAAACCACTGCATTGTGCAATAAGAATGGGAAATTTGAAAGAAGATCTTGAAGGCCTTGAAAGCTATAGCCTATCAAGAACCCCAAGAACTGGCAATTTTAAAAACAAACCAGTCTGCAAAAACTTATAGATAAGATCAGGGAAGCCAAAACCCATCAGGATCTGAACCTGGAGAATAAAGCAAAGGGTAACAAGAAGAGTTTTGTAGCAAATGGATGTTCAGGGAGAATGTGGGCTGGTTGCAGTTACTTGTTTGTAGTCAAGGAAAAACAATCAAAAATCTGCTAGTCATGTATAACTATTGGGTGATTTTAGGCATTACATTTGATGAGCCACAAACTCTTAGAAACTGTTCCTGCAAAGTGAGGAATAAAACAAAAAGGATATTTATACCTGGAAAAGATAAGGTACATATAAAACAGATGGGAGAATATAAAGAATGATAGTGTATACATAGGTGCTGGTTTATGACAAGAGGTGATGCTTAATTTGAATTGATTATTACATAGATTGCATGTCAGGTTGTAACTCTCTTCACTGTCAGTTAGGATCTTGAGTAAACAGTCTATGATTAATTAAGTAATAATACAAATAAATTATTTATATTTTAGAATGAGATATGGATGAAGATGTGAAGATGTGAATTGACATTGCTTCCGTTCAATAACAACTTTTACTGAAAATAGGAAATAATGGTGTTTATACTTAGAGGAAAAATACCATATACTTAGCTTCATATCTTTTGAGTATTCACCTCAAGATCTAATATATAATCCTTACAGATTTATATATTTTTCACTGACTTAAAGGACATTTCAACTTTACACCCATTATAGATTTTTGTTAGTATTACTCCCAAAATGTTTCCATTTATTTATTTGTGTTCAGCAGTTGCTGTAAGGTAGACTGGATTAATATATAACCACTGTGTCAAGGTCCTCAAGCATTTCAAACACAAACATTGTTCAAGTATATGCAATAATAGTATTTAGTGTTTGGATACAGAACATTTCAGATGTGATGCCTGCCTGATTTCCCCCTGCTACCCCAAATATGACAGGTGGTTTTCTAAGCTATTTGTTGTCATAGCAAAAGTTGCCTACTGTTCAGAAGACTGGAAAGACTTCTATGAGTCAACTGCTTAAAGATAATGTATTGGATACTTTGACACCATTCCTTCTATAAAAGAGGCTCAAGGTCCTGACCACTCGCAGTTATTAATTCCCAGGGCTCAAAGGGTTTAACCAGTATTGAGCCAAACTCTTCCCGTTGATTTTAGTGAGATTACGGGACTTTAACAGAAGGCAGAATTCATCTTGTGCCATTCTGACCTGTTTCCAAATTGGGAATTCAACTCAGTACTCTTCATTCACTCTAAACTTTATTTCTGAGAAGGCTGTGTTTCTGTTGTATGGATTATAAAGATTTTTTTTTTTATGGTTAAGCAGCGTTTATATGAATCTTTCTTTTCAGTATCAGAAGAGGAATTTCACTTCATGTGCTGGGGGCAGATTTTTTACAAATGTTAGGCTACTGAGATTATTTTGAGTCTTTTACTATTTAGTCTTTACTATAACATTGTATAACATTAAAGCTGTAACATTAGCTTTAAATTAAATTCAGGAACAGTAAGATTCCAATAATTAATGCAAGTGATATAAAATGCATCGCATCTTATTAACTAACATTTTCCAGTTTCCGTCTTTTTATATTTTTTAATTCTCTTGACCACCTTAACATTATCACAAAAAGCAAAATACCTCTCCTTACCCCCAAAATTGCAAGTTTAACTTTAATACTTAGTTGATGAAATTAGTACAAAATCGTGTAGTTCTGCATGTGTATTCATGGCAATATCAAGAGTGAATATGTTTCTCGCTTTGCAGCTGAAAAATCGGTGTATTAAAAACTGAGTTATATGCAGCATTAATAAAAGAGAAGACAGCTTGAACCCATTTATCTGTAACTGCTCAGAAATTCACAACATAACTTCAGGGATTTCAGAGGTCATGATTAGGAAAGGGAGTTACATATCTTTAGCTTTCTTAATTACTCCACTTTTAGAGTTCTATTCTCTTGGCTCCCTTACTGTGACTAAACCATCTGGCTGGGACATGTTTTATTATTTCTTAGGGAGTAGGCTAACATGGCTCATTTTTGTGGCTTTTGTTCGAAATAAACTTGCTGAAGTGGTAGTTAGCTAGGTCCTCCCAGATATGATGATGATACTCTGTTGTGAATAGAATTTGTAGGAAATAGTACAGGTATGTTTTGGATGAAATGAGCTATTTGTCCTATATTTATACAGTGACATTCCTGATCTACATTTTGTGTCAGAGGGATTCCCAAGTACTCTAAAAATATAAAGTGAAGGGAGTGATTGCCAGCATGTTAGCCGGTGTTACTAGTGTCACTAGTTATTGTCGTTAGCATTCACGTAGACTTGGTGAGGCAGATGAATCACCCAGGTAATCCATGGGAGATAATTCGAGATGAATGTATATGATGTTTTAAATGCAAGATTTATCCCTTTCATCTACACATGAAATAGGAGGTCATGCAGGTGGTTAGGCTAAATTTGCTTTATACTTTCCCCATTCTGAGTGTGTTAAATTGCTTACTCCTAAAGTCTCAAATATTGGCATGAGTGCCTCTGCGGAAAAAAAAGATAATAAAAAGAAAAAATCTAGGTTGTCCATAATTGTCATTTCTTTTCTTTTTAAATAAATTATTTTCATTTTTTGAGAGAACTATACAACAGCACTAATGATTCCTTTTTCTCTCCCATCCACAAGCTTCCTTTTACTTGTTTCTGAAGCTTGAAAATAAGTTTTACCTGCTTTTTTTTATTATCAGTCAACATTATCTGTTTTTTTCAGTCTCTCACATAAAATCACTTGCTTTTCACTTACTACTGTGAGCTATTATCCTGGCTCATAACTCTCATTTTTGTCAAGCTGTGGTAGTGGACATCAAGGTATAGTTTTCTCATGAAAACAATAACTCATAGATTTACTCTAGAAAAAGCATTGAAACAATCTGATAAGAAAATTGAATTAATTAATTGATTTGTATTAATTAATTAATAATTGTGTGAATAAATTTTCCATATCATTAATGCATACTCAGCTTTTTTTTTTTTTTTTTTTTTTTCACAATCAGTATGTAGGGGCTATTCAGATTTGGCCAAAATGTAAAAGTGAGGCTGCTCTTTACTAAAAGATGAGGCCAGAGAACACTGCTTTACATAGTGGAAAGTTTAACGAAGTCTGTAAGCCTTCCACTTGTAGGAGAAAAGCAGGTCTGCTTAGTATCTTTTCACATCCATTTTGAGTGTCCTGTTAAATATAGTTCTGGTGTGTTTACATCTCACAGCTTGGTAACCAAGTACAATTTCATGAATAATTTCAATAATCCCATAGGAAACATTCCCCAGATGTCCAGTAGGCATTCTCTCCATTCCATTTTTACAAACACTGGACAAAAAGCCTGTTTTATCTCATTCTGACTGTGCATAATAGACTTAAACCTGTCTTATTTAAGCAGAAAGGAACAGACGCAACACGTTCAAGAAAAGAGGCAGAGCTCACTCAAGAACAAATATAATAGTCAGCTAGCGCTTTTTCAACCAATGACCTACCAGTGCCTTAGTTTTCAGAAAGATGTGGTTCATATTGCTAGAAGGATTTTTATACCTTGATTGATCTTTTTGTTCCCAATGTCCAAATAATATCTGTTTATAGTTCACATGTAATCTAGAAAGAATGGCTTTATTTTATTTTATTTTATTTTATTTTATTTTATTTTATTTTATTTTATTTTATTTTATTTTATTTTATCTTTTTTTTTTTTTTAAGATTAGATCCTATGACATTGTATAACAACAAAGCCGAAAGGATTCAGTAATATGGATGTATGGGAAATTAATGAAAGCAGACATTAGTGATCTGTGAGCTGGCTATATAGAGGGCTAATATGATAGTTCCTGAAAGCTCATTGTCATTCACAAGGTATACCCTTTCCTGAAGAGAAATACTGACTTTCTCCACAGAGGCAGTAAGAGTGTGGCAGAGCTGCAGCAATTTTTTTAAAAAAATCAAGATTTGTTTGTATGGTTTAGAAGATCATTTGGAAATACATTTTCTTAAGCAATCATGTGCAAAATTACTGAAGACAAGATGTGTGTATGCTTCTCAATTCTTTTTTTTTCAGAGTGGACGACTACTTTAAACTTCTGTCTTTCAAACGAGCAAGTCAGCTAATGAACAAAAGAAGAGTTATGTCACTGAATGATTGCATTCAGATTTAGATCAAAGAGAGATATGTAAAATAGGATCGTAAAGCTAAAGATAAGTGTCTTGATAGGCACTTGGGATTATATTTTTTTCCAAAATGTCTGTCATTCACCTGACAATTGACAGTCTATTATTTCATCCTTTTTACCAAGCTACTCAAGGAGCTAGATCTGTAAAATGGATATTTTAACTGTGAATGATCTGTCAGGAGTACAATATAATTGCAATGATTGAAAACTGTGCTGTTTTCCTGTGGACAAGCATGGATATAAGAATAGATCTGGAAGTTGTGAACAGTTTTTTCAACTGAAATTCATTTTTTTTAAGATAGTCTTTTTTTTTAAACAGCTTTTTGTGGGCAAAATATTTTTTTTCCTTGCTATTGGAATGAAAGGTGAACAATAACATGAATTTTCTTTCCACTTAAAATGCTGCATCAAGTAACCTTTCCCACATGATCCATGCTTTCTGGCTGAATCACATTTCCTGGGGTGCATTTCATCTCATGTAAAGCTCAATAAGAGAAACTGTCACAGGCTCTGCAAAGCAGGAAAGACCCAACCAGAAGGATCTACATATACATATCTGTCCAGTACATAGTCTTACACAGTGGTGACTGTGGATATGTTTTATCAGATTATTTTATAAATGACATGATTTGAGTATTGTTGTGTTAAATCGGTGTTGCTATTTGAGCTTTAGGCTTCATTTCAAAATGGGAAAAAAAAATCACTGTACTTTAATAAAAAGTAATTTTCCTCCTCAAAATACAATATACCAAAAGATAGAAATATTTTACCCTTAAAATATTTGATCTTTAATGTTGTTATTTAGCAACAGCATGGTTAAAAAATCTGGAACAGAAAGCACTCTTTGCATAATAAGATAAGACTGCCATGCTTTTTGTCTGTAGCAATTGCTTGAACAATAGTTAAGCCTAGTCAAAGATTTTTCCTTTACAAAAAAAATTTAAAAAGAAAGAAAATCTGAATTAAACTTGCTCATAAAGTAATTTATTGGATTACTAATGTCTGTCTTCCAAGGAAATAGGAACAAGCTATCAAGGATATGTTGCAACCTTTCTAAGTGGCACTTACTAGCAAAAACATAGTATGGTGAAGAAAAAAATCCATGTCCAGAAATTAAAAAAAAACAACAACAAACAAATAATGTCAATCAGTCATATTCCCCTTGAAATGCCCTGAAATACTAGTCCATGGTAGTTTAAAGTCATTAGTTGGACTTACCCCAACTCTGGAAAGCAAGAAAGTTGAGACATATATTCTAAATTGGCCTCATGATAAGGAATTGCGCAAGTGGTGCATGTCTGTCTGTCTGCTAAGGGCATTGCTGTTAACATTTAGGGAGAAAGCTCCTCTTGTTTTGCTTTTCTTTTAATATAATGGAAGAAAAATTAAACACCATTAATCACAGCATCAGGTGTTTTTTCTTCATCTGGTGCATAATTGTATTAATATGAATAGAATATTTATGTGTGCATAAATAATATTGTCAAAATATGTAGTCCTCAGCATTTTTTTAATTGACAAATGACACTACAAATATATATCTTAAGAAAATAAATCATTCTATAAAAGTCTTTGAAGTTAGTAAGAGTAATAAATATAAATAAATACATTTTCTGGTTTATGGTGTCAAACATCAAGGTTATTGGTACTTCTGTTGGACATCAGATAGTTTTTAGAGTTGCAAAACTACAAAATACTACAATAAAAATGTGAGAAATTCATGATATTAAAGTAAAAGAGGAAAATTTGAAAAAAGGAGGAATGAGCTAGGGAGGAATGAGTTAGTTTCCTGTTAATTCATTAAGCTTTGGCTTAATCCATGTGCATGTCAGCATTGAACTCAAGGTGTTTTGTTATTCTGCCACAGTAAATACGTGTCTACAGGGTAATCTGTGTGCTTACTCAAGTCTTTGTTTTTAGTATGAGAGAATTGTGAGATCTTTCTGGAATGTGTTGTTTAGGTTTTGAACAAAATAACAGAAATACAAACTTTGTAGAAGAAATACCTTGACAAAACACTTCCTGCCCTTTGCTGCCTGTGCAGAGACAGTCAAATATGAGTTAAAAAATAAATAAATAAAAAGGAAAGTCTAGCCAAAAGAAAGAAATGAGGGTGAGAGAATTTGGATTTTTGTATTTAATCTGGACCAATGTAAGCATATGGATAATCTGCATGCCTGAGATTTTGTAGAGATACAGAATAATGATAGAAAGATATGGCCATGTTTTAACTTTCTTAGAGATATGTCAGATCTTATTTTTCACACTGAAAAATAAAACACGGATGAACATTTGTTCATTTATTTACAAAGAGAAATAAATAATGCCTGAGCAAAAAAAATCAGTGTTGGGTTTTGGGGTGTGACAGCTTGGAAAATGAGCATGGGGTTCATGCCTCAATCCATCAACTCTCTTTTCCACGAGTACAAAGGGCAGTGGGACGCTGAAATGCACTCAGGCTCAGAAGAAACATATTTGGAGAGCAAAAATGCTGGCCATATATCAAGTGTTTATTTATCCAAAAAAAAAAAAAAAAGGAAAAGAGAAAGAATTTCATTCAATATCAGTTTTCATTGCAAAGCTTTCACAGATTTTATAGGGCTCAAATTACAGTTCTGGAATGAAAGTTATATATGTCCTATTTTTAAACTATCCTTTTACTATATTGCTTTTCCAGTTCTGTGATGTGTGTTTTATTGGCAGTGACACACGAACGGGAGAAATGCATTAAGATAAAGAAATGTCCTTGTCTGTGATTAGGGGGAAGTTGTATGTAATGTCTTATTGTCCATAAAGTGTCACATAACATTTAATGGAAGAATTTCAAGGTAGCTAAGAAAATGGGTTTTCTGTGTGTAGCCTAGGATATATAGTGCAATGATATACATGTAATAAAATCTGACAACTTTAGTTTGAGATATGGAAAGCAGAATGTTACTCTTCAAAGTAAGTTAAACATTTTCCAGAGTGAAATCTTAAATGTATATAAACATATGTAGAGAACACCTTCAAATGATAGTGGATATTAATATTGGATGTTATAATCAAATAATATTGGATGTTCCATTATAGATAACATCCTGCTAAAATTATTTGAAAACCACTCTACTTGTTTTAAGCATGTTTCACTAAACAAGATTCAAAGCTACATCAATCTCTTGGTGTGCAGGCAGAAGCCAAAGACAATCTTCAAATTCAGTTTACTCATTTTAAAAACATGTAACATGATACATATTTAAAGATTGGTTAGGATGGTAACTTTAAAATAGGTAGATCAGATGCTATATATACACTGATAAGCTGTACAGCTTACAACAATATTTATTGATAATAAAAGCATTAAAAAATACATGGACAAAAGGTGGTGTTTCTGGAAGAAAAAATCACGCTTCTCGGAAGGAAGCTGTATGAGGGAAAGTAATTTTGAGCAGGTAATTGGTCTGTGTGTGCATGTGCTGTGCCTTTATATGCTGTGCCTGATTGTTCTTGCAGATAATAAAAATATGTGGTATAGATAATGAAGTCTGGCATCAAAAATAAATTGTGTGGCATTAAAAATATTAACTGGAAGAAAGTTGACCTGGCAGGCGATGATTGAAAAATCTGCTCCTTGAAAGTGTCTCTCTCATGATAACCCAGATAATAACAGATTTGCTGCTCAAGACAAGGAGTGTCACCTTAGAGGGCTCCATGAATGAAGTGAGCAGGTGATTCTCAAATAGCTGAATGTAAAACAATGATAAATAAATGCCAGATCTCTACCCTTGTAAGATAATAAGAAAATTTTTGATTTTCCCACATGTTCACTAGACTGATTATGCTCTGGAATAACAGTCTGACAAAGAAATGCAATGGGCTACAAAAAAGCTCATCAGGAGACTAATTCAGCTTCATGCTTGGTTATAGCTGATGGATGCTAGGACTGAGCTCGCTATCATACATTGCCACAGAAATACACCCTCTTGCTATATTAAGTTTATCATAGCATACTGTCATTGCATAAGCATGGTTTTACCGCATTGAATAACATTATATAAGTTCTGCAGACCACCCCAAAACTTGCTGTCCTTTGTGTTATCACACTCCAAGTTAATTTCAGTCTTGTTGGATGCAATGCAGTGGTCAGCTGTTTTATTCTTCATTTTTTTTGGTGAATCACCTCTACCATGAATCATCTCATTAGGCTTGTTTCGCCAGATTATACCAATAAACGGGATAGCTTGTTTTTAACAGAGATGGGTGCTTCACACAGTAGGCAGAAAAAGGTCAGGGAAATAGCATTGTGTCCTGGTAATACAAATATTTTTATGATACAGTAAAATCAACAGCTGCTCTTTTATTTTCTAACAGCATATTCACGTATTTTGCAGCTTTAACAAAATCTAAATGCTATAGATCTCTCTCCTAAAGTTTAGACCTTACTAATGGAAGCTCCTTTGTTAATTAGAAATGTGTTAAAGCAAAAAGAAAACTGCAGTTAGAAATGCTCTTTTAGTATCCTCACTATAGCAAGCCACAGAGCAACTGGCCATTTGAGGCTTGTTAATGTCCCTGCTGCCAGCCACAGAAACAGGTGGTAGAAATAGTTCTGCTCTTAAACTGCAATGCTCTTGCTGCTTAGCGGTGTTACCTTTTTAAGATGATTAATAAACCAAGAAAGTGTTAATTTTTACAGTAAAATAGGCAGAAGTCTTTGTGGGTTCAGGGTGTACCTGTGCCAGAATCTACAGGTATTGGAAAAGCTCCAGACCATGTAGGAGGTCTCAATATCTATGGCAGCAGATGAGATTGCATTTGAAAATGCAAGGTTGCAGTAAAAAAATCGGGCCACTGCTGAAGTGGTTTGGTTCCATGAACTTTTAATGACCAGATGTTTTTCTGTATCCCTGGTTAATTTGAATCTAAAATGTACTTTTAAGAACATACTTTTTTTTAACCTATTTATTACTGTATTTATTCTCCATCTTACCTACTGTTTTTCTCAAGCAAATATATGTTTGTGAAATACTCTAGGCACATCTGTTTCTCTATGCACATCTGAATGAAAAAGGATATTTGTTTCATAATTTTTCTTTTCTTCTATTGTTTAACAGTTATTACATATTCTGATAACCTAATGGTCTAACATAAAAAACTGGCGATCATGGAAGCATGTGATTTAGAATGATAAGGCATTTAAGTACTAAATTAAAAAATAAATGTCTGCAAAGTTTACAATGTAACATCTTCATGCTCATCTGAAGGTCACAACACATTTTGCTCTGAAAATTATACTTTTGTGTTGTTTTGGAGAAGAAACAATACGTATAATAAGAGCCACTTAATTTTGACTTTGGATGTTTTAACGGAGAGTAGAAAAATTTCAAAGAAAGAAGAAAAAAAATAATAAGAATGTAAGGGTTTTTTGCAAATCCTGCAGAAATTCTAATCTCTGACAGTCATGTTATTAAAACACAATGGTTAAAATCTCATATGTAAAGTTTTCTGGGCAGTCACAGAAGACTGACTATTAGCAATACGATTAACTTGTTTATCTTGATCAATATTGTCTGACTACATCTGTGCAAAGAACACAAAAATATTTTGTTGACTCTTTTCAACATTTTAAACCTGAGTTCAAAAGCTATTGGATCCCAAGGTTTCACTAAAATGAATATAAATTATTGTAATAGTTAAATTAGTTTTTATTATTTGTAATTAGTATTGTTGCAAAACAAGTCTTGCTCTGAATCTAGAAAGGATAGATGGGCTACCTGATACTTGAGAATGTTGCATTTTGGTTCCTGTATGGATAAATTTGCTGTATCTATTAAACAATAAAGAAATAAACCTGTTCAAAGATTAGATTTACTTTTTGCTGACCTAATTCAAATGTCTTCTTTGTAATACTAGCTAAGCTATGGATTGCATATATCATTTCTCAGTAACTTTATTGTCCTGCTAACTTTCCAGGGTACTTTTTATTCACAAGGAAGGACAATAACACTAGCTAACCATTTTTCAATTAAATAAGGTCAAGTAAATCGTAAATATTGTATTTGTATCCTTTGGGAATCTGCTTTGTGGTCTTGTTGTTCATATGACAAATCTCAGCAAGGTCAGGGAGTAGGCTGTGTAATCTCTGTGGGCATTTTATCTCATTTTAGAAAGAATGCTGACAATAAATCATCCGTAAACCTCGGCATTCCCAGTTTCTTGTTAAGACTCTGTGTTACCAACTAGCCCATTTTATAATAGCCAGCCATTTATATATTCTTAAATTTATGCTATAGTATTTTTATTCCTTGAGTTCAGAGTTGGAGTCCATGAAATACACCTGTGAGCAATGCTAGTGTGCTGCTTCATGTGTGAGACAACTCTGAAACTCAGTACTTTACTGTTAACATTGATGCAGTCTTACTCTCTCAGTAGACTGTCACTTTTGATTCTGTCCACACAGCTGTTTGCACTGTGTAAAATTTTAATATGAACCATACTGAAACGCTTGATCTTGCTGTGTTTCACATTCTTTCTAGTTTTACTTCTGTATGGTTTATTTTTCTCTTCTCAAATTACTATGAAAATGATTGCTATGAAATTCTGACCGAGTTTTCAAATAATATTTTTATTTTCATGGACGAGGATTTTGACTTGTAAAAAAGAAATTTTAGAAGACAAAATCAGGACACACTTAAAGATTAATTTTATATAGATGTCACTCAATCTCTTTTGAGGTTTTAAGACTATTTGGAGTGGGGAATGATAAGAAGGAAAGTATTTGTGTGAATCTATATGTAATGGTTCTATATAGTAATTTTATTTTAAACCATTTTATTGAAAGTTTGAAATATTTTATAAAGAGGCTTCCCAAATAACTGTTTTGATAGCAACTAATGAAATAATGAACAGTTTCTCCACTAAAATCTGAAATGCTCATTGAAAAAGGTTTTGTTTTACATTAGTGATTTTTTCCAGTCAATTCTGAGTACTTCATTCTTCTTATTATATGAAGTGTCTCCTTGTATGAAATTTAGGTAGCATTTGAAACCAAACAAATAGTTGAGTTTCAAATACATAGAACAATGTCGCATAGAAAGCTGTTTATGCTCTAGTTTAGAATAGCACTATGTGGTGAACGATTTGAAAGCTATGGTCTTTCCTCTTTCCTTTAACTTTCATATATTCATCCTGAATCTTATTCTCAGGCATGATTTTAAAGAAGGATGTCTTTTTAGTCATCTTGACAAAAAAAGAAAAAAGAAACTTATAAATTAACTGTAAGTAATTATTAGAATATATTGTCTTTAACCTTCTACATGTGATCTCTTGTTGGAATTAGAGTTTTGGTGAAAAATGGGGGTGTACTTCTATGCATTGGTTTTATTATCATAGACACAGTAAGATCTTTCATTAAAAATTCAGGTAACAAAGAACTAGAGCAGAATAATAAGAAACAAAAAGGTCAGAAAATGGAAATCAAACAAATTTCTCTGTTTCTTCTGAGCCTGTGCATGTTGATTTGAGGAGAAAACCTATTACATTGAGAGTACATTGAATAGATTGTCTATCAAAGTTTTTGACTTTAAGACTTGAAAAAGAAAGCAGAGAGGATTTTATCTGAATATGTTTAATCTTCAAAGTGTTAAGCTGGATTTGGTAGATGAGCATTGGTCAAATACAATACACAGACAATACAATACATAGACATAGGTCTAGCAAAGGCTTGGAAGTCCAAAAAGCAGAAATCTTAGCAGGAAAGAAATCCTTGTTTCTATCAATTTGTTACTATGTTAGGGGTGGATTGTTTTTTAATGTTATTCTAGTTTTATTGCTTGAATTGCCTCAGAAGAATGTGTAAAAAACTCCATGGTCTACTGCCAGAGTTCTTTGTGTCACAAAGGAATTAAAATAAAAATTAGATTTAATCAAGCCTTATGAATGAATAATCAGGTTGTACATTAAATCTTAATTACTTTTTCTAAAATATAACAAAATGATTTGAAATCATTGTTGCAGTGAAGCAGAACTTACATTAGCATTACTGAAGCTAATAAGAACATTTTGTGTTCCCTAATATATTTATTATGTATCCTTCTTAAAACTTCTTTCATTATTTCATCATCTTTTATGTATCAAAGTGTGTACACATTTTTGTTAGGAGCGTTTCATGGATAAAAAACATTTCAGGACCTCCCGGGTTTAGAATCTGTGATATGCTTCCATGAACTCTACAGTAATATAGTGATCATAGTAACATATTGAACATAATAACAGTGATAAAGCTGTTTCTGTGTTTTTCTAAATGTATTTTCACCTTTGTTCTACCCTTGCTTTTTTTTTTTTCATGTGTCTGATCTTACAAGTTCTGTATCTCTTTTTGTAGTTTTGGAAGAAAAGTGTTGTTCTCATGAGTTCCAAAATTTTTGCAGGTGTTCTGGCATGGAAAACATAAATTTATGTATGACTATAACTTGAAACACTTGTTCAACCTCAACTCTTATATAATCATTTAGAATCAATACTAAATGCTAAAGTACTCATAAGGTACACTCAATATTGTACATTTTTCATAAAGTTCTGCTGCTTTTCTGTTAGAGCATTTGTTTTCGAGAACTTTCCTTAGAGCACAAAGCTTGCAAAAAAAATAAATCCACTATTGGAAACAGGACATGTTCACATAAAAATATTGCCTTGATTCACCATTGCTTTTGGCAGAACTGATTCCAGGGCCAAAGATTTTTTTCATTGAATCACCACTTAAACTAATTTGCCTGTGAAGTTTAAAGGAAATCTGTGAAGACTCATGAATTTCCTATTAGTAAGAAATAGGGTATAAAAGGAAAGAACGAATTCTTGAAAGTGACATAGGGCAAAACATCCACTAAAACCACATACAAGTAAGAATGTGAATTATACCTAATAAAAATTCAATATTATTTTCCTAAGCAGTGGATGTATTATTTATAATCATAATTTGTAGAAAACACAGGTTTCATTTACATTTAATGAATACCAACTGGAACTAACTTTTAATAAATGCACATTTTAAAAATACATATAATGCACTGTTAATGATTCAGAAATCCTTTAAGGGCTCCCACTGAATTATTTCTGATAGGTATGAGGATGTGAACAGTTTGATTCTTTTTACCCTTCTTAAGTAAAATTCATTACTGAGGACAAGGTGAGTGAAGTCTGAGAAAAAAAAATGCAAAATTGCTCTCAAAGTTTTTGAGATTGGAGAAATGTAAGGCATGCATACATTTTAACCACTGAATCCATTTGCATATTTTTTCCTAGAGTATATCATTAAAGAAGTTAATTTACTAAGTCATAGTATCTGCTTTTATTGATAATTTTCTTGTCAGAGCATACTTGAGGAAAAAAACTTATCAGCATAGATGCTTCACTCTGATGCAAATTAGATTAGTTCAGTGAAAATTAGAGCGAAGCATCTATGCTTGAGCACTTGGTTTAGCCGATATATTTCAGTCTATTAGTATAAAAAGATACTCTTGTAATATTTTAGATATTCATAATAGATCATTTACTTTTGCATAGAATTTTAATCTAGTCACTCTAGAATGGAACTGCAATGCCACACAGTCTATGGATTTAAGACATTGTCTGAGTCAGCCAGTATTTTATAATCTCCTTTTGTGAACTATAAACGAACAAGGGGGAATGTCCTTTTTTAATTAAAGTTTTCAAAATTAAAGTTTATATTTTTAAGTAGTTATTCTAATTATTTTTGATAACCTCATAGATTATGATATTTTCCTTTTTATTATCCTTGCCTAATTAAAGAGATTTCATGTATAATTCAACAACCTGTTTGATATAAAGCAACCTGTTTGATATAAAAGGATGATACAGAGTTATAGAGGGAATTTAGTTTATTTTAGGTTGTTTCTGTCTTACAGTCCTCACTATGAGGTGAGTCACACCTCAATGACTTCAGTAGTCATTGTTTTATCTAAATATTGCCTATTTAACATATGGAGAGTTTGATTGGGGGTGGGAGGTGTTCCCCTTTTGTAGTAGTGATCTCTGCTTTAGGATTATTACTTTTTTTTTTCTAATGACATCCTTCATAAAGCATTAAAAACTGTAGGTTTAATTGCGTAGACTCCGTTCTTGTTCACAGTATCTTAACTTGCCAAGCTCAGTTTTTATAGATCATTAGTTTCATGCAGATCTGCTCATTGCATATAGAGCCAATGTTGCTGTGTGCTTTATGGCATAACCACTTGAATATAATATTTCTAAACTCTTGCAAGCATGCTCCTTCTCTTCTGTAAACTTTTAAGCTCAATATTTGTTCTGTATGATACAGCTTTGTTATCTATCTTTTCTGCTTCTCTCTGATCTGGTTACAGTGTTTCCAAAAAACAGATTTTAGTACAGAGGACTCTCAGTTGAACCACATTAAATTGTTAGTTCACTGATAAATTATATTTGTTATTTGTGCCTATTTTGTGAAGTGTTTCTTACTGCTTTGAGAACCATATCTATTCCAGTATGCAGCTTTATGCCTCTACAAAATTTGGCAGTGTAAACCTGTATATCCTAGGTTTACGTGCAGTAATAGAAATTTTAATTGCATTTCTATTTGTGATAACTTCTGTATTTTTCTGTTATTACATAGAATAGTCTTGGTTATTGCCATTTTTTTTTCTAAAGAGCATCATTCACCATTTCTTCTAAACACTGCAAAATCTAGTGATATTTATGTTCAACTAATTGGATCCAAACACTCCCAGATATTATGTTGACTGTTATTTAACATTTCTGTTTAACAGCAAAAAATGCACATTTCCTCTTCCTCTCTCCCCAAATTCTTCATTTACTTGGTTTTTTTGCCCTAACTCTTAATTCGCCAGTCTAATTTTATCTCTTTGATCTGTTCTCTTTCAGAGAAATAAAGCCACAGAAATCTTCTAATCTCTATTCACTTTTTCCAGCTGTCTTTTTATTTCAGCATTCATCACTCTTAATCTTTCAGTACTCTATCGTCATGTATGATCTGTAACATGCGAACATAGATATGCAAGTATATTTTCCTCCAAGAAACTGCATCATTATCTGAGCATATCTCCTTTCCTGTCTTTTCGCAGTTAGCCACAGAAACAGGCCCTTGTTCCTTTATTTAATTCCGTTCTGTACTAAGACTTTTCATGAGCATTTATTCACAGTAAGCAAAATGTTCTTTGTTGTAAGAAAATACCAGATAGATATTTACATTGTAATGTAAAATGCATTGAAACCAGCTTCCTTTTTTTAATTATGAGCAAATAGTTAATCCATAAAATCTGTAATTGGATTTGCTAACCTTTTTTTTAGTATTCTCAGCAGGGAGCCTTAGGGCTAGTGCTGTTATCAGAAGATACAGGATGTGGATGCATGCTAGCAGAACAGTTTTGAGGAATTCACATTGCTGTTGGCATGATCCGGGTAAAATATCTTACATGCAATTCTGTTCTAAAAGGGCTTGTTTAAATCGTCCGTTAATTCTCTGCATGCTACACCTCTGATGCAGCTCTGCATGCTACATCGATTGTAAATTACTTATTGAATGACACCTACTTATGCAAGTCATTCATTTCACTTAATCATGATGAGTGATTAGTGTTTCCTTTATCTTTTTTTAGTATTTTTTAAAATACTAAAAATTGTCCAGAGGCTCTTTCCTTATTAGAATGAAATAGCTACTTAAGGAAAAGAGGACACAGACAGGATTTCAGTCTGTGTTTACCAGAAGATTTCAATGATATTTTTATGTTCTCTGATTCTTCTGGAGTCTCGGGGAAAAGAGTAGAAGTTGAGGCACTTTCTTGGGGGTTACTCTTCAGAAATAGCCAAAGTCTACATGATTCGTGGGTAAATATCAAACACTTCTATTTTAAAGTTGATTTTTATCAGGTTTATTAACACCATTCTCAAAAAGGCCAATGAACAGTTACTTAAATGTAAAAATAGTTTAAAATATTCAGGTGTAAACATTGAGAATTAAATAACCATTTTAGACTTAAACAGAGTTTTAAGGAAAAAAGCTACATTTTTAGTTAATTCTGAAAGAACATGTGACTTTTTTTTCCCATTTAAATTCTGTTTCTATTGCCATTTTCCAGTCTAAAGGAATTTCTTAAAAGATACTGTAAAAATTACAGCCTATAGTTAAAAACATACAATAACAGATTTTCAGTTTGCACAGTAGATCTGATTGTTCACAGTAAGTTAAGACTGTGTAAGTTAAGACTAAGCAAATTTGTATTCACGCTTTGTGTCTTTGCAAATCTATATCCTCCCTCCTTCCAAAATTAATAAGCAAGACAATTCAAGCTCTGAAGCTCAAATATATTTTAGATGATCAGATTATGTCTTCAGGACTATTCAAACATAATTAGATTTGACTGAGAAAAATTTTGGCTCAAATCTGATACAATTTGAGCCTCGGTCTACAAACACCATCATGTTTACGCTAAAATCTGTACTAATAACTAAACTGCAGAAGATTTATCATCCAAATAATATTCTCTTTCAATATCTATCTAATATATTTCTTCAAATCAGACCATTAAATATTTGTAGCCTGAGCTATATTACCTGGTTATTCACCCATAAAAATAATGAATGTCCAAAAATGTACCTAACATTTTTAGCTGTAGCGTCAAAAATTGTGTCTTATTTGAAATTATGGTATTTGGTAATAAAAATTAACGTGTTACATTTTCCAAATGTTTCAAAGTGACCAACAATCATTACTTTTTTAGCAGAAGAAAAAAATGAAAATTTAAATTTTGAGTTTTTTTAAAGTCAGTCTTCAATACAATTTTAGAAATGTAGAATAGCTTAGTTTGGCAGAGACCTGTGGAAGGTATCACATATCCAACCCCATGCTCAAAGCAGAGAATTTTCCCGTCAGACAGGGATTGCTCTGTGCCCTGTTCAGTCAAAATTTGTATATCATCTCCAACAATAGAGATTCCACAGGTAACCTCTTTTGTTGGAACTTTACCTGTGAGCACAGATGGCAGTCCCTGCCCTATATGCAGATATAGTAAGAACCTGATGGGAACCTAACTACTGATGAACAAATTAGAGATAAAATATTGTCTGAGGGAATATGCAAGATTTTCTTTTAAGATACTAACTACCTACCTATTTGTTACAGTTTTGTGGCAAAGCTCAGTTTTTAAGAGGAAACTGAAAGGTGGGAAAGGTGTAAAAAACAAATGACTAAATTCTTATTTGGTTTAAACAAATGTAGTGCCATTGGATTACTCAGAGCAATGTGTTTTTATCCTATCCTAGGAGCTGCCTTAAACTATACTAGTTGTAATACAATCTTCAACTGTGATGCGTTTATCTTCCTTTTTTTTTCCAATCCCTTTCCTTTGGTTTTCAATTCATTTATATCTTCTTATAATGTTTTATTTTATTTTTAAGAGTGTTTAACCTTTATATTAAAAAATTGAAAAGTTTTCTTCTCACTGGCATTAATTATGGCAGCTCTTGGTAGTTGAAAATATTAAAAGTACAAATCATAGTTGGCCTTATAAGATGGTAAAGCGAAAGAGGCAACTCTGCTGTATACATAATGTGTTTGAGTAAAATAAAAAGTTACCTTTAATATAAGAAACTGTTGGAAAAATACCTAGTGCTGGTACGTTTTGGGATTAGGGCTAACAGTGTTTCTACTACAGTCAGGAAATGGAGGAAAATATTTGTCTTTATCACTGAGGAAGAAGCAAGATGGATATCTGCCAGGACTAAAGACAGAGCAAGATGTTAGATATATATAATATCATGGTTGAGACTGATCTATGGCCAATATAGTTTCTTGGCTCACGTCAAAGTGAATTTGTCTCTCAAAGGGAAAAGAAAAAATAGACTTCTGAACAAAACAATTACCTTGCAGTCAAAATGAACAGACATCATTTTTGCAGCTGACCAAACCATAGCCACTCACAGTAGTGTTCCTTATTTGTGATCCAAGTCTAAATGTTCCATCTGCAAAATGATTAAATGAATTTCACAGCTAAACATATTTACTGTTCCATTTTGAAGTAGTTGCCCTTCATTAGAGGCTGGCATACAAAATTATATGAGAAGCTATGAGACTGAATTGTCTAAAGTAGAGATGAATGACATAGTACTCATTTTTCATAAGTATGGGTGTTTTTTTGAAATGGGGGATTGAGCACTGATAGGAGATTGACATAATGCTTAGCTAGATTTTTATGCCAATAATGTCTGCCAGTCAGTAGGGCAAACTAATGGAGAAAATGAGACAGAAACAGCATTCAAAGCAACAAGCCTAAAGAGAAAATGACAATTTTGCTTACAGTACTACCATGAACATACAGGAAAATGTTTTTTAAAGGAATAAAAATTCAAATGTAAAACATGTAATAATAGCCTTATGATTTTCTGTTTTTTTCTCTTCCATGTTCATTTCAAAAGGTGAAAGAAAACAAAGGAAAGAATTTCTCACTCCTGGTGCATTTAATAAGTTTTGCAAACTTGCAGAAGAAGGATCACAGGTAGCCTATTCTAAGTAGTTAGTTATGCAGGATGAGGCGACTCCCCAAGGGCTGCTCTGACTCTCTGTTGGAGGAATTGTAAAAACTTGTGGCAGTGAGGATGGTATCCCACACTTGGATTTCTATGTGTTAGTCTAGTCTACACAACCTAGAGGAGAGTCAAGGAATCCCTGATAATTCGTTTTCTTAGAAAAGAATTAAGTTTATAGTAGTTGGCTTTGAGAGTTGCTAATACAGCCTAAACAGTTGCTCTCCTCCTTGCTCCCTCTTATCACTACAAAATTAAATGAAGAATGGTAGAGGACAAATAGAGCTATCAGAGTAGAATGTGCCATTGGCATATGGGTTCTTGAGACTGTGAATACCAGGGAGAGTGCCATTTATAGGACGTATTCCTGGGGTTAAACATGGGCAAGCAAGTAGCAGACCTAGAGAATAACAATTCAAACGTGGAAATATATTTTTTAACAAGTAATTCTAGCCTTAATCATTATATATTTCAAATTCAAATGATTCTATTCTATAAATGACACTATTTCAGCCCTTTGTTTTTTTTTCCTTGAGTCCTTCCAAATACTGCAGTCATTTTCTTATCTCCTGCATGCCTTCTCCAATTTTGAACATACTAGTTGTGGTCCTAATGTATGAAATGACAATATATTTTTTTTTGATATATACAAGGATTGCATTCCTTTATCCACAACATCAATTTGGAAGTTTTGGTAAAGAGATTATTCCACAGTTTTACTCTGAGTATTTGGGTGACCTGTTCCCACATACCATTAATCATTCTCCATTCTGACATTTTTTCCAGCAAATTCTGACTAGGAATTTCACACACTTAGTGAGCAGAAGATGATGACATTCAGATCTATCAATAATATAAATCTCTTTACTGAGATCTTCCAATTTGCATACCTTTTGGGGACATGGTAAATATCAGTAAAAGAATTATGACAATGTTACAGGTCATAAAATCAAGGACCGAAATAAACACTTAACTTCTTGGGCTATGTATCCTAGGAGGAAATCTGAAAGCTAGTTTTTTCCTTTAATTTCACTATCATCTTTAAGTAGTGTTTTTGGACAAGACAAGCATAAATGTAAATGACACATGCTTTTCAGGTATATTTATTGTAATTTTTGCATACCCTGTAACAGAGTTATGTTACTATATTTCATCTGGAAATCTAATTTTTGGATCCTTCTATGGCTAGTAATATCAGTCTTGATCCTACCATTTTTACCTACTTAGAAAGAAAAGAAGACTTCTTATTCTGATTCATTAAATGGTCTGTATTTATACATTTCATTTATTAAAAATTGTAATATTTTCTTTTTTCAATCATCAAGAGAAGTAATGGACAGTGATCCATTATGATATTTGTGAGCTAGAAAACATTAATTTGTATTGGTCTAGTATTTTCTCTAGTCTTTTAGCTGACAAAGGAAAGAATAAAATAATCATAGAGGAAAAACTTCAAATACAATGCCTTTCAGTAAATACTGTATGCAAAAAAACTGTTTTAGACTTTGTAGTTTATTTGCTCTGGAATAAATAACTGGAATGACATGCTGGGAATTATATGCTGTGATGTATTAATCCATAGTGTTATTCATTTAATTTTCTGTTCTTCGTTACTGGCAGATATTCATGTTTTAGTTCTTATTAATTGTGTATTTCTGCATGTATTTCTTCTTCATATGTAATCACACATGTTGGAATATTACCATACTGTAGTCATGCCTATTACTTTATGTGGACCTTCTTTGACTTATGCATTTTTGTATCATATGACATTTTTGACTGTCTGTACATCAAGGAGAGATTTTTTTTTTTTTTTTGGTGCCTGTTATCCTAACAATTCCATTTATAGTTTGTCATATCTTGACGCTATCCAAATTTACATATAATAATTAGTATAGTTTAGTTTGATTAGAGCATACATCTGCTCCTGAAAATGAATATGCTTCAGTTTTATTTTACCGTTCACTCTCATTATAATGACAATCCATTGCCAGTAATTAGATTATTGTTTACTGCAAGACCTGAACTGAGCAGTAGTCATCTGCCTTCAACAGCATCTGCATGCACCTACCATCTGCTCTTCTCGTGCAGTCACAAAGGATCTTATCTAAAAATTGTAATGTTTACCATGTGGATAGTGTGGACAGTGTGGATAAGATTTCTTAATATTTGCTATTAAACAAATTAACAACTTTCTTTTACCTAGAACTAAGAAAACACATAGCGTAATGTTCTTTTCTTTAAATATTTTCATAAGCTCAGGAAAGATTAGTTTTCAGGACTGCTCCAGCATTTTTATTTAAACTGTCATAAGAAAAGTTTGCTATAAGAGATGGCAAAAAAGCCAAAGCTTTCTGTCAACTTGGAATTTATTATAGCATCAGTAAAATTATCAAATTTTGTCTTCACATCAACCAGTTATGAGGTACAAAAGATCATATTTAAATTATTGATGCATCTTAATCTTTTAAAAAGTCAACACATTTTAAAAATGCAGTTAAGTAGGTTTGGCTACATTTTCTATTGAGATTAAATATGGATAACTTACTTAGCATATAACTCTCATTTTTATTAATGAAAAAAAACACAGCTAGACTGAGGAATCTCAGGTTAGAAGGAATAGTGCTGGAGCTTCCCCAGGAACCTTGATACTCTGGTGTAGAAAGGAATGAAGCATATTTTACATATTTAATATGCTTTAAATTTAACACATTTTTTAAACAGCTTTATAAAAATAATAAACCATGTTTTAGCTGTGTTGAAATCTTGGTGCATCCTGTAATATTATTGTACAATATCGAAGATGAACATATTGTAACTTGTATATTGTGGACTGAGTTTTCTTCCATGCCTGTTACCTGATTAGAAATAAGATTAAGGACAGATGGATTTATTGGCCTACCTTTATGGCAAAAAATCCTTCTTAAAAAGTCAAGGATAGTTATCTAATAGAGGAACTGTCTTTTTTTCTTTATTAACTTATTGTATTAATGTATTCCTTTTCTTTCCTCAGACTCTGAACAGAGAAGAATCTAAAAATAGAGAGGAAGGAATTTGACCATGTCAACAGGATATGTATTTTACTATTTAGTAATGATTTCTTGCTCCATACAAGTGTAATAACCAGTAATTATTTTTAGAAAATACATACTCTAACTGAAGGGTTTACAGAAGACAAGATTAGTAAATGTACATGGCAATAGTAATCATTTGTTCGGTCCTAATAAATTTTTACAATTTTTTTCCTTATCTCACTTTTTAAAAACACACACATAAAGAACTGTGTAAACAAAAACGCCAAGAAAAGAAAACAGCCTTAATTTCAGAGGAATTTAAATTTATGTTATTAAAGTGCTGATCGTTTCTAAATCTAGACAATTTTCATTGGAATACCTAATGATTGATCCAGCCTGCATGTAAGCTTTTGTGAGGAACTGAAAAGATAAAAAATGGCCACTTAATACATGCACTGAACTAGTAATTTAGATAAGCTGTGTTGATTTCCTAAAGTTAATCTACATGTTCACATCAGCGTTCAGTCAGCATGCACAATTTCAGAGAAAAAATACTATTTACCTTAAGGACTCTTAATACACCATAAAAAGTGATTTGAAAAAGTGAAGGTTGTCCAATTTTAGCATAAATATTACAACAAAGGAAAAATATGAGAAAATTAAAGGCATATAATGATCTTTCATAGACACAAATCAGTATTAAAATTATTTTCAAGAGGAAAAGCTAATATTTTGCTGATAAGCCATAATTTTCTGCTTAATAATTATCTTTTAAGGAACAGTCACATTTTATTAAAATGACTAATTAACTCACTTTACTGCTGTGTTAATACTGAAAGAAGCACACTAATTGAATATTGATAGTACAAGTTTTTAATAAAAGAAAAAACGTTAAATAGTAATGTGTTCCCCATATTCCACAGCAGTAATTTAAATGCAAATGTACAAAAAAATAAGGACTTCCATCAATGGGAATCGAGATTATAGGCATTCTGGGAAAGCATGGATTACGAAAAGGGCATTTTTTGTTCCAGTAGCGAGGCTCACGAAAGAAACACAAGCTATTGGGGAAATGTCGGTTTTGTCAAAATAGCGGTTAAAATTTTGTTCTTACAAAATCATTGAGTTCATCATTGCCAGGTTTCAAGCAAGGTCATTTTTCTTGAAGTGAGCATTCAAAGGAGTAATTTTTGAAAATGTAATTTCCTGAATCTTATTTCTTATTGCAACAGTTGCAAAGCACCTTTGTACTCTTGAGTAAAACTGGATACACTTTTGTACTCTTGAGTAAAACTGGATCTTTGGATTTTCAAACTCTTTTCTCTAGACATATAGTATATGGACATGGTGTACAACTAACTGAGATCACACTGATATCAATGGCATTTTTTTGTAAAAATTTGGAAGACCTAATGAACAGTGCAGAACCTAAGGTGGAGACTATACACAAAGCATTATGTAATGACATGAAATTTGAACTGATGGAAATTGTTTCTGAGTAGAACATGAGGCAACCACACTAAAATAAAAATAAAATAAATTCATAAATATTTTTCCTTTTCTTTCTCTATGGTCAGGAATTGGTAGAGTTTGTGCATAGGTATATTTTGTAGTCCAATGATAATTCATACTAAGAAAAAAACTCTTTACCTGCTGATTCATGGCTTATGTGAATAATAAATTGCAACTGTTCTATACCTTTTTTCCACTAAGCAATTATTCACATTCTAAATAGCCCTTCATTTCTGTAGACAAGACCTAACATCCAAATTCTGCATCCAGCTAGATATTTCAACACTACTATTATATTCATAGCTTGCTAACCTTACTTTCCTTTGACATTTCTAATTTATAACACAGGCAGTCATCTAAATAATTCAGATTGAATGTTTGCACTTGCAAAGTGAAGAAAGTTGAAAGACTATGAATGAAAAACCTACGAGCATTTTTTCATGCCTTCTAATTAGGCTTCTGGAAGGTGGAAGGGAAAAAACAGATACTAAAATGCAATTTGTACATATTAAATAGATTCAGTGTTGTGTATTGATTGAATAGGAAAATCCAACCCTTAGCATTAGTTGTGACACTGTACAAACTTACTAACTAGTGGTTTCCCAATGCTAAAATCTCATGTGGAAGTGTTTGTATCGGAGAGCAAGCAAAATACAAAGAAATATTAGCTATACCATTTTTCAGGTGGTTCTTCCTAATATTAGGTTTCAATTTATTTTTATTAAACTGTGATATGAAATCACTATCTTTCCTACATTGTGTTAGTTCCCCTCTTTAGATGGGAGGAAGTCCATTCTTTTATTCTTTTTTTTTTCTTTCTTTCTTTCCCCATTTTATTTCCTTCTATCTTCATCTAATGAGGGTACCCACGAATGTGAAGGCTTTGGTTTCCCTCTGTGAATTAAAGCAGCAGTTAATTCCATCAACCTGAATCTATAAGGAGAGTTAGAATAAACTTTTTTCTTTTTTTTTCTCCCACGATGTTGCATTTTATTATACCAGTCCATAGCTAAAGTACTGAGAAGTTCATAGTTCATAGGTCAAAGTTAAAATTTAATTGCTTAATTTAACACCATCATCAAAAAAGTGTTACGATTTGTTTCCAGGCTAGAAGTAGATATGACTAAATATACTCTCAGAAAAAATAATACTGCTAATCAAATGTAATCTATTAATAACCATCCCAGACGGGATTACAGTAGACATAGGCTCACTATTGTAGAGCATATTGCTACCAATCAAAATTTTCTTGCCACAGCATCGTCAAATAAGAGCTCTATCTTTACAAACAGTGCCGGAAATAAGTTTTTAAGTGAAATTTTTTTTTCAATGCTATACACTGAATAGATCTGTTCCTACAAAACCACTTTTCTCTGAAATTTCCCATATTTTCCTATCATTTTGCAATAGTACAGTGATTAGAGTACTCATGAGGAGGCAATGGATTGGGTTCCTCCTGTGATTTACTCAGATTAGAAATTTTTAAATTCTAGCTATGAAGCTGAAAAGCAAATTTTGGAGCCCCTGCTTTAATGCATATCTCCAGTCTCACTTCTGTGATAACTTTTCCTTTTGTCTAAATGATTCTCAGTGTGATTATTTCAGATTCAAATATCATAAATCCTCATTTTTAGCATTGGTGGTATTTTCAAATCATAAAAAGGTGAATGTTCCTGTTTAATCCTTCTCTGCAGCAGTGGATTTATCAGGCAGGAAATTAATTGAATAAGTAAAGAATAGCTTTTTCTCATGCTGAAAGTCCATGAAAAGCTTTTGGTCAAAAGTTTGGCTGTATACCTAATATGATTTTTTAGAGATAAAGGAACACCGAGAACTTACAAGAAATGCATAGTGTACCAGTCTGCTAACTTTCTTTAGTGAATGATGATTAAGTTGTACTCTCAGTTTTGCATTTTCTTTAAAGCACTGCATCTTTTATTTTATCCATTAGGAAAATAATGTGGAAGAGACTTGCATGAGATGTAAACAAAAAGAAATAAATTACATCTGGAAAAAAACTTGCTGCATGGGCCAAGAGCTTTCAAATCATTTAAATGGTCAAATCTATCAACATTTTTTTCATCACTTTTCTTTTGATTAATACATAGGCAAGAGGCAATTCAGCTCCTAAGGTTTTTGGTGTTAGAGTTGAAAAATGAGCTGAGTGCTTTCTGTCCTGTCACCTGTAGGAAATTAGATGATGGAGGAAGGAAAGCATACTTGAATAGTTTTAGACACCCACAGTTATGGTTACCAAAATACAACATGGTCTCCATATTCTGTCTGAGCTGCATTGCGGATGGCACCACATTTTAAAATGCGCCCAGGCCTCAGGACAATCAACGGCTCGAGGTTTTTAGGAACTCAAGACTCAGTCCCTGCAGATCTTGTTATGGTGTTGCAAGATGATGCATACTTCAACACTTGCTTAAATGTAGTTGATGTACATTCTGAAATTAGATAAGAAGTTCTATTTCATTTGGATAAGTCCTACTTCAACTGCTTTTTTGTGTGTGTCTATTTTTTTTAACATATGTAGCATGTGGCAGTCACATCGAAATGTAGCAGTGATCTTCTGACTAATAATGCAGAGGTAACAGTTTGGACAAACTGAGAAAATCCATGACAATATTCAAAGGTGTTATTTCAAGTATGAACAATCAAATTTTTATCTCTCTTGGACTATAATATTGAATGGGCATATTAAAGGCTCTCAGATACTGGGCAGGTAGTTTTTCCGCTATGACACACATCTATATGCTGGAGGTTATGGTCTTTATATATACATATATAAACTTTATATTTTTATATATACACACTTTATTTTATATATATGTGTATACATTTATGTATATATTTACATATACGTATACATGGATTTTTTTTTATTTGTAATTAGAAGTTTCATGAGTGGGAATGTAGTGTTTATATAGTTCTTTATAATTAATATGGGCTTCAAATGTGTGAAGTAAACAACAATTCAAAATTATGGTTGCTGGATTATTTGTTTTTGTTTTTGTTTTTGTAATTGACAAATATCAACTAAACACCAAATTACATGCTGTCTGTAACAGAACACCATATAATTACTGTCAGGAGTTCCACCACTCAGCCTGTTGTGGGAGAAGGCTAGGCTTTGTGTTTATTTTTTTTTTCTTTTATTCTGCTATAATTGCTGTGTTTACATATTAAACTGCAAGACTGACTGATTAAGTTGTTACAGTTAAGATTGCCTTTTTCGGAGCTAAATGTTTCAGATTAGTTGGACAGCTGGCTTTGGTAGTTTTTATGTAGCAGAAAGAGCAGCAACAGAACCTCAACTCTATTTCTAGTGTTGCTCAAGTATATTTGCACCACATCATGAAATCAGATTTTTGTATTTATTGTACTGTTTTATCTTATAAACCATGAGAGAGTATGTTACAGGTACCTTAACTTACTTCTGCTGTTGCCTTCGCCTAATGGCATGGCCTATGCTCTACAAAAGTTTGAATTTGTGATCATGACTAATGTGAGTAATCAGCCAACCTACTATGTTCTTGGAAAAAAACTTTATTTTTAAGAAGTAAATCCTTTTAAGAAACTCCATTGAAGAAAGATAGGATTCACTTTAGGGTCTGTAGAAACATAAACAAAATGTGTGAAAAAAGTTAATTGTATTCAAGTTAAAAAAGGTATTTTGAATAGACTTCATTATAGAACATAAATAACATGGGAAAATACAAAATTTGAAAAGTAGTCATAGCCACTCTACAAAAGAAAGAAATATTGCAATTAAGCAACTTATGATGTTACTTATAAAATAAGCTAGGTAAAGAGATGCTTAAGTTGTATTTTACTGTGTCCTTTGCATATTTTCAAATAGACAGTTGCAATAGTCACAAAACATAAATGTGGCCAGGGCACATTGCCTATATCTGATGGAAGATTAGCTTGGGCTGGAACGTAATAAATATTTGAGGAAGGTAAGAGTACAAAGAAGAGATTTTTTGGTGTTTTGATATATCAAAATTTGGCTGAACTCACCAACATAGTAGTACTTATGAGTATAGTCTTCCTATTTTCCTATATGCAATAATGGAGAAGAACTGAAATAATCTGATCTTCTTTTCTCTCCAAAATGTCTGCTTCTATTATAAAATATAGCTACGTGTCAGGTCCTGTCACCAGCAAAACTGTAGTATATGAAAGAATTATATTTAAAATGAATCCAAATATTTTTATCTCAAGTTTAGGAGACAACCACAGGGTGATTGAGGCTTAGATTTCTTAGCTTAGCAGTTCATTTAAGAAAACAATTCACTTTCCTGAAATATGAAAACTGTGGGATTTTTGGTTTTAGTTATATAAAAACCTAGATGATGTTGTCCATTTTATATTGTGAAACAACTGTCAAAATGTATTCTACGAAACCTTAAAAAAAAGTCAGAGTGCTTTCTAAAACTGATACCTTTCTGTTGATATAAGTAACAGTTGAATGGGGTTTAAGATGTTAGCTGAAGATATGGAGAAGCAATACTATGTAAATTATGTTCTTAAAGAGTAGATATTCACAAAAAGTAGTATTAGTCAATCAGTGCTACCATCTCTAACCTTCTTCCATGTAAACCAAGTGGACAGGATAGAGCATCCTTGGTCATCCTTGTAATTCGTTTTGGTTGACTCCAAGGAATTCCCTAGGAACAGGTTTGCCTGGTTAGAATAAAGGCACATTCTGGTATTAAGCCTCAGTTCTGGATATCATATATTATGGGAAAAAAAGAAGTTCAGTATAATTTAGACTCTTTCCTAGCCTGTTTGAGGTTTTGGGCTTTGTTTTGTTTGTAACTTCTCTGTGCACTTATCTGTTTGAAACTTTCATTAATGACAAGGGAATATCCAACTTTCCAGAAATATTTTGATCCACATGATTTGAATGAGAGTCAGTTCATAGTTAAGGACCATATTAGCACACTGTATTACACAGGGATTGCAAACCATCTCTCAATTAGTTAGGAAAAGTTGTGCCTTTTTCTCAAGAAAACCAGTTTAAGACAATAGAATTCTTTGCACACTCATAAAATGATTTGTTCTTTAATCTGCTGGTTGTCACCTAGTTTCTGGGAATACCTGGATGACATAGTGCACAGAATTAATTTCTTTAAATCATTGCTGTGTGATACTGTCAAAACAAGCACCCGCTTAAATACACTTTTAAGATATTTTTAATTAAAAGAGCAGAATATTATAACACGTGCTGCATAAAATGCAAATGACAGACCAACTTCAGTCAAAGATAAAGGGGAAAATTATATTTTCAATGTCCTGAAAGTTTACAGGACAAAGATTTGTTTTAATAGTGTGGACATGAATAAGAAACTTATATAAGCTAACATTCTCTTAACAAACAGTGATTTTGGACTTTGATACATGAAAGTAGACCAGGATGGGCTAATTTTTTTACATTGCGTATAAGAAATCAGAAGTTTATTTGATAGTAATGTATAAGTTTGAACTTTTAGAGACTCTTAAAATAGATGGTATGGAAGAATCTGTAAGAATGGGATCTTCATTTTCAGAAGAAACAATTTAAATTTCTTATTCCTTTTTCAATATTACAAAATACTTCTTTTTAGTATTACTATTGTTTAAGAATATCAAAGGAATTTTACTGGAAAAAGGGGCAAGTATCCAAATATTTGCATGTAGTAATTATTTGCATCTTTTCTGTTTAGATCTTGCCCTTTGTAATTCTGCATGAGATGTGGAATTATCTCAGGGGCTAATGAAGGGCAAAATGCTCTGGCAGGAATGTATTGGTATTACAAGTATTGCTTATTTTTACCACAAAGCACCATTTTTATTTCTTTCCTGCAGTATTTTCCATAGGACTGTTGACTCCTCCTGATTATCCTAGATTGTCTGACTGAAATGAGATATTTATTCACTTGTTGGCTCAGAATCTCCAGCAGTGTTTTGCTTCTCCAAAATTGGCATTAATATTGCCCATTGGCTTTGATAATTAAATTGTACACCTGTTCAAAAATAAGTACCAGATTGTTAATGATTCTTGGCCATCGCACTGTCAGTTGTTTTCCAACAATATTTCTCTTCAAATTATCAGAACATTTTGGTATTGCTTTAATTGTGACATGAACTATTCCAAGTCTTCCATGGCAATATGTGGATATATCCTAAAATATCTGTCTTCTAAATCAATTATGTGTTAGCTGTAATGTGAAACCTGTTAAAAGGAGGTTCAAGATTTTTTTTAAATCAATCTTGATAAGACATTATTCATTCCTTTTTTTTTTTCCATATATATTTAACATAAATTAAATCTGTGGAGGCTAAAGCAAATGTATCTCAGCGGATTACTGAGAATAATTCTCTGAGAAAAATAAGTTTGCTGTCCAAATTATATTTACAATTGCATGTTATTAACAGCTGTGAGGAAATCAGTTAATAAATGTAACTACCTGTTAGCTTTTTTTCCATAATAGATATGATCACACAATGGAACCATTAACATGTTAGAGTTTTATGATCAATCCTTTCTTGCATATTCCTGAACTAAATGTGTCATTGCAAGACGTAGGTACTCTGTGTAGACCTTTATTCCAAATCTGGGCTTCAGTGTACATAATCACTGTTGAAAGAGAAAACAAGTGCAGAAGTGACTGGTATGGTATATTAAAATCTTTCTTTGCCGTCATTATCATATTACCTTATTATGTTCTGAACCTTACATGTTTAGAGACCAAGAGGTCAGAAAGCAGCGTTATTAGGTGCTTTCTGAGTATAACACCAAGTATAGTGTCACCATGAGTGCGTATTTCAGCTCCATGCCCACCTTAAGTTTGGCTTCCCAAGCAAGTACAGTACTTTCTTTTTTTCTTTTCCTTTTCCTTCTCCTTTTTCTTTTCCTTTTTTTATTTTTCTTTTTTTTCTCTTTCTTCTCCTTTTTCTTTTTCTCTCTTCTTCTTTTTCTTTTTCTTTTCCTTTTCCTTCTCCTTTTTCTTTTCCTTTTTTTATTTTTCTTTTTTTTCTCTTTCTTCTCCTTTTTCTTTTTCTCTCTTCTTCTTTTTCTTTTTCTTTTCCTTTTCCTTCTCCTTTTTCTTTTCCTTTTTTTATTTTTCTTTTTTTTCTCTTTCTTCTCCTTTTTCTTTTTCTCTCTTTTTCTTTTTCTTTTTCATTCTCTTTTTCTTTCTCTTTCTCTTTTAAGCTAGTTCCTATATTTTGAAAATCCTGTCAGACTTTAGAAATGCAACCCCTCCTTTTATGCACAGGTACCTTTTTTTACCTTGCAGTGTGGACAATGTCAAGGGCCATAGCCAGGGCACCTCCATTCGAGAGAGCCATCTGCTCCACACTCTGAAATGGGCTCCTGCATCTGGCACCAGCGCTACTTCCCTGGGCTGAGTTTCCTTCTCACCTGACAGCGCTAGCACCGTTAAAGGGGCCTTATGTCCAATCTGTGACGTTTTAGTGATCTATTCTCATAGCTGCGGCTCACACTGCACATCTGCTCTATGGCCAAAGGCAAACTGATGAAACAGACCATACAAAGAATAGCACAGCAAAGAACTCTTTCTCTCCTTGATGTGCCCAGACCGACTGCTGCAGACATAGATAGCATCCCGGACCTTTGCTATGCTTCACAGGGAGCAAGTGCTACCACTTTGTTTATTCTTCAATTTTGTGAGCATCTACATTGATTTGAAGAGTTTACGATTGGACTCGATGATCTTGAAGGGCTTTTCCAACCATAATGATTCTATGATCCGCCTCAAGGTGCCCCAAGCTTCGATGGGAAAATATGTTGTTCAAACTGTAAACATCATTATACCATATCCATGTCCATTATTTACAGTGTAACTGGTACAGGAGAACAACCTGAGCAACTACCTCCCTGTCATGTGCCCAGTGGTCAGGCTCATATGATCTGATGCAGCACCAGTCTGTAATCATGTTAAGAATCCCTAATGATCATGGAAGAGATGATACATACATATAGAGTTGTAGGATATGGAGATCCAATTTCGTCTGTTGAATGGGGGGTTAGCTTACTTCTGTACCTCATGTATCTCACTCATTTTATGCTATGTTGCACTGCATATGTTCCCATCTTTGTGGCTACAGCTTCCACAAGGTAGGAAAATCCTCAGTGAGAGACAACTGACTTGCCATTTTTTTACCCTGTGCACCACAATTTGTCCTTATGCCAGCCACTTTGTTTCTCTTCCTTGTTGCTCTCCCTGCAATATTCATGTGGCCATAGTGTCTGCACTTTAATTTGTTCCATGTGTGCTGTGTCTCTTGAATTGTGCTAAGTGAAGCCTGTGAACTTGCACAAAATCCTGCTCCCTTTCTTCTGATTGTGCAATTTTTCCATAAAAACATTATGTGCCGGGCTGTCACTATGCAGAGTCTATACTGTTTGTACTGTTCTTCGCAGTTTGTACTGCAGTCGTTTGCCCTGCAACTAATCCTGCCTTTAAAGCCTCAAATAATGGTTTGGATGCCAGAGCTCTCAGCTTTCCAACACATATATTTTACTATTCAGCTTCTTGTCTTAAAAAAAAAGAAAAAAAAAAAAGAAAAGATTAAAGAACTTCCCACAGGAGTATGTCTTGCCAATTTTGTTGTAAGTTCATTGCACTGATTCAACAACATTATTGCTCCTAGTTGTGGGAATAAACTTTGACAGCAGAGTCTGATTCATTATTTGCTTTCTTCCACTTCATATTGGGAGCACAGAAAAGCTTTGTCCACTTTGCCCTTTTCCTTCACCACCAGCTCACCTGGCGTCTCTTAGGTTGTTTTTGTTCTACTACCCTTATGATGTACAAATGTTTTTCTGGGTCTGGGGATTCCTCTTTGAAAGTACTCAGGGTTTTTCCGTCGTGCCCTTCCAGTGTGTTTCTTAGATGGTTCAGTGATCTATTTTCCCTATGCATCTTTCCACAGAGCAGAGACTGACTCCAGATTTCTCACACTTCCTGTGAAAATTTTGTAAAACTAGAATTTCCAGTTGATAGGACATTAACAGTTGTAAACAGAATTGCTATAGCTAGTATTTGAGACTAATTTTCTTATGCCTTCTCCAAAATTATCCTTTCTACAGGTATGGGTCTTTTAGTCTTTTATTTAACCTACAAACAGACCACTATAAGCTGAGATAATAATAATAATAATAATAATAATAATAATAATAATAATAATAATAATAATAATAATAAATCTCTGCAAAGAGATTTCTGAAGAAAAAAATCTCTGCAAAGATCATCTGGGCTAAATACAAACTGAGAAAATAATCCTTTGCTCTTGCCATATCAGACGAAAGAAAGAACATGAAGGAAAATGAGTTTTCTTCCGCAGCTTTGTCTGTATTGACTACAGACCCTTTATTCCAATTATCCTAAGCTTTTGTTTTATTAATTAGCATTTAATGCATTAGTGATGAAAAAGGAATTGTTTTCCATTTTCAGAATTTCGTGGGTTTGCTTTGATTTCAGCTTATGTGATAGCTGTTGTCATTTGCAGCACAGCAACTGTGAGTAGCGGATGGAGTCTGGAGCTGATGGAGCGTCTGAATTAAAACGGGAGCTAGAAGAGTTGGAGAAACAGGAAGGAATGGCGTAAGAACTCAAGTGATAGTACAGCTGAACAACAGAAGATTAAAATGAACAAGGAGCAAAATAATAATGATAAGAACCAGGAGATTTTTTTTAGTAGCAAAGCCCCATTGTCAGGAACGTAAAGATCACTTTCTGGAACATGTTCAGATCAATGTAGAACTAAAGAGTAAAGCTATGTTATATAATACTCTTCACTAACCTGTACTGTAAACAACAGATGCTGGGGTTATAGTTTACAGACTCACATCACTAGAAGGAATGTTTCAAGCCTGTGGCACTGCTGATACTGAAGGATGAACTGTCAAATACAGCAGCAAGGCTTTAGAGTTTGGACATTTGCAATAAGGCAAATGGGCAATAAGGCTGAGTCAACATACCTGAACAAAACATTAAGGAAGGATGCTCCTAAGCTCCTAAATCCAGGATCAAGGCAAATACTGAGCATCATCTCTTATGCAGGTAGATTATTTTGGAGTCAGCCCTCCATAGGGGTCATGTACACTCTTGTGACATGGCTGAAACTATCTGAAGGGTGCAGGAGAAAACCTCCCTCTTAAGATATACTGTTTTAATCAACATATACACTATTGTAGAGCCATCACAGGGCATGAAGAAAGCTGCTCTTCCAAGAACAACATCATTTTTGGAGGACAATTGATGGTGTCAATATACGTTATTAATAGACAAAATATTAATCCTTCAGCTCAGTTTATTTTTATGATGTTTTGTATATATAAATGTGCATATATATATATATATGAAATATACATACACAAATTAACGAGTGCATTGATTTCAGAATACCAGTGTATTCTAAAATTTTTAAATAAGATTGCTTGAGCCTCTGTGTAAATAGTGACTACATAATTTAACTGAAGAAGTTGAGACTGAATAAAAAAATGTATCTATAACTCTACAAGTGTAACTGTATTGTTGGTACTAAATAAGAGGAAGCTGAAGTTTGCAAGTAAGTGAGATATTTCATAAAAGATATTGGTTAAAAATGTATGTTTTAAGCCTATAGTGAATTTTATTAGTGAATATTTAAAACTTTTGATATTAAAAGTTACCTTTGAATAAACAAAAAGCGTTCATGGGTATTTCAGTCACACCTGCAATTGCGAAAACCTGAAAGTTATAGTGTTCAGAGGATAGAAGGCTTATGTCTTTCTTTTTGAATTAGTTTTAATTATTTTGTTAATTTGGGGTTAATTTTAATTCAGTAGCAGTACTGATGCTTTTTAAATGGTGAGCGTCCACCTTCCTATCCCATCATACACAATTTATAGGCACCTCTGCCAGCACTGAAAATCCTTCCCATTGCGGTGTGTGCTTGCTTTCACCCTGTGCAGTGATGCTTCATGCCAGTATTACTGCCATCTGCATTCAGTGCAAAAAGGAAATAAGCCTCAGAAAGAGTCAGAAGGAAACAGAGTTACTGCTGCGGACAGTCCCCACTGGCCCCACTGATAACAACCACCCTATTTCAACAGATATAAATTTACTTTTGCATAAATCAGCTAAAACTATGGAGAGTAAACCATATTATTTGATAACATCACGTATAAACATAGTCCTGGAACTAAAGTTGAGAGATGTCATTTCAGTATAGGGGCTCAGTTATTTTCAAGTGCCTCATTGTTATTGACTGTGGATCTCAAGTCTTCAACAGTGCCACTTGTCTTTTAGGCAACGGGTGATAACTGCAATCCAGATATTTGCCTGTTACTAATTCACGAAGGTGCATAGTGAGTGTGTACGTGCAGCACAGATATATGCCAACGCTTTTCTGTAAAGCCCTGTAGCTATCCTCAGGTCTGGTATCCTAGTGGATGCCTTGTGAAAAATTTAGTAATTGCATAATAAACCTTAAAATATTTTTTGTTTGTTTGTTTTGTTTTTTCTGGAAGACCCCAGCTTTATATGTTTTCCCTTAGTACTATCTTTATAGTTTATTGTGTAGTTTAGGTAAGGGGTCTAGTCAA
The DNA here is from genome assembly GCA_013389825.1 of Crypturellus undulatus. Classification (NCBI taxonomy): domain Eukaryota; kingdom Metazoa; phylum Chordata; class Aves; order Tinamiformes; family Tinamidae; genus Crypturellus; species Crypturellus undulatus. The sequence goes on along the minus strand of VWPW01011263.1, from coordinate 885,087 downwards.
TGCCTTCTCAATTAGCTTTGTTCATTTAAAATGCTACAATAGCATCACTACTGCCAACTAAAACTTAGAGGAGTCAGACAGCCAAATCATTCCCTACTTTCTGCACCATGGTGCTCTTCCTCAAATATGTGTCATCATGTTTACTTGGTTCATTTTACTTGAGGATTCAGCAGCTTGTTGAGTTAACACTGCAGAACTTTGATTAGCCCAATCTTTCAGTCTCATCTTGGACTCCGACCTCCTGACCCAGCTGTCCTTTGGCACTGCTTTCTTGCAAGCTGTTAGGCTGGAGTATTTCCTGGGTACTTGCAGGCATTAGGCAATGACTGAAAAGAAGGAAACCAAAGTGAACCAAATCAAACAGAACTAAAATGAATTTGAATAGTACCCAAAAGCATGCCATGATACAATACACACTATAAATGTGCATGGAGGAATACATTTCCAATTGCAGATTTGCTTTTAGACCAAGATCAGGAAAAAAATGCTGAGCTTTCCCTTTCAAGATCAGTTTGTGTCTATAGAAATCCATGAATCAACATTGTCATTATCTCAGTGCTTTCCTTAATAATTTCATCAGAGCCCATGTAACTGTGACTTTTATTACACACTGGAAAGGATGACATAGCTTCATGTCTTCCTCTCCTGCAAGTTACACAGGAAGAATGCCAAGATTTTTAACTCCTTTAATCACTTCCTACTTTAAGCCAGAGGAGGCCACAGAGGATATTAAGAAACCTGCAGTTCTCTGAAATTAATGAAAAATACAGTTGTGTGAAGAATGCAGTTTTATTTCTGTGTTGAGCAGATTAGAAAGGAACGTCCTAGTAACAAAGAGAATTGCACAAGTCCCCTGTCGATATCAGTAAAACTGTACTCAGCTACTCAGCTTCAACAGGGTAGCATGAATGACAAGCACATAGAAGCAAAAGAGGCAGATCTTGATAGTTAGAAGGTTGTTTTTGACATAGTTTACTTAAAAAACATCCTTTAAAAAGATGCTAGCAGAAAACTTAGCTAAAATATCTTACAGATATATCTGTAAAGACTCTAAATTTTTTAAAAAGACTGTAAATATCTTAAAGACTGTAAATTTTTCAGTTACCTAATCAAAATCCAAGTAAGATTTAAAATTTGGTAGCCTTTATCTTTTGTGTGCACTTTGCTGCTTGTGCAAGTTTGAAACCTGGGAAGGTTATTACAGATCTGTCTCTGTCCAGGTGTTTGAGATGAGTCATCTCTTTTTACGGAGCAGACATTTCATAAGACACTTTTGTGTAAATTATTTCCAAGCATGTAATCTCATACCAAAATTCTTTTTGCCACTCATTTTTTAGTTTTCTGGTGTTTGTTTATAACTACACGAGAGCAAAAGCAAGGAGATGGTAGATAAGATTGACATTTAGAAGATCAGAGGAGGAGATTCCCTCACTTTGAACTTCCAAGAACAGTGTATAGCCACCCTGGCCTCCCTACTAGATTGATAAGGCAAACATTAGCCTTTGATTTGTGTGAAATTATAGCTTTCTTTTCTGTATTTAACCATTCTACCATTTAACCATTGTTTCAGCTTCAGAAGTTGTTGAAGTGTTCAGGCTAGTGATTCCATATTAACTGTGGCATTTTGACATTTTGCCATCACAGGCATTTTGACATTTTTCTGTGAGTAATCTAATTAAAAAAAAAAAAGAAGAAGAAAGGGCATATACATATGGTTCACTACTATTTTAAATTACATTCAATATGTGATTTTTTGTTTGTTTGTTTTGTTTAAGTTCCTACTCAATAGGAATAACTCCTTTTTTCCCCATGTCTAATGTGAAGTAATGGATGACTTTTTGTTAAATGCAGGATTCAAAAAAGGCAGAATATCACCATAAATGTTCTAAAAATGAATCTTTGATCTTTACTAAAATTGTTCTGTCACTAAACACAAATATTATTTGTATAATGATTAATGGAATTATTAGCTTGTCAATTAAGTTGTCAAGTGTTCAACTTCTCATACTAAAAATTATAATTTTTAAATGTAAACTTATAAAACCTTTTTTTTTTAAGATACACACTGGTTACATATACAATATGAACGAAAGATGGGTTTATTTTACAAATTATTCCTAGTTTTGACTTTTCTGAACATATCACATTAAGTGACTTTATATTGAAAATTATGAATATGTATCAAAGCTCAGATTAGCTAACTGTCTTCAATAAGAGTTTTAAAACATTTTCTGTAGTCAACTGCGTATTTTCTGGTTGTAAAGATCCTTCCATTGACAATTTGTCATGACAGTTTCTGTGTCAGTAGTTCTTTTCTTTATTCCTGAGAGCTTCAGTTAAATCTTTTAGATGTGCTTATCACTTCTCAGCACATATTTCAGATATATTTTATTCTGAAAGCCAGAAGAGAGACTTTCTTCTAGATTTTACATAGTAATGTGTAGCGTTTTTATGAGATAGCTTCTTTCAACAATATTTTCCAAAAGGTTAAGACTTACATTGCACACATTTTTGGGGGGATAACCTGTTTGTCATCCATTAGCCCCATGCTTGAAAGTCTTGTGCTGCTATTTGCATTTACTAGCAAATGAAAATAATATATATATAATGTATATATCTAAATTACTCATTTTTCTTAAAAGAAGTTTCTGATTAGCCTTTATGCATTTGAATTTTCCTGCTTGCCCAAATAGGAGGAGGCAAGCTTAAAGACATAGCAGTAAGCAAAATTAAAAAAAAAAAGGAAAGTTTTTGAAGCATCATCACAAACTGCAATAATGATTATCATTAAAAATGAATATTCATCTATATGTTACACACAATAAGATTCAAGAAAATGTATCTCAGGGTAGGATTTTCCCATCATAATTGTAGCTGTATTAAAATTACTTTTCTATAGAAATACTGTGTGTCGCATCATTGGCCTAAATAGATGATCAATGGGAAAACAAGATGATCAATATTTAAAATCATTTAGTACTAGTACAAATCAAATTTTAAGCCAAAATTCTTTGCTTGATACACTCATGAAATCATCAAATCATTTCACTTAAGATGCTAATAAGCAATTTTAAATCTATATTCTACATTGCATAGTATTTTTAAATAGACAAATTGGAATTATTCTGAAGTACAAAAATACTTTGCCTCTGAGAGTTAGATGAAAAAGAAATAGTTCTAATAAGAAGCAGAATACCACAGAACTTGTCCTTTGTTGCAAACTACATGAATTAAGAATAATTAAGAATTTTGTTGATACAGCTACAACAGAGACACAGTAGAAATGTGGGATATGGAAAGCAATATGAAAAAGTTACGTTAATTAGAGAAGTGATGTATGACCAACTGCTGGGATTTATAAGAAATCCTGTACTTTGCAGAAGGTCCTGGGAAGCTGTCATTTTAATGATTAATTATTTTCATAAGTAGCTAGATGATCTATTTCCACATTCCAATGTCATGGCCCCTTTTAAAGAAGAAGCTTGGAGCTGAAGTTGGTTCTATATGATATGAAAAATGAACTATCTTCTGATTGAATGATGGTAAAGTGTAGAGCTGGAAAAGCAGTATTGCAAATTTTGTGCCAAATGAGCTATGCTGTGCGAGAATGTCCCTATGAATAGTGCAAGAGTGTTGTGATGCTTTTAGTGTTACATATTTTAATGAGGTGCTGCAGCTTAATTGGAGTCCAATGCTATTTTAACATATTTTGATTCCTAAGTAAGAAATATGAAGATGTAACTTTGGCATTTTGCTAGGACGGTCTTCTTCTAAGAAAGCAAAATAAAATCTAGCTAGCTGTATGACTTAAGTTTATTAACAATTATTAATAACAATTATTAACGATTAACATTGGAAGACAAAATAATGAAGATAGATAGCTTCATTACATCCAGAAGTGAAACTATGCCTTAATCTTGTCCTTGAAATAAAAATGAATGCACAATACAAGGATTTATGGAATAGAGATAAAATAGAATCTGAAATACAAAAGATTGAACTGTGTGCTCTCACTTCGTGCACTTTGAGACATCAGTACTGATTTTGTCTAAAATAGAAACCATTCTAATGTGGCTGATAAGCTATCTTGGAAACTTCTCCCTAGTCAGTAAGTCTGTATGCTTTAAATGTATTTGGAAAAATAAAACATGTAAAGCAAAAAGTACTTCAAAGCCCAGAATTTGAGCATAGGGCATTTCACATTTATAAATCTTTGTTAAAATGGTAAATCTGAGTATTCCTTTCTTTAAATGTGTTGTACTTTTATGCACCTTTTCCCTATTGCATGTAAGCTCGTTACACGTAGAGGAAATAAATTCCGTGTTTAATGTGTAGTCACTTTTTAGCTTAATATAGTTACAAAATGATCTGCCTATTGTGTTCTCTATTCCTTTCTTAACAGCTCCAAACATCTAACTTTTAATTTTTTGACTGTTTCATTATGTTAACTCTTTTCAATCTTGTATAATTAACACCTTTTTCTCCCTAAGATAGTAATACGTAGTTCTTATTGAAAAAAGAGTTAACTAAAAATAATCTCCTTTTGAATATTAGTTTACTTTCCAGAATGCCACTGACCTTAAATTAACATATTTATAACTTCATTCTATTCTGTTTTCATATCTGTTTAGTTTGGGGATTTTTCTGTACTACAAATATTTTTATTACAATTTTTGATAGCACTTTCTGGATTTTGCACAAAGTCCCACTTTGAACATTTTTGTTCTGCTACATAATACAGACTAAATTATTCCATTACTGTAAACTGTGTTTAAATTTTTATCAGAAGTTTACCAGTTTTATCACAGCCTAACTTTTTCTTCCTTTTTATTATTTATAAGATGTTCTGAAAATTCTTTTTTGGCTACATTAGTTCAGCAGTAGACAGCATTTTATATTTTGATTGCCTATTGGGCAGCCTGCCAGCTGTCCAAAACCCATGCCTTATTTGCATAGAAATTTACATGGGACTTTAATTAAATGTATGCAAAGGCTTATTTTCATAATTAACAAAAAGAGAATCATGTAAATGTGGCCGTTCTCAAGCCACATAGTACAGAATGTGTGAAAGGCTGCTGGTCTAATATAAAATGAGAATTTTATATAGTTTCTTTATTAACTTTATAGAAATCTATGAATGATCCAAAAATATTTTGTTTATGCCTTCATTTTTTATTTCTACCATACAGATATACCTAATAACTCACAGGTAACTCAAATAGAATCATAGAATCATAGAATGCCTAAGGTTGGAAGGGACCTCTAGAGGTCATCTAGTCCAACCCCCCTGCACACGCAGGGCCACCTAGAGCACGTGGCACAGGGCTGCATCCAAGCGGGTCTTGAAGATCTCCAGAGAGGGAGACTCCACAACCTC
>VWPW01011263.1:804403-879682 GCA_013389825.1 Crypturellus undulatus | reverse complement strand
CTCCTGTATTTTTCCCAGGGAGCCTGCCCTTTCTTCCACAATCTGTATACCCCCTTCTTCTGCTTGAGCATTGCCACCAGCTCCTTGCTCATCCACGCAGGCCTCTTGCCCCCTCTGCCTGACTTCCTACGCATAGGGATGCACTGCTGCTGGGCGCAGAGGAAGTGACGTTTGAACACTAGCCAGCTCAAATACTTTGTCCCAGCTTAAAAAAAAAAGGTATTTTAGAATATAGTTCTAAAAAAGAAATATGTCATTATGCACCCAAGTTATTAGTTCATATTTTCTTTGCTTTCAAAAGATGAAGTCAAAAGGGCAAAGAATAATTTGTTTCTACCTCACCATGCCTAAGATCCATCTCCATCCGCTAGAGAGCCTGAATGACAATGTGCAAAGCTGTTTTTTGGGCCTATTCGCAACTCCAAATTTGCAAATTTTCTATTTCTTTCTACCTTTATGGATAAAAAAAAAAAGTTGTTGTTTTTTTCTATCCATTATGGTATACCATAATTACACGTACATATATTTTTATCTACAAAAATGGAACAGAAGCAAGGATATGAACAGAAGCAAGGACCTATGAACTTTTGCACTTCTTAACAATTACCTAACAATTATGTTTAGTCAGAGTGGCTTTTTCACTATCTTTTTCATGCTTCAGGTGAGATATATGATCCAAAATTTGGAAAATGAACAATAGAAGACACATGGGCATTCAGAGGTTCTCAGTTTTCTTGGGTTCGAATCTAAAGAATTCTTTAGGGAAAGACATTCCGAGTATGTGCTTTTCTCTCAGTCTTGAAATCTATAAAGTCAACAGCACCTCATATCTGAAGAATGCAAGCTGATCTTCTTGTGGAGACCTCCAGTGCTTATTCTGAAGTCAGAGAAGGCTCCATAGTGGAGCTGCATTTTCCCTTCCTAATACAGTTTCACTTGTCAGAAAAGTTCTCAACCGATACTTGTATTGAACTAAAAGATTTTAAAAGTCTGAGCTCAGCAGAATTTGTTAATATTATTTGTATATTGTTTTTCAATATAGGCTTGAAAAGAGGGAAGACGTAAGGAAAGATTACTTTCGCATCTAACATTAAAAAAATTGTTCCATGTAAATGATTCATGTATGCTCTGAATTTCTTTCAGTTTCACCAAAAAAAAAAAATCCCCAAACCTAAGAACATGTAGCATGCAGAGAATTTTCTCAGCCTGATTTTCTTATTTCTGATCCCAGTAGCACAATGTTCACTCTAAATCACTTGCTGTGATTAATAATTTTCTGGAAATAAAGAGAAGTTATTGAATTCATTATATTAACAAGATAACAAAAAGTCTGATTCTATTTCTGCTCACAAGAGGGCTTCATAGCATGTCAGTGCAATAGTCTAACATTTTTTCTATTCCATAGAGAGAAACATAAACATAGTTTTTTTGTATTTCATCAGTATTCTTAAAAGCAGAGGTTTTCAGGCTTCTAAAGACAGTATGACAGATTTGCTTTTTGGAAGTAGCAGAGAATTTACAGATATGTAGTACTGATGAATTGTAAAGGAGACAACTGGGACAGTGAGGAGGGAGAATCTTGACTATAACAAAACTAATCTATCAAGAAGAAAAGCAGACTGTGAGATTTCGGTATTTGATACTAAAAGCAATGATGTTCATGGTATGAAAACCTTTGATTCCAAAAAAATAAGCTTGCAAAGGACAGGTGAAAATAACGTTTAGATTAGACATAATGTGAGCAACTGATAACCCCATTTTAATATATAAAATTTTTTTTTCTAATATACATTTGAAATTAAATACATAGTGAAAAGCTATTTCTGTGAACAGGTGGGTGCCCAGGAGGGTGCAGAGTCCCCTCGTGCAGCAGTGGCAGTGATGCCACCTGAGGACAGGACCCTGCGCCCCCGGAGCAGCCAGACGGGATCTGTGGAGCTAAGGGAGCACGAGGCTCCAGGGATGCAGGAAGTGCCTAGGACCTCTCCCTCAATATAGGGCCGAGGACACAGGTATTTTTTGTGTGTGATTTTGAGAGATTTTAGCTGATTCAAAACTTTATTATTATTATTATTTCTGAATATAAGTCTATAAGAGTACCACAATTGTACTGAGCAAGGGTGTATCCTCAACTGATACGGTTTGGGATGCTGGAGAAGTACAGGAAGAATGAGCTGTAAGAAACATGTCCAGCTTTAATTCTGTTATTACCACAGTCAGAGACAGAGAGTAGCTTAGATGGACCATCATTCATCTTAATGAGCATCAACCATGAAGTGTGATGTATGGTTTGCAGTTAAATAATATCTGAGTAATCTATCAAGCATATAGAACACCTATACCTAAAGAAACACTTGGAAATCCATTCATAACACACTAAAAATAGATTTTTCAGAGGAGTTTACAGATACAAGGTGGACTTGTCCTGAACTGTACTGAGAACTAGGTACATTTATAAATGCAATTGAGTTATGGACAACTTCAGAAATATTTTATTATTGAAAATTTAGAAGAAATACATTTTGTTTCAATATGAAATCAAAGCTATATATTGCATTTGGCAAATACTGATTCTAATATATGTAAATAAAAAGATGTTACCAAAAATGGCTCAAAAAAAAGAAAAATATCACTCTATCTTTTGTCTAACGATTTACCTCTTGCCTTTAACTGACTTGCTCTTTGCTGTTTTTGTCTCTGACTGCTTTACTGTCATTTAAGGATCAGTGATTTCTTCCCTGCTGTTCACATACTTAGGTAATTTTACTGCCCCTGGGAGCACAGGTACTTTTTTATCAAACATGCTAGGTCCTAAGATAACGAAGCTTTAGCATCATCAGGTTACCATCACCATTTTATTTTTGTTTAACTTTCCACTTCAACTCCTACAGGATTTCCAGCCTTACAAACCATAGAGTTAAGAGATTAGCACTTTGTGATATTTGAAAGCCTGGGTTCAAACTTCCAGCCAGATAATTTTGTGGTTGCATGCTATCTTTAACAGTTTGTGAGATAGCAGTCGCTATCATGTGAGAATTTGAAGCTTGGAGGAATGGAAGAGAGCTGAATAAGTAATTGTAATGTGCACATTCACTTTCTATTGCTCAGCCTTACAAGTTATAAAATAAATGTGCTCAGCATTGCAAAGCTCCTAATCACAGTCCTGCAGTGATGGTATTTGTTTCTACTCCAGACAGCCGTTTTGAGAGATATCAGACTTTAATATTGTCAAAGATGAACAGTGTGTTGTGGGCATAGGGCCAAGGCAGAATATGGTGCATCTCAGAATATGGTGCATCCCAGAACTCCCATATAATTTTTGTGCAGTGACTATAAAGCAATTTCAAGAAGTAGTGCCTCTAGGAGGCATAATGTTGAATGATATTGCAGTATAGTAAGTGGTTTCTTCAGGAACCCAAAGGTTTGTTTTCTTGAATATACTTTTTATTATTATTTTAAAGAGAACTTTATTTTCTGCTTAAACATTAGTGAAACACAGCATTTTCCACAAAGAGAAAACAAAACAAAACAAAAAATCCTCAATGTTAAAAAACAGTACATAACAAAGAACCTACATGGCACGATTCTCAAAATAGTCTGCTTAGTCAATAGGCAAATTCAGCAGGGGAAAAGGAAGTGGGTAAGGGGAAAAAAAGTTAATATCTGCTACAGGGCCGAGTACTTTCATACCTGGGAAAAGTAAGAGGGAAAGTAATGGAGATGCATATTGAACAACTGTTAAAAGTTAAGAATTCTGAAATGGTAAATGGAACTAAATTGAAGCTGGCAACCATGTAATTATTGGGAAGGAAAATGATCATGCTTTTTATTGGCCTGAAGATTAGGTAGGTAGGTAAAAATATTACTGCAGAAAGTGAATCAACGCATAAAGAGGAATGAGAAAATAGCTTGTGCCAAGTGTACTTTCATTCCCTTGTTCTCAGGTGTTAAAAAAATGCAAAAAACCTTTCATGTAAATCACACCTTAAAACCAAAAGGAAGATAGTGCATGTACTATTAGTATTACCTGCTTGTTAGGATCTGGAAGAACTGTTCCTATGTTCAGAACTCAGGAGCTATTTTGTAAAGAGCATTTGTAAAGAGCATGTTAAACAGATGAGTCCTTCACTAGATTTCTCAGGTAGACTTTAGCCTTTTTTCCTTAACTATAAGTAATCTATTTAATTAAAAGTGAATTTTTTTCTTTTTTTTTTTTTAATCTGACCGTATAAAAAACAACAGCATGCTGATTGCGTTATTCATGGATGACTGACATCTCTTTTTATTTATTTTTTTAAATACATTCAGATTTTGAATATTTGCAATGTGAATGTCAATAGTAACTTACAAATAAGGCAGGAATATTAGGAACATTTTGTACCTTGCCTGTACTGGCTAGTAGAGGCATACTTTCTACTGAAATATAATGATGTTTTGAGCTTTGTAACTGTAATATGGAAGGATATTTATAAGCACATAAGACACGCACTCAGACACCAAACATCTTTAGACATGTTCAAAAAAATGTACCTGCTTCTCCATTCTTGCACTGAAAAAGCAAGGACACCAAACATCCTGGTTCATTCCAGAGCCCATTCATTCATGGGCTCAGAATATTCAAAACTAAGCCAGGAAAGCTGAAAGTTTACTGACAGTTCACTAAGAATCGGAAGTATTCAATTCTTGTTACACTTGTTTTAGGAGAGAGATTGAACAGCTGTCTTTTTTTTTCCCCTCAGACATGTAGTTGAAGTATTTTTTCATAGAAGCTGTTCTATTTGGTATGCCATACTCCAGTATGATCAGATTGTAAAATGTACAATTGATGTTATTATGCAAAGTCAGCTGAGCAGAGATATGTGATTATTTGAAAAATTAGGAAAAATAATTTAGGCAAACCCAGTTGTTTTAAAAGCTGGTTTACTTGTATTTATGCGTGAGGAGAATTAAATTGGTACAGATATGCATAATTCTCCTTTTGGAAAATCTCACTGTTAACAAAACCTGAATTTATGAATGGTTGTTTGAAGCAGTCACTCTCTGTTAATTACCCACTGTATAATATTTATCCTCTGCCACTCTTAAGGTGGCTCTCTAAATACCTACTTTCTGGATGACTTACCCAAACTATTTGATATCTAGAAATCTTATTGTCTAGTTCTGATCTGTACGACTATATTCAAATGTAAATTATTGTACTTTGTACAAACCATTGTGCTCATGCAAATGATAACAACAACAACAAAACATACATACAAACATAATTTGTACATAAATTCCAAGGAAGTAAAAGTAATTGAATGAGAAATACAGAAAATCATGACTTGGAGTCTTATGACTTTTAAAGGAAACACAACATTTAAAGGAAAAGAGAAATGTTATGCAATTTGAAAGCCCACATAGCATTTTTAAGATCTGGAGTAGTGTGGGTGAATTTAGCCAGAGTCTGGGCAATTTCTGTTGTATAAAGTGTGAAACCTAATTCAGTATACGTGTGTTCATTCGTGGTCTGTGACAGCCCCATAATGCTAAAAGGCAAATGTGTTCTAATTGAATAACAAAGTAACATAAATCTAAGTTACTGTCATCTAGAGAGGAACCTGTAATACCACTCTTACTTGTATTAAATATTTTTAGATTTTAGTAAAAGACTAAAACTGAGGTATGTTTTATACTGATGAAGATACTAAATAAATATTGCAGTGATCTCCTTTTTCTACTTGGTTCTAACTTGGCTTCATACCCGAGATCCCCTCTTTCTCCATGCACGTTTTTCCATGCACTACACACCGTTTTCCAAATAAGCACCACTGATTTAAGAAAGAAACTGATCTGGGCTATTACCCAATGATCTCTCACATTCTCTGGCTCTGTCCAGTGTGATGTTCACTAGCTCTACCCTTCTCATCAGGGAGGTTGCTTTTGCCTCAGGAAGGTTGGGTAGAAGTTCACGTTGGTCCATCCATGCTGCTGCTTACAGTTACCAGCCTTGGGCATTAGAGGCCAAGGTCCCGGGGCATTTCCTGGCATTCATTTCCAAACATCTCTCTGGTTTGCAGGATGCCTACCTTTTTCCAGGATCTTCCCTCCAGACAGGAACTCCACCTTCTTCCTGACGGCCTCCCACAACCTCAGTTTCCTCAGTCTGAGCAGTCTGTGCGCGGGTGCAGAAGGGGTGAGCGTCCTCCAGAGTTTTGTTTGCTGTTTCATTGTTGACTGCAGTGCCCAAAAGATGCCACTTTTAGCCCATGTGTTACTGAATTTTAAAATCAGACCCTACCAGTTGCAGCTAGCAAGGAGCAGACTTCTGTGTAAGAGTTCCAAAGTTCAGTTTCTGACGTTCACCCGTGCTACACATACAGACAATTACCCACTACCTGTCAGCATTCGCAATTTAAACTATTTTTCACTTTCCACAGCCACCTCTTCAATATCTCACTAACTCAAAAAAATTCTCTGGTTAGTCAACCACAAAAAGAGGTGCAAACATCTGAAATGAAAATTTTTGCTGTGATTTGCAGATGTACAGCCAGCCAGGTAGGCACTGACAAATTGAAATCCTTTTAAGGAAATTTGATTTTTCTCAAGTTTTTTTCTTTGAGATATCCCGAAATTTCATAATCCTGATTTTCCTCTGTTCTCCTCATGGGCATTCATTTGTATATAGTCAATTTATACTTCTTGTTATATTTCCTTTGACATTGGAACGTTAGTCCCTTCCTATTTTACCTCTGATGTTATACTTCTGAGAGGTACATACCCACATCTGCTGGAGATCCTGTCCTTGGGAAGTCTGCATTGATTAAAACCAACAGTAACCTTGTGATGTTTCTCAGTTTCAACATTACAGCAAATTGCATGAGGATCTTAATAAGAAGGCAATAATAATTTATGTATCATATGTGGCTACACTGAGCTAATTCCATCTAGTTATCCTGTTTCTTTGAGGAAATACTCAAAAAAATCCTACCTTATGTTAATACTTTTGAGCATTTGCACTGTAAAAGATTGATTTTGGGCAGTAAAAAAGATTTATAAAATATTCTACCGAGAAATTCATTCACACACAATCTCTACTAATTGAGCTCAGAATTAGTGATGCTAAACAACAAAAGCAAGGAAAATGCACAGTTAAGCAGGAAATGTACCATATGTTATTGTATACCTGGGCACAATGGGGATACTATCTTAATGGCTTTCTTAATGTTCCTGTTGTACTAGATGTTGGTGGACATATGGTATGTTGCCTGTTTATATGCCTGTGTATTTCCATGCTTTTGTTGGCTGACTTTGATTGTACTTTCTATTCGTCTGCTGCCAGGCAAATGGCTTTAAAATGTTTTGCTTGTTTATGTGGAGCAAAAAAAAAATGCATCCATTTCGTTCTGTCTTTTTGTTTTTACCACTCCCCCTTTTCTTCTTTTTCTAGAGCAGTTGCATTTTCCACTTATTATTACTGGGTTTTCCACAGTTTTGGTCCCTGTTTGGAAATAATTTGCAGTGTTGTTTTATGGCCTCCCAGGTACTGAGTGATTTTGACTCTGGGTGCCATCATAACAAACTGCTAAGCCAGAAGCAGCAGCAGCCTCAGAGGAGCACTTGGGCCCATGGTTTAATTCCCCACCTGTATCTAGGGCCTCTGTCTTGCCAGAGGAAGAATCTGAGGACTATCCCACTAATAATTATGTTGAGTGTACAAAGAGAAACTATAATCTGTTATTTTATTTTATTTCATTTTATTTTATTTTATTTTTTGAGACTATTTGCCTTGGCATACTAAAATGAGAAGTTCCTGAACTGGTTTGCTGCCTCAGACCCTTCTAGAGATTCAGGTGGGCCAAAGATACCTTAGATGATCCCAAATATTTTCATAGTCTTAATATCCTTGTATTTTTAATACTAAGGTAGGAAAATGAGGAGGCTATTTATTATCCAGTCCCTTACTCTTTTTATCTTACGGTATAAAAGATGATAATACTAGTTCTTCTTAGACATGTTTTTACTGTATATTTAATTTTTTTGACCATTGCATGCTTCAGTAACAGAAATAATAATCTGAGACTGTCTTGTGCAGTGACTTGCAGAATAAATATTTTGGCCTTATTGTAGCATTGCTTCTTAGGGAGTAGGCCATTTTCTGAAGTATGTCCACATACCAAACATTCACACTTAAGTAGGACATTACTGCTGCCATATATATGGGCATTGAAGTCATAGTTAGGATATACCTTGTAAACAGACAAGAGCCAAATCCTTTCGACATCTACATATTGTACTCCAGGTATACCTTGCTAAAAATCTTCTAAAGACAGTGGTGATCTCAGGAATTCTTAGAGAAGTTATTTGTGGATCATTGTTAAGTGTGGAAATAAAGGGAAGTTCTTACACATTAATTTGTCCATAGATGCTATAGATTATGGTTCATTGCAGATTGTGACTGAACTTTTAACTAAGATTGTCTATATGCTAGTGTTTTCTGACAAGTGTATGTTTTTGTACTATCATTCAAAGTTTATCATACTTATTCAGGTACTGTTTTTACTAACAACCCATGGTTTATGTGACTATATTAATTTGGCTTTGAGATAAAAGTAAGGCTGAAAGTCTCTCTCTCTCTTATTTTCCTATGTTTCTAGAATATTTAAATAATAAAGAAAATTGATCTTGAAAATCCTAGGAGTACAACATAAAAATTAAGCCCATATGCATGACTTATGATTAACATATTTTAGATATTTTTAATTTATTTAATTTTTTTTAATTGATTTAATTTTTTTTCAGTTTTCGTTTAAAACAAATTTTGTTAACAATTTTTTTGCAATATGAATGGAAAAGGAAGGCACAATGGATGGCATTGTTCTAATATATTCATAAATATGTAATAAGAAGGAGTTAATAGAATTTACCTTTTTTTTTAATAAGGTAAAGTTATTTATAGAAAATCATCAAATTAAAGTAATTGAAAAGAAGACAATCACCTCTTTCAAAAAATGCCCAATGGCATTTAGTAACAACAAAAAACTTTCTGAACTGCCAAATCTTGTGTATCCAGTTACGATGTGGAATTTGGCAGCTTGATTCCTGCTGATTTAGAGTGTGCAAATCTGGCTGCATCTATATTGTTTAGCAAACATCTTCATCAGTAGACAGTAGCATCACAAAGTATATGAGGCTCTCAGCAATGAACTGTTAGCTCACAGGCTTTTATACCCTGGCAGCCCAAGAATAACTTGGACATGTGATGCTGGACTTTTCTAAGAAAATCAGTGAGCTATCTAACCTTCCAAATGATAGACATATTATAGTGGATGTTCATGCGCAATGCTTGGCTTCCCGCTGCCGGGAATGTGGTGACAGATAACAAGGCATAGCTGGGGTCCACCATGCTCCAGAGCTTTCTTAAAACTCGTGAGCTCTATGCCATGTTGCTCAGACATAGCTCCCAGGACTTTTACGTCTGTAGATGCAAGACTGAAGGAAATGTCTTATGAATTCCATTTTCTAAAAACCTGTTTGAAAATCTGTCTAAAGAAGATAAGAAACACAGGAATTGCACTGTGGAACGTTGGAATAGGCTTGCAACAGGATCTCAATGATATAGAGATGCCGTGAATGGAATTAGAAATGTATGTGTGAAACACAGGAAATTTTCAGCTAACTATAGTGAGATAGGAGCTAGTAATACACCAAAACAGCTCAGGTATGCTAGGGTTAACATTTATACATGGTCTTCTGGGATCTGTTTGTAGTGTAGCTACTTTTAGGCAGTGCTTGAGCTCATAACATTTATAAATCAATGTTGTCCATGCAAAGTCATCTCACTGTGCATTCTGGAGAGGGTATTAGCTCTTTTCTGGTGCTCAGCCTGAGTAGATAAGCTTGCTCTGCTGCACATTAATATTGGAAGTGTCATTTATCAAAACAGGATTTATCAAAACCAATATATTTTTGTCATGGTTATGTATTAATGATGATTTTTATAATGATTACATTTTTCTAAATAATTTCTGTCTCCTGCTATAAGTATAATATGAAGTCTTTATGCAACCTAGAATTCTGAGTGAAATTCTGTCAAATGAGAGATTTGAAATATCTTTTTCATTACTCTCTGCATGTCCTTCCAATAAAAAAGTTACCATGAGTTGTATGTAAGTGCTTTGAATGTATCCTGAATAGCAGTAATACTACAGTTTAGAATTGTCAATCAAAAAATAATGGCACATAGTCTTCAGAACCTAAGTAAGCAAATGTAGCCTGCTTCTCACTGTGAAAGACAATTCCAAGTAATTGCTCTAAAACACTATAGTTTTTTTTTTCTTCTTTATTAAAGTGTCAGTTGAAAAAGAGTCCAATGTGTACTCTAGAGTTAAGACTACGGAAAAAATGTGCCTCATTTAAATTCTAGTGGTCTACTAATCATGAATTACAGAACATCTTTTCATAGAGTAAATTTGATCTGAAATTCTTTTTAATTTAAATTGCTTAATACTCTGATCACTCTAAAAAATATATCTTTTTAGACTAAAGAGATAGAAGAAAGTGAACTCAGGATTTGGGACCAGACGAAGTTTCTTGTATGTTGCTGGAGACTTCGCCAAGACAGTGAGTGAAGATGATGGAGATTCTACTGTGACAAGACTAACAATAATGAAGAGGATCAAAGAACTTAAAGGCTTCATAAAGAGTTATAGAAAAATTACCATGACTAAGTGCATGCCAGACCTATATGTATAAATGCTGCATACGTTATTTCTATTTGAGATTTTTAATAAGAAAAAAAAGAAAATATGCTAAAGTCAGTGTGCACTAACTAAAAATTTTAGTCAGCAGCTGTCTGTTCTTCCTTCCCAGTCCTCATAATTGCTAACTTCTAAGTCAAAAGGTGGACTTTAATGTGGACTATATTTTAGGTTACAGAAAAATAAAATAAAATCTATTTTTAGAAAGTGAGTATGAGGTGGAAATTAATGCAGTGTTCCCTGCTCCTTTCCTTTCCTTTCCTTTCCATTCCTTTCCTTTCCTTTCCTTTCCTTTCCTTTCCTTTCCTTTCCTTTCCTTTCCTTTCCTTTCCTTTCCTTTCCTTTCCTTTCCTTTCCTTTCCTTTCCTTTCCTTTCCTTTCCTTTCCTTTCCTTTCCTTTCCTTTCCTTTCCTCTATTTCTCAGATCTACCAGAGTAACATAGAGCTTTTTCCTCTTTTTCATTACAAATTATTGAAAGAGGTCATTAAAAAGCATCCAAATATCATTGCTTATACATCCTATTATCATTACTTATGCATTGAGATTAAAAAGTCCACCTTGCCTCTGTGTTTCTTATAACTAAATAGGAAACATAGAAATGATGCATCTCAAGTTCATCTGGATGTCTATATCATTTTTATTTATATTTGAGTTTCTTTCTCCTTCTCTGGATATCTTCCAAACCTGCCTGGATGTGACCCTATGCCACATGCTCTAGGTGTTCCTGCTGGAGCAGGGGGGTTGGACTAGATGATCTCTAGAGGTCCCTTCCAACCTTGACCATTCTGTGATTCTTAAGTGTTTGTGTAAAAAATGTAAATGTCACATAGGAAGTAAAATGAATATAGTAAGCTAACTTCCACAAGCAGAGAGAGAGACAGGTATCTCTCCTTTAAAAACTCATGACTTACAAAAACACCAGCAACTTTCAGCTGTCCAGTCAGATAAATTCTATTGGGTTGCCAGTTACTATATAGAGCCATTAATGAATAAATATAGATTCTGTTTCACCAAGGTTCTGTGAAATTTGACAACTGTCCAACACATTTGTTCCATACCTCATATTCCTATAAACCTCTTAGAGAATTCTAGTTAATAATTAAATCCAACAAATATTTTTGCTCTCACTGATACATTGCATGCTTCTGCTAAGTCTGCTACATAGATCATATGAACTCCTTATGACTTTTCTTGGAATTTGTGTAAGACCCTACAAAAAGAGACGATTATTTACATTTATGGCAACCAAACTATAGGAGTCTTTCTGAAGACAGCCTATGGATAATCAAAGTTTGCATAGATTTAAAAGCAGATTGGGTAAGTTCACAAGAGGAAGACATTAATGGTTACATAGGAATCGCACTTTGCTCAGGAATTCCCTGAGCTGCAGATGATTGGAGGCTGGCATCAGCCAGGAGGCTTTACATCTGAATATCTGCTTTTGACCGCTGCTTGAAAAAGAATAGTTTCTTGTTTGACCCAGTATGGTCAATCTTTTCTCATGTTTGCAAATGCTGGCCTGCTCCTCCCAGCCAGACACTGGGGCACATGGTGAAGGAACTTCTCGAGTAGCTCTGGTGTCTGTAGCTGGTATGGGTTTGTCAGTGAAGTGCAGAAGCACTGTGAGGTCATTACTTTCTAGGCACAGTTTAAACATTTAACTGACTGAAAATTGACAGTCATTTATAGTATAGAGGATTCATAGTAGTTACATTTTTAAATCCAAACTTCCTTTCTTATCCCTTCTGTCTTAGCTTACTGGCTCAGAGTTTTAAATGATACAAAGCAAGGCTAACTCTACCCCTTGTTCCTGATATCATGAAATGAGGCACTGACTTTCTCTAAAACTGCATGCTTTTTCTGTGCCAACATCTTCATCACACCCCAAAATGCCACATAGCAGTATTGAAAATGTCACTGTGCACAGTAGAAATGGAAAGTGCATAATTATTGATTTTCAAATGCTATAATAACCAAATGGGCTTCTGTGAAGCCTTGTAAAAATACAATCATGTCACACAGCAAGCTCACTGATAAAAACTTGTAACTTATATAACTTTATAACTTTACTTTTAGACATAAAAGATATAAAACTCTAGGTTTTCAGCAATTGAGCAGAATTTCTTTAAGGTCCAGGAGTTCTTTTAGCTTACAGAAATGTCTTTGGATAAGAAATGAAGTCAAATAACTGTATGAGTTACTGGAGAAACTAGGATTCTGTCATTCCACCTCTCTGTAACTCCAAATATTTAAGGAAAACAACGTTAAATTTATTTCCTTGACACTGGAGGACATCTCTGTGGTAACAACTTGGTAATTTAAATTAACATGGATATTGATGACAATCAACAATGAGGAGTTAGTTGCTGCTGTTTTGACTCGTGAGCCTCCACATAAACCTTTAGTACCTTTGAGCCTAAATCCACTGTATCAGAATACCTTGTGCGTGTGATATAACTGGCTGTTCCTATGGTTATTTTGGCAATAAATAAAGAAATCATCAGATGTTACTCATTTTCAAAATTATATTTCAAAATATCAGTACAGTATCTTTTTTCTTTCTCATGAGGAAACGGTAGTTAATATTCACATTAATGCCACACATTTCTTTGCGGTCTCTTTACTGATCACATTTTACTTTGCAGGACTGCTTCTTAATGGTGCTATTCAAGTTATGTTACTTGACTGTGGTAGATCAGATAAGTCCCTTTCATTATTTTTCCTTGTTGCCTGAGTAAGAAAAAACTCATCTACTTCCCTTAAGCACATAAAATATTTATTTCAGCAACTACTTGCACACAGAACTTCAGAGAGCTCTCTGTGAAGAAGTAATCTCATAAATTAGTCACTTGAAAGTAAGCCAAAAGATGATGATGCGTGATTACCCTGACTGTAGTTGGGAATGTCACAAAATGTTAATTTATAACCTCTTCATCACAGTGCTAGAATTTCTCCTGCTTTTAAATATATTTCTATAATACTTACTATGTCTCAGTATTCCCATCCTATTCCCAGTACTTTCACTTTTTACTACTGGGAAATGAAGGCAAACAGATTTGTGTAGAAAAAGAGCAACTTGCTCAAGGCCACTTAGGACAAATATGAAGAAGTAGGGAAAACTCCCAATCCTAAATCTGGTCAAAAAACTCTTGAGCTGCTCAACTTTATCTCATAAAGGGAGTGGAATGAGTGATGCCTGAAAAAGCGAATTCCCGTAGAAAAACTTTATAAAATCTGTTGTTCTGTAATATTTGTTTTAACAGATGATATCACATGTGTTGTATTTGAACCAGTTTTACAATCTGATTATAAACACAGTAATAAGACATAGAACTTTCTAGTTGTGGAGATTATTTAAATGTCTTATTTATGTTACACTTTTTTAATGTCATAGTAACAATTTGCCAATTGGCAATTATTTTGGCAATTATTTTACATATATACTAAAGTGCTAAAGGGGTCAGAAAGAGAGAAAAGGCTGAAGTGGTGTCATTTATGTGGCGTAGTCATCATCTAGATATTGATAGGGAAATAGTGGTTAACACTGTATTATACATTGTCCTTCCTATGTAAAACCCTGAGATAAAAGCTCAGTGCCAAATTTAACCATAACTTTTTTTTTTTTTGAAATATGTTCTCAGCCTCCCTCTACAGCACTTTTGTAAACACTTTTTAAGACATGTGCCAAAACAATGTGTTCTTACTCTAGTGTTCACTCTATAAACAGAATAAATGTGAAGAGCATGGGAATCGAGTCCTGAGCTTTGCCTCTTGTGGGATGGGAACTGTCAGATGTTGAATTTAACATGTTCTAGGTGCCCCTGCTTGAGAAGGGGGGTTTGGCTAGATGATCTCTAGGGATCTCTTCCAACCTCAACCATTCGGTGATTCTGTGAATTTATAATTTGTATAGTGTAAAACAAAATGGTCCGAAAATCAACCACAAGTGATATACATAATATGTTCAACAAATATAAACATGTTAGAGTGCAAATGTGGTTTGGTTGACTGCTTGCTTTAATCATGAATAGAATATTTTCCAAGCAGTGCCATTTAAGGGCTGTAAATGAATGCTTTTGCTGTGAATGGTTAAAAAAAATCAGTGGGTTATTAACACTGAAAGGAGCAAAATGCAGATAAGAAAAGCACAAGCAAAGCTATTCTATTTGTCATTGAAACTTTTTATTATTATTATTATTTGTCTCATAAAAGAAACTAAAAGGAAGAAGTATTTGCATTCAATCAATCAGTGAACACATCAGAAGATAACTAATGCTAATCTCATTAACTGAACACAGTGCTATGGTGCATGTACAATATACTATATTTCTGTCAATGGATAAACACAATTCATCCAGGCAGATAATCAATAAAAATATAAATGGATTTAACATCCATCATTGTACATAGCTTCACATTACATGTTGCATTAGTTCACTGGAAACAAGCATTAAGAATTTGAGAGAGACAGCTTTGAGAGCTTTGAAACAGCAACGTATTTCTGAAGGTTAGTGTAGCAGTTCCACCATGACCTGATTAGATCTCAAGGAAAGCAAGGAGACCTTTCAAGAAAAAAAATAAGATTGGAGTGGAGTAGTTAGTGGCATGGTAATTTTCTAAAAAAAACCCCAGCACATTAGACGTCAGGGAGGGAGCTCAGATTTCATTCATGACTGCCCTTTAAAATAAATAAATAAATAAATAAATATATAAAACAACATCTCAAATGTGTTTTTGACGTATATAAAGTATGTATTTTTAAAAGTTTACTTGTATAAAATGAGCAAAAATTCCCATCTGTGCTTTCATCTAAGTCTATAAAATTGTATGATTATTCACATCATTTGTTTCTGCCTTGCTGAAAGTTAATTCGGTATATTAACTGTCATTAGGTATTGACTCTCATGTTGTTAATAATCATATTGAGTGGAATAGGGAGTTCAAATAATTTCTAACATTTAATGGAATAATGATTTGTTTTCAATTTAAATTGCTTATAAATGCTTGCATGTACTTAAGTATAATTAATCATTGATCAGATTCTCCTTTTGCAGCATGTTCTTGCCAATAGTAAAACTTTTGTTTATGGAGTCATTTGAAAATGGATAAAACTTAAGCCAGAGCCAGCCTCCTCCATTGTCTTAATTAATTAAGCAAAACAGATTTCTGTTAGTATCATTCTATTGCTGTTATCTCGTATAAAGCATTGTATCAATTGTCTTTGGTACACATAAATTATTAAATGCAATCTTGGCTGTGCTGCAGTATATTAAACTGTTCCAAAGTGATCAAAATTAATATAGCTGTCTATGGCTGATAAGAGCTGTTTTCAATGCCATTATTCATTGCTTTAAATGACAGTGAAAAGAGAGTGCCATTCTATGGTTTTAGCAGAAATACAGCTACTTTGTATAACCTTTTAACTGTCACCTATAGGTTGAAGCATAGAATATATTATGTGATTCGACTACTTTTTCTAGAGTTTCATAATTTTCTTGGAATTTCATTCAACCCCAGAATAACTATGCTAGATAGAATGTTATGTTTTTCTCTGGAGTTTATAACTAAAAATACTCTAGAGTCAGGAATATATCAAATGTTTAATAAATATATATTTTAATCAAAATAGAATGGCTTCAGCAGGAACAGTTGAGGGAAAATTATTTCAGAATAGCACTTATCTTGGTAAGCATTGCTTTGTAGCTGTGAGGTAAAGATTTAATTAAAAAGCAGAAGAATCCTTTTAGAAAGAGCTAGAATGTGTTTTCTTGTGTTGTGCTGTGCTGCCCTTCACTGTGTTCCATTCTATATCCTGACTGATTAGTTTAACTGCTGAAATAAGAATAGCTGCAAAGCATTTATGAATCTATATTTGTTTTGCTATCTTTTACATTTTCGTATATACTGAATTTCAGGATGAACATTAAAAAAATGCTCAATAACAATATTTTTCTCACTTTTTGGAAGGGAAAGATTCAAAAATTTTATGTTTGCTTTCAAGTACACTTTTCTCAGTTTGGCTATCAAACTGAAAAAAAAGTATGTTCCTGAATAAATAGGGAGAGCACTTGAGTATTTTGAGCTTTTCACTGATCCCTAAAAAGTTTTTCTACTGCTGTTTTTGTCTGATTTAAAAAAACATATTCTCTTTGCAGACCATTTTAAATGCATTAATTTTAAAAAAATAAATAAAATTTGGCAAAAATTGCTTTCCTGTACACTTCTGTTCAAAAGTACTGCGTAATAAAAATGCATTTTTATTGTATATTTGCTTCCTAGTATTCCATATATGGTCATATATGCTCAGCCAGGTGCCATGTACTATTATGCATTTTAATTCTCTTGGATTATTTCTGCTAAAGCAGTCATAAAGTTTGAAAGCCTTTCCTGTCTGGACAAGAGAGCTGGAGAATATCTGCTTATAGCATTCTAGACATCTCTCTGCCTTAATGCGAGTGGTAAATTTGCACACCTCTTTTTTCTTCTTTCATTTTTAATATACTTTGAAATGTCGCTTTCCAAAATATTCACAGAATGTAAAGATATTCACAGTGTTTTAAGTAACTTTACAAAAAGATGTGGAATGTGCAGCCTAAAGCTGCCCAACATGCAATTCAGTGTCATCAGCAAGTGATATGTGGGACGCTCTCTTTAAAAATAATAGATCACTTGCAAATTCTTACATCAAAATACACAAGGTCAACCTTTTTTTTTTTTTTGCTTTCAGTATTGCAGTCTACAATACAAACTCTGCTTTATCTCGCTATTCAAAGGTGACATCATGTAATATATAACCAGTGACACTAATTTGGAAATATGCAATGTGAAATAGCCTGAGCTTTATTGACTTATTGAGGAAAAATATTAAACTTTCATGTTGATTTTAATTTTCTATGTTCAGATTTGAGATTTTTTTTGCCATGATCAGAATACCTGTGCCTTGGTATTAAAAATTAAAAAGAAACACAAGTT
Organism: Crypturellus undulatus; assembly: GCA_013389825.1. Classification (NCBI taxonomy): domain Eukaryota; kingdom Metazoa; phylum Chordata; class Aves; order Tinamiformes; family Tinamidae; genus Crypturellus; species Crypturellus undulatus. The sequence goes on along the minus strand of VWPW01011263.1, from coordinate 861,970 downwards.
GACATAGAAGTGCAATCAGATTATTGAGAATGTTTTATTGCTTGTTGGGTCTGACAATGTGCTAGTACTGTTTTTTCTTTTTTTTTGTATTTGTTGCAGATAGATGCTTTTCAAATTAATTTGGTTTAAGCACAGCAAACTATAAAATTGGACAAGAAAATGAAAAAATATTTCCAAAACATAAAGAGATCCTCATCTTTAATGAGGATGACATCTAGACATTTAAATTGACAGACTACGGGCTACTTGCACCTCGAGGCTTCATGTCACTGTGATTCTCATGGTAATAGATGGAATATTCTATATTTATTAATTTAAGTCACTAGAATACTCACAGGTTTATCTTAATCTATATTCTAACCTACATCAGAGGGGAAATAATAGAAAACAACTTTCTGAAAGATACACAGGATGAGAATCTTTGAATGAGAGAAAAAGGCAACCTTAGAGGTCGGATGTCCATTAGAAATATCCTGCATATTTTATCTGCATTTAAAAATATCTGTAATTGAAAAGCATAACCAGAATCTATAAGTGTTTCTGCACAGTGGTCTTTATGTTAGTCTGAAAAAACTATCCATAGGTATCTGAAAAGATCTTACCAAGGAATTACCATTTTATTAGTCCTTTTTAACTGAAGGTCACTGTAGACTTTTGGGGGATAAATAATAGCAAAATAACTGCACGTAAGGTTGCTACAAAAATCATAATTTTTACAAAAATCATAAAAATGAAGATATATATTAAGATTTTTTTCTTCTTTTCATATATGCAAGCATATGGGAAGGCATTTAAAATTTAAAAAGTTCTAAGCTTAATCGATCATTCTTTAATATTTTAAATAGCATAAGCAGTATATGCACAAGTTAAAAATAATGTTCTATATAGTTCTGATTTTCTTGTTGGATAATTGTTACCATTCTGACACAGGTATGTTTTTCTTCTGTCATCTTCACCTTTCGTTCTATTAATACTTTCCTTACTTCTGACCACTGTACGGGACTAAGGCTGATGATAAGTTTGTCTTGGTCTGGTATGAAAATTCTAATAATGAGTTGTGATATGGTAGGCATAGAGAGCTCTATTCTAAACCGAAAATGAAAACAATGCCATGAAGTAAAAGATTCTTCCATGAAAATGAAGCCAATCATTTTTCAGAATAATTCTTATTTTTGTCCTATGTTTTATAGAGGTATCGTGATGGAAAATAATTTCCAGTATGCAAAGATAAGCAAATTAACTTACAAAATCCATGCAATTTCCATATATATACTTTGGGACTACTTCTTAAAATACTTTATATATAATTTCAACAGATGTTTACTTTGTCTTAGCTTTAGACTGTTATACCTCTATTCCCATGACGTGTCCATTCCATGGACTACAGGAAAACTGATGTAGAAAATGGAAATCTTTCATATTTAAAAAATACTAAACTTTTTTTTTCTGCTGACAATTTCATTTATCCTAGGAATTCAAGGAGAATAATATTACAAAGGAAAAAAATGAGGTAAAATGCTCAAAATATATTTCTATGTAGGAACTGAGAAAGCGAAAACTTGATATTTTTTGCCATGTGCAGCATCCTTTCAATTATTTTGATTATAGTATTTTCCTTCTACAGATCACAACAAAATAATATTATGTTTACCTTTGATAACCAAATAATAGTACTTTAGGTTTTGTATCATGACTATCACTCTTTTTGTGAAGAACGCAGAGGCTGCATATTTTGCTGTAATAATACTATTACTGGAACATTTTAAATGCAACTGCTATAATATTGGAAAAAAAAAAAAGCTACATTGCAATTTGTCTCATTTTTATTGAAAATCAAAAACATGGCAAGGGGAATGGAATCAGACATTTATGGTTTCATTTTGACTTTTTTTTTTTCAGAACTATACAATAATATTTTAAATGTTTTATTGTTGTTTCTACACTTCAGACCTCCCAAATGTTCTCAGTAAGGTACATCATTTATGTACCATTGATAGGGAAGCCAGACTGAATTTTCCATGAATTTTCCAGAAATTCAAAGGTTTTCATCTGTATTATAGTATGCAGGATCTATTTTCAAATTAATATGTCCTACGGGTAGTTTGTTTTGTCTTTAAAGTCAATAACATTCAAGCTTTCTCTTACTAATGTTTCATTTTCCTTTTTAAATATATCAAAACAAGTAATGAATGCATCTTTATGCATAGCTCAGTTCTACATCTACTGCATTATTATTCTTCATAATACTATATACTACTTCAAAAACAAAATTTTACATAGAAAGATGTTAGAAAGATATTGCATTATGTGATTAAATGCAAGAAATATATTTTATATTCTTAAACAGAGCTGAAAAAAAACTCTTTCTTATTTGCTTCTGAAAGATAAGTAGAAAAATTCAGTATGTCAGAGAAACAAGCACTGGCTTACTATATGTTACATTTATCTGTATGTCTACTTGTGTTGGTTTCTAAACATGAATATCGGGAAAGGAATAAGAAACCAGTAAAGAGTCTAAAGATTACTCTCAATATGATGTTAAAAAAAAAAAAAAAAAGCTTTACTATTACAGATCTTGCTCCCTTGAAGCTGATCCTAGAGGGAGAAAAACTACTCCATTTTCCTTTGCATCTAATGCACAGTATAACTCAAAAATCCTCTTTAATTGCCATTTCTTCAGGCCTGTCTTCCCATGCTAAAACATTTCACCCATAGGAAAAGATACATTTGACTGATGAAGATTTAACCATTTTCCTTGGACAGAGCCCTGTGGGAGAAACAAGGAGAGGAAAGCCTGATTTTTTTTACTCCTAGCTCATTTTCAAAGAGCAAAAAGCAGAGGCTACTGTTCAAAAGATGGTCTTTATTTGCTAAATATTTTTGCATCACACTTTTTTGAAACACTACTGAGTGAGTATATTTCATTCAATTGGACAAAGGAAAACTGCCTTTATAGTATTTTAAATTAAAAGATTCTGCTTCAGGTTAGTTTCTAATTAAGCTCTAATGTTACTGCATTAGGCTATTACTTGCCATTAATTAAGCAGTTAATTACCATCTAATCTATTAATTTCAATGCATATCATAATAATGCAGTACATTTATTTGGAGACAGTATCAGGTATGTCAGTAGTGCTCAGACATTATGGAGGGTTTTGTGTTTTTAGCAAAAGCAAAACAAAAAATTCTTTTTTTTTAAGATGAAAATATTCTGATTTTTGCTATTGCTGCAAATTTTAACACAGTGGGGAATGTATAAATCATAAGGAAGTTCATGCCTACATGTACAAATTCAGAAAATGGTATGATAGATATTTTTTGCCGAATGAGAATATCGTAGTGTCTAGTTCACTAGAAAGAATCTAGTGTTTAGGTTCTTTCTTAGCCGAAATTCCATAGAAGAAGCAATTCCATATTCTTTGTCCTCTCGTCATTTTTGGAATTCTCTATGATTATGGAAAAGAAAAATACATAAGTCATTAGACATTAAGATTTAGGGGTATTGTTGACTTAACCTTTTCACTGAAAGTTTCTTTTATAGTACATTTGATATAATTAGAAAAAAAAAAAGGTAAATGTTGTTGCACTCAAGTACAAAAGATTATTTAAAAGGTGATATGGGAATGCAAACTTCTGCAAATGAACATAACTGAGTATTCTTTATGATCAGTGTTTCTAATAACTTGAGTATAGTATTTAAATATAATAAAAGTTACAAGAGAAACGTGAATACCTACACAGTAACATAAGTAAATATAGTAAAAGCAATTTCCCATAACATGATCAAAGCAGAAATATATTAGCCTTTTCATTCTCCTATTGCACAGAAAATTGGAACTGATAAGGTTAAATCTGCTTCCAACAAATTTCAGACACTGTGTGATGGAAGGAATGACCCTGAGGAAGAAAACATATTGAGAACATATTTTTCCAGTTTTACCTTGAATATGTTTAGGATGTTTACCACTAGTCTAGTGAGAAAGATAAATTTTTTGACATACCAAAGGATATAATTTTGTTATAAATGATATTTCTCTTTTTATTGTTTAGCACTTGAAAGGTATTACATGTATCTTCTCTCTTTTTCAGAATTTGATATTAAAATGTCATTCTACACATTTTCCTATTTTTTTCTTTTTAATTCTGACTTTTCACAGAATCACACAGAATCACAAAATGGTTGAGGTTAGAAGGGACCTCTAGAGATCATCTAGTCCAACATTTTCAATTTCAGAAGTGATAACATAAGTATAACCTAGATGTAATTTGTCAGATCTGTTAAGAGGAATAATAAAAAAAAGAAGGTATTACTAGATTGATTATTTTTGACAAGTTTACCCTGTAAAGCTCATCAAAAGCATCTCTGCTGACAGTGATTTCCACTAAAAAAACCCCAAGTATTTGCATCAGTAAATATATCTGAAAGGTAAATTAGAACTAATTCTATTAATCACTTATTTTAAAAATGTAACAGATATATAGTTATTAAATTTATAAATGTTTTCAATAAAATGTAAGTTTCTGAAGCAACTTTTTATTTACTGATTTTTATTGTTTTACAATAATGTATAATGTTAAATCAGATGATTGAAGAGCACTTGCTAATAGGTTTCCTTAAGTAATGGACTTGTGATCTATCTTGCTTTATAGCTTCGCTAATGGTTTTGGCACAAAGCCTAGAGTATGCTTATAAAAGTTGCTGACAAACCAAAAGGAGTATACTCTACAAAAGAGAACTGGGATATCATACAGAAAGAAGCAGATTAAGTAATACAAACAGAAAGACCTGCAGTAGTACACAATCAAAATGTATGTATTCAGAGACTAATCACATGTCTCCTAAACCTTGTGATGTAAACAATTCGAAATTAAATGGGAAGAAATCCACCAGCAGATTTGAGAAACACTTTGCTGTTAGAGAGGAAATACTAAAAGAGATAAAGGCATTGTATGATACCATATCTGGAGTGCTGCATGTAATTCTGGTTTTGAGCATTCAAGAGAGTTTAATTCAACCTGGAACTGTTACAGAAAAGGAGGAAGGTATAGGAATGAGGAACCTTTCCTTTGAGTAATACCGTACTAAAAAGAGTCTGAGAGGATGCAGAAACACATTGGATGTGGGAAAAAGCAAAGATTTAGGCCATAGTACAATGGAAGCACAATAGCGTATAGCCATAAATTGAACTTGAAAGATATATCTTGACAATTAGAACAAAGTTCCTAACCTGTATTAGGAGGTTATATAGAGTTATGAAGTGAGTTATGCAGTGATTTCAGAGTTTTAACATGCTATTTATTGAATTTGAAAATAATTTAAATGTTATATGATATTTCAACAGGGAATAGAACTGTGGACCTGAAGATCCTCTGCAGTCCTATATGTGAGCTTAGTATGAGGCATTAAGAGCGATAGAAAGCGACTCAGTTACTGGAGTTACCCCTCAGCTGGGCTGCAGTGACAGAGTATTTCAGTAGTAAAAATCAGCTATCTATCACGTTGTTCCAATATTCCCGTTTTCCAAGATACTAAGGAAATTTCATATCTAAAGTTGTAGAATTAGTGTTAATACTAATTATATGATAATGGAATGAGGAATGCTATAGGCCCCAAAATAAAAAAGGCACATGATGATAATTTCTGAAATTCTTCATCCTCTGGGATGTAACAAGCAGACTGTCAGTTTGAGTTTGAAGAAGAGTGTGGAAAGGTTTTCTGAAACATCTGAAATTCCCTGAATTCTAGGTGGGGATTTGGGGATTCATCCTCAAACCCAGTGAATGACTGTCACTACCAGCTCAGACTGCAATTACTGACTGTGAACTGAGCAATGCTGACAAGAAAAAAAGTGTGTGGGAGGAGTCTTACTTCCCGCTCCGCCTACCCCTCCCAAGAATACTCCCTGAACTTGAGATAAGTTATGGAGAAATTCTTCCATTTCTTGTATACACAAGATGTTTGTTTCCATTCACAGCAGGAGAAAGGACTTGATTGATTATAAAAGTCTTTCTTGATTCTTGAAGAAAGATGATTTTATAATATGTTAACATTTTGAAATAACCCCAGGCTACAGAGACACAAATTTTGTAGCTAACTTTGCAATTTCTCCATTAACTAATGCTGTCACTTCAAATATATATTTTTCCAATATGTTTTTGAAAGACTAAAACAAAAGATACCTTTTTTTTTTCAATCTAAAGGCAATCAAAGGCTGGTCATATGAAAGACTTTGCCTAAGTGATTTTTATCTTCTACATCTTCATTCTACAGACGTAAAATTCTTTCATCCACCTTGCCTAACAGGAAGCTGACATTTTGTTTCTTAGAGAAAAAAGGGAGAATTAATTTATAAGTGGGAACAACACTTAAAATGATGCTCTGTAGGAGCTGTTCAACATACACATATTTATTGAAATATTCTACATGTTACTCTACATAATAATGGCTGGACCTCAGTCATCTGCAAAGCTGATGCTGATAGCCATAAGCACCAACCTATGGGCTGGTCTCAGCATGTGCTTGTCTCCGGACTCTTTCCATTTTCCCCACTCACAAAAAAACAGATCTTGTTTTCTAAGTCATAAAGCTTCTAAATTAATAGAATCTTCTCTTTTTTTGACTATTTTAATGGTAATTATTCATATCATCTCCATTTTAAATATGGAATTAGTCTGTTTCTGGCACGATGTTCCTTTCTTCACTGACAGGAAGGAATTTATCACAATAGAATAAATTAGAATATTGTAGAACATTTTACTACATCTTTAATACAAATAAATCTCCACTACTTACCCTTCCCATTTGGAAACAATGTCAATGGTCAATTCAAAAATCTAAATTAATTTTCACACTTGCATTACTGCAAGTATCATTCTTCTTAGTTCAATACTCCTGATCTCTTCTATGGCAAAAATTTTCATGAATTCAAACTAAAGCCTTATTTTTCTCAGCAAAGAACTACAGTCTGGTCTACATACCTTTTGCAAGCTCCACTGTTTTCTAAAAGTCCTCAGAAAACTCTTTTTCTTTCACAAAATAGATTTAAACAGTAGTGTTGTTGCAACTATGATCACACCTCATTTCCAACATAGCACTATAGTTGGTAATGCTTGTTCTGGCTGTAAAACATCTATCAAACTGCCATCAGACTTTTATTAATAAATTAGAAATTTGACAGAAAGGCATTATTAGCATCTGAGAAGACAACAGACCTCACTATCAGAAAATGGAGTTCACTGGTCAGTCCCAATGACTAAGTCTATATTAGTAAACAAAACAGATCAAGAACTGTTCGCTAGCTCTAAGACTGAAATTACACAGCATCGCCCATCTTCAAAACTCTCCTCCCTCTTCTCCCCCAGAAGAAGAAGGCAACAGTGAAACTTTTGTGTGGAAAGGTTCTTGACATGAGCATTTGTGCCAAACACTGCTAGGGCATGGCAGAATGCCAGCTGACATCATTGGCCAAAATTGGTGGACCATGACAGCAACTGAGCATGCTAACATGAAACAGACAGTGACTATGAAAGCACTGCAAGCCTGTGGCCTAACCCTCTGCTACTAGCTTGTATAGACAGGACCTGTGAAATCCGAGAAGAAGAGTATTCAACATCTGCAGAATATTACCACAACTTGAGGTGAGGGAAAATTGTAATGTGCCATGATATTAACTTTTTAAAATGGAATGTTATTTTCTGTATGAGATTCATGATTTTTTTTTTTGACTCTGTCACACATGTCACATAAGGAAGTGTGATCCTTTCAGATGCTTCCTTACAGAAGTACAGGTGAAATACAGTTTTCACATACCTAAGCCACAGTTAAGTCTTTCTTGAAACAGGAATTCCATGTAGCATTACCCTTCTTTGATTTTCAGGAGTCAGTATACCTTTCTGTGTGTTTGGCAACTTTTTTAAGTAGCACTCATAAGTTATGTCTTGTTTACAAATTGGTGCAACTACAGCTATTTATCCTCTAGACATACAAGATTTACAAGTAATATCAACTCAATATTAAAAACCTTTTTCAATTATTACAGCAATGAAAATTTGGGGAAATTAAATGGGATTCATGGATGCAGAAGGCTGAAGTAAATGTTTTTATAAATCACACATAGTAAAGGTATAACAGAGTATACCCCAGGTCTAAATCAATGCTAGTAAACTAGTAGCATAATGGATCTTTGATTCAACACTGTGTAGTTAAGGTTTTTAATTACCTTTAAGTCTATAAAAGGATTCCTTATGGAAAGAAATAACTTACTGCTCAGAATTTACCATTATTAATGTGCGTCCTGCAAGTGCAAATGATCATTAAAGAATTTTTTTTTATGTTTGCATTCGTAGTGCATATCAAGAATATTAAGTTAAAACTTAATAACTTGAATCACGTAAGGACATTAAAATAAGATATGACATATCAGGGTTTGGAATATGACCAAGAAAGAACTGCAGTGTAAGGAAAATATTGTTTACTTTAAAAAAATACATATGATTAGTTAAGCAAAACTTCTTTTCTCTCTCTTTTTTTTCTTAAAAAGCAATCCAGAGAGGTACTTCAAGAGTCAGCTACAGTATTAGACCTAAATCATCGGGGTGATTTCCTCCCTTACAAGGATTGAAGAAGGAAAAGTAAGTGCTAGATTCATAGATGGTGCAAGTCACAGTAAATATTTCTTTCTTCCATCTTTCTTTGGATTCAATATGGTCCTTATTGCAACATTCCAGTGCTTGAAAATTGCTCTCTGTATAAATAGCCGTACCATTTTTCTTAACGGTGTCTTGTATCAGTACTTACAGTGTATTCTATGTTTTTTCTATATTTCAAACCAAAAGGGCTCTCTTTTGTTATAGGACCATCATTTTGTCATAGAAATAATATGCTATTAAGTACTTCAGTAGTATTTTAGAGATGATTATGTGTCATGAGAAAACCCAGATAACGTGTTAAAGATGGGCCCTAGACAACAGAAATACGTAGTTGTTGCTATCAATCTGTGCACCAAACATTGCTAGTGACCTCCTGTGTGAGTTTCCTATCATCAAGGTCCAGACACAGATCTAGTCAAGTTTCTGCTTTTGGCAGCTAATGCCCTTTTAAGTATTAAATTGAGAATAACTAGCTAAGTGAAAAACTTTACTTTCTACATTATTTCTTAACATATAATCAAGAAAAAAAGTTGTCAGATGAACTACAGTTGCTTTGGTAGGTATTCTCTATAAATTACAGAATATTCTGATTTGTCATTTACTCCTTTCAACTTTCTCTGCAGGTAAGAAATGCTTCTGCTGCTTCAATTCATTAAGTAAAGTCATTTATAAAGTTATTAAAATCCAATCTGAATATTTGTTTATGCTTCTTCTTATAATTAAAAAAAATTGTCTTAATAATCTGTTTCTTTTTTGAGCATGAAAATAATAATTTTTATGTGCAGAATAATTTTCATGTATATCACAGTAGTTTTCTTTGAAAGGAAGTATAAACAGTCTCTGAAATAGTGCTGTTCATATGTACCATTTCTAATGTTTTTAACACTAGAAAGTAAGTAAAGCCTTAAATTATCTTTATTTTATATAAATTAAAATTACTATATGTATTCTGTGTGCAAATGCTATAATTTGTATTTTCTGAATTCTTCAGCTTTGACATGATTTCTCCACACAGACTCCTACAATGCTATAAAAGCCAGGGGAAAATGAAGAACTATAGCTTAGATACAAATGGCCTCCAGATTTCTGTGCATCTGTAACTTGAAGGTCAAGATCTATAATTTATCAAAGGTTAGGGAATATAATCCATACTAAATTATGTGCATGATTCTCCTTTCTCGGAATTCTTTTATAGCTTGATGCAAATGATCAAACACAGAATATTTTACATTAAAATAAATGTATTTGTTGTGATTACTCAAGGAAGGTGTATGAATCACTCAAAACTGCTGGGCCCAATTCCATCATTGACTTTTGATACCTAGGTTATTTTTTCATGCTTATAAAAAAATGCAAAATACATATGCTTTAAAAGTAAAATGGCATGCTTTTAAAAATATATCACCATTCCTGATGTATCAAGTGAAAGCATTTTTATTTGATTTGGTGAAAATGTGCTTTGTATAGTCATTTCTGAAGAGCATTTCTTTTTCATTTATATTTCTTTTCTACTTGGGTGCCAAAGATAATAATCTCTTCAGATTTTTGAGTCACTCTTGCATTAAACTTTTGTGTCTGGTTTGCAGTTCTAGTTATTCTATTTTAACAGCCTGTGTGTAGAGGGAAATGAGGTCACGTTTCTTCTCTCTAATGTAGTAGACTACACTGGCCTTCATTTGAAAAAAAAAAATCTCCAAAAGCAGATCTAAAACAAAAAAGTAAACGTATTCCTTTACATGTCTTTAACAGTAAAAACACAAAAGTGGAATAATTTTTAATAAGAATGCAAGACACCGATGCAGACTGGCGGTCAAGTGACATGAATTATAAACTGACCAAAGACTACAAATATTAATGTATCCTGGTGATCTCAGTTGCATTTTAGGCAAATCACATCTATAAACTTACCTTTCAGGAATTATTGATAGCGTATCCTCCAGAAAATCTAGCAAACTAATTGAAAACTGCAGTCTACCTCCAGGACTGCTCAGTAATATATCAAGTCCAAGGTCATCATCTGCGCAGCCAGGCAGCTGGAGGCTGAGCCTCAGGCATAGTCAAACCTACTTTCCAGGACTCATGACCTCTAAATTCTGGAGCAGGCCCTCTAGAAGGTTAATGCTTACCCTAATATGCCTGAATTGGGGTTTTCAAGCCAGCCTTTGAGCAGCCTAAGATTTGTTTATTGCAGTTACGTGGTGTGGATGCCCAAATTACTGTGCTACACACTATCTTTCAGGCACATATCCTCTTGTCAGCAGGTAAATAGCCTAAAAGTAATATCTTTGCACATATAAAATGGGCTGCATGGCCCAGTGCTGCTTGCAGACGTCCTTGCCTAGGACAGACTAACCAGGTAGTTTGCCATTATAGCTATCTCCGTGGAATCTAATTTGCATTAGGCTTTAGTAATATTTTTACTCTTTTAATTCCCCAAACCATAGGAGATATATTGATATTTCTTCCTTACTTTTGGCTTGAACACATGAGGTGCTTGAAAACATTTTTTTAAATCAGAAAATAAAGCCCTGCTCTCTGCCCAGTGAATGACCCCTTCACTGAATATTCTGGTGAAGAGGCATAGCGTTTTCAGCACAGGTGTCACTGTTTTATTACGCAGACTCTGCTACATGAATTAAATATGACTAACATGGTTTCACTGGAAGAATCATCATTCCAGAGAAAAACAGAATATTGAGAGGTTCTTTGAGCAGGTATTCAGTAATATTCAGATTAAGTCTGTACATTCAGGAAAGACTGAATAGAGCCAACATCTAGTATATGCAAGTTCACTACTTGACTTATGGTTTCCCAGCTAGCATCAGTTTATAAGTTCTTAAAATTAGTTTTGTAATTATACTAATTGTGAAGCCTGCTTCAGTTCTTTGAAACTATTAAATGAATGAATTGGCTTGATATATATCCCTTATTTTCTCATATGGGGGTCCATTTTCACTTGAATCAGGGACTCACCTGTTTTTTTTTCTATTATGGTTGTATAAGAGTATATAATTAATTTTACTTAGACCAAACATACTGAACATTCTGAATTCCAAAACAGATAACAGCAGGTAGATAGGTGATATAAAAATAGGCCTTTTTGCCAATGTCAAGAGGGTATAAATTCCCTTATGACTTCACATTTCTGACAATTGACTTTGTGCAGCCTGAAGCAGACATGTTAGTATAAAGGTAATGACATTTTGCTCTCATGCAGTCTCTTTAAAGTAATAGAATTCTGAAAACAATTCTCCTAGGATTTTTTTTTCTGTCAGAAAATATGAAGAAAAATTGTAACAGTTTATATTCTACTACACCCATTTAAATGTCATTAAAGAAATGCTGTGAAGTATAGACATGCAATAAATATCTCCTTGTTTGAGAAGCATCATTTTTAGAAAATCTAATGTTTTTCTTCCTTTTCATCAAGGAAGAAAGGAGCCAAGATTATACTATTTTGAATTGCCTCTTTAAAAAATTGTATACATTTTTTTCTCCTTCTGAAGAGATAGGAAATAGCAAATAAAAATGACTAAATTACAGGATCACAGAATGGTTACAACTGGAAGGGACCTCTAGAAATCATCTAGTCCAAGCCCCTGCACAGGCAGTGTCACCTAAAGCACGTGGCACAGGATTGAATCCAAGCGGGTTTTGAAGATCTCAAGATCTTCCTCCCCATCAGTTTAGGAAAGGTGGCTGAGCTCTCTTTCTTGAGCAACCAGGCTGAAGTCTTAAATCAAGCTAGGCCTTCAGCAACCCAAGCTGTACCTTGCCACCAGCAAGAAGCTGTGGCTGACAGTGGTGCCAAGGATGTCCAAGTCTGAGGCTCTAACCCATGCCTGCTTCCTCCGCAGTTTAGATCTTTGCTTGCCCTGCTGCTGGAGGAATGCACCAGGTGGTTTGAATTATCAGGTCAGCACTGAGTCCCATAACAGCAGCACTTCTGCACACAGGTTCTGTGCCTATAGTTCGGGTGTAACTATTTTGTTAGATACAGACTTCGTGACATACATGTTCATACTATCCCTGCTTGACAGCGTTTTCTACTAAAGATTTTTCTTGGGTGGTAGAGTGGAAGGACTTGGTTTAAATGTACATTAGAGAACTGAGCTCATTAAGAGTATCCCTTGTAACATCATAACCATTTTGGAACAGGCTTCTGATTACAGGAGAGGTGCTGCAGAAGAACTGTAAATAATCTGTGAGGAACAGCAATGAAAGTACCATTTCTAGATACAAACTAATACATAATGCAAGTGGTACAGGAAAAACCTGTTTTTGTCTCCCAAACTATGGTTCATCCATGTGGTATTTTAAAGATACTTAGACTTAGAATATACTAGTCATAGAATGAGAATGAAAAATGAAAATAGTTATTAAATTCTTACCTGGAGGTGTTCAGTATTCAGTTTTAAATAGGATTGTAGTTCAAGATAGCAAGTTCAAAGCTTTGCTAACAGCATTAAATGCCCTAGGAATTAATCTTTTGGAAATATTTCTGCTGTATCTGATAGAATCCTCTATATCCCAAAGTTTCTTAGATGTCTCCTTTCTTAGGTTTCTCCTTTTCCAAGTTCTGTGTAAACAAGTCATTCTAGGGTGAGAATTCTCTATGAATTTCAGTCCAGTGGCACAGATGAATACAAGATTCAAGACTGCATAACACAAAAATTTCTCACTGCAGTGAACAATTCAATATCATTTTTTTTCGGGTCAATCCATTTGAAGGCCTTAAAACATGAAAAGAAATTACAGAATCCGTTTTGTACTTACCACTTTTTTTCTCTCTCTTTTTTTTTATCATAGAGTTACTCATTCGAGGAAAGAAACACATTATTTTCCCTATTCCCTCTAAGAATATAAGAGACTCCTGGGCTGTCTGTGACTCCCTGACTACTCTGGTTAAACAAAGAATGTCTCTGAGGCTAGAAAAAATCCTTTGAAGGCTTCAAGTTCTCCCACCACTAATTCATTATGCAAAGAATACAAGCATTATTGCTCCTCCAGCACAGTTTCAAAAGAAAGTAGTTTTGAAAGTCATCTGAGCAGTTTGCAGATGCTGAATATGTTCTGAGTTTATCTGTTGGACTCAGATACACAGAAGGGACATTCACAGGAACTCTTTGTTTATAAACATGACCAGTCTGAAAATGGTCAGTGCTATGTTTCTTAGCCTCCTTAAGATATTTTAAGGTAGGACGTAAGATTCCTACAGCTATTCCTTCCCTGAAAGAATGATCAATAGCAAATACGATGGATAGTGCTAGGCAGAGAAAGCGTGGTGCTTGTAGTGCACAATGGTAACTACATGTTGCCCTTTGGGGTGAACTTTCATTTAATGGAAGTGCTAATAAGAAACACCCCTTTCACTCCATCAGCGCTCACTTCCATGCTCAGGTTTGCAGCTGTACGTGTGCCACAGTAACCCCTCTGAGCTACCTCACTCTCAGATGCCCAGTATTTCTGGCTTCGAAGTTATTTATAGTAGTGCTGTGCTAACAAATTCTACTTTCACATTTCCTTAGCCACAATCTCAACTTGCTGTCCTAACACAAGTTATCCTGTTTTTAGTTCTGTTAGCTATGTCTTTTCTATTTGCTTCATTCTTTTCTCTAGTTCAGCCTAGGGACCTTGCCTAAATCTTCCCTAATCTTCCCTAAAATCTTCCCTAATCTTCGACTTTTTGACTCGATAAATAATGTTATGTGTTGCTGCTAATTGAGGGGTAGGTGAGAATGTTGGATAACAATATCTATTACTATGCTGTTATTTCCTCTTAGCATTCATATGAGAAGTCTTGCCTGTATCACTCTCCCCTAAATATTTCTAAATATTTCTTTTTAATTTTTTGGTGTTATCATGAATCTAATGTATTGCTAGGAAAGACTGTCTCTATTATAAGAAAGCCTTTCATGTTTCAGTGTCCTGAAAGAGAAGACAAATTTTAGGTTCAGACTCTGGTTTTGACTTTATTTGTTTTTCATAAAATGCCATTTCACAGCCAGACAGTGGTAGATATCTCTTAAAAAAAACTCTTAAAAGCTTTTGAACTGAGGCATAATATTGCTATATTCTTTAGTAGTTAACACCTGAAAATTCAGCTATTTTACTTCATCATAGTATAATTGCATCTTAAAAGATTTCTGCAGCTGAAAATTTATTGTTTCTGGCTATATGGAGGGCAGACTAAAATAGTTCCTTTTAGTTCTTGCAAGGTTGTTTTGTCTGTAATATTCTTCTGAGTATCACTAAGAAAAATATTTTTTTTTAAAATATAAGATTTTTTTAAAGTCTTTTAATGACTGATGAACTGATGATTATTATGAAACTTCAAGTAACTTCAGGGTCATCCTACAGACAGTCCCTAATTCCTATAGTTTAATATGGAGCAGAAAAAGTCTTGGTGAGGAATTAAAACACTTTTATTCAACATCTGTCTCTTCTAATTCCTTCCTTGCAATCTGCTCCTATTCTCACTTTCTCCTGATGTTCTTACACATTTCCTTTTTGAAATTAACGATTACGTCTCTCATCATTATGCACATGGTTACCTCTTTTCCTTCCACAGACAGCAGGAAAAAAAATCAATCTTGAAGTAGCTCCAGTGGCCTCAAAAGAAATTCTCTAGGGAAACATTTGTCTCTCTATTAGTCCTAAATTCCCTCATCATTTCTAACTGTTAATTCTGCACCTGGAAGAGATTTCTATTTAAAGTCCTAACAGTCATGCGAATTTTAAGCTAAGGCCTTTAGAGGAAGAGCTACTTACAGGCATCTCTGTGTTTTCTGCTGCTTCTCTTCAAAGTATGCTTGGTTTCCTACCCTGTCATTTCACAGCTGTGAGTGGTACTTCTGGTTTGCTTGTGCCTGCCGTTTTGTCTTGGAAAACATGGGATAACAGGAAAAATGAAAAATTATACTGAAGGAAGAATGGCAATTGAAGCTCACATGGCAATTCTGAGCTGATGTAGACACAGCTTTGACCTACAGAAGTGTTGCAGTCCAACAGATGACTGTTTTTTCATGGGTTTGAAGGGCCAACATGTTATGCACACATGCTTCAGGTTCTCCTGACTTCCTTTCCTCTCCTTAACCATTTGCCTCAAACAACCTCAACCTCCACCACTTCAAACAGTGTTAACTTCAGAAGTGGAAATCCTTTCCCAGAAAAGAAGTTTTAAACTGGGACTGGGCATGCATAAGGTATGGCAACGTTCCTATAGAGAGTTGCATAGTATAATACGTCTATCAAAGAAAGATTAATTGTGGCATTTTATTGCTCCTAGCAGTGAAGTTATGACAGCAATTTTGAAAAGGGGAGAAATAAAAACAAAGTCTGACAGAAAAGATAGGGTGTAAACAGTGATGTAAACAGAATAAATGATGTTTTTTCTCCACAGTTTTCTAGTACAGCTCATTTTATGTTTTGCTGAAGTGTCCGTGGAGATGTTGGGAGTTGAATTATTTACTGTGCTGCTGAAACATGCAGATAGGTCAAGGGGGACTCTCCCAAAGACAAAGCGTTCCTGAGGTCTTGATGTCTTGAGGTCTAGGTGCAAGATGACTTAATGCTGAGTAGTACAGACTAATGAATAATAATATCAATGTATTTTCAGGCAGCAGACTTAGCCTAATATTCTTTTGCATGATTATCATGAAAGTATGCATAGAAGAATTAAATACAGTTATTGATTTCCTAGATCCCATCATTATGTCATATATAATGTGCTTGACATGATCTCTACAATAGTTACAACACAGTTGGATCTTAGATGAGCAAATTTCCCTTCATAATTAGAATGTCTGGAAGATAGAGCAAATGTTTATTTTATTATACCATTTAAAGAGCTTTAACTGGGATATGAATAAAGAATAAGAAAAGCCTTATTTCTCTGATAGACTCTGACCCTTGACTCTGACTCATTCCATGATACTTTTATCTGGAATAAGTATACCTAAATTCAATCCATTGCCAAAATTCAACATAATTTTCAAATGTCATGCAAACATCATTTTCCTCAGCTAAGCTCTTGTTGTATTGTTGTAAAATAGTTGTATTTTTTTTCAGCCTATTTCTAAAATTAATCGTCATTGTCTCAGTGTCCAGGACGTTCAGTTCATCTCTCATTTAAGCTTCTCAGAGCTCACTACTGATTTTGGAGTCTAGACATCTTTATAAGGTGAAAAAATGTTATACTCATTTTGCAATAGGAACACTGACAGAAAATTAACAGCCTCATATCTGTTACTGACTGGAAGAATCACTGAAAATGGTACTAGTTTCAGTTTTTCCTCTCCTCATTTTACATTTCCCCCTATTTTATCCATCCTAGAGCTACTACTTCAAAATTGGAAATGTTTCAGCTATTCAAAACTCAGGAATGTGATTATATTTTTACCTAATTCACCCTAACGGCTCTGTGCATGTACTTATTTCCCACTTGCTCATTTCCTTGCACTTCTATTTGCATAATGACAGCACAGTTCTGTCTCAGTGACTTGCTGTAGCATGCAGATCCCCAGGCAGACGGCCCTTATTAGCTAAGCAAAGTACAGGGATTTACATTAATCAATGTATAGTTCTCACTCCGTTATTGTACTGCCATTACCTAGATCTCGTAGCTCTGTCTAACTAAGAGAAGAAAGAAGAGACTTTGAGGAAATGGAGCTGGAGTGAACTGGAACTTCAATCGTGCCACATTTTATGGTCTTATGGACCTTGATGACTTTTCTCATAAAGATTGCACAGGTGAGAATTATAATAGGTAAAGACTACAAGGTGAAGAGGCCATTGTATTAACTCATTAATACACCTGCCGCCTGAGGCTGTAATTCATCTTAGCCTGATGTTTTGTGAAAACAAACTCTCTCTCCTAAATCAGTACAGTTTCTTGATAACCATATCCTATGGATACACTTGACATTTACGATTTAGCCATTGTTCTGGGAAACACAATTGCTTTAAGATAGGATGTTAATTATGTTTGTAGACATACAGGAGCAAATTTCTCCATATTATAAAATATGGAGCAGGGTCACCAATGCACCCTGGGTCTAAACAGGAGTGTCCAGGCTACATAAAAGCTCAGGTGTAGAGAACTTTAATTATGAAGGCCTGTTTCAAACTCTTAGCCAATTCTTCTGGAAGAGATTTAAGTAAAAATTCTATATTTGTTCTTAGTGATTCATTCGGTACTTCAGGGACACATGAGATGATATAATTGAAAGAAAAAATATGCCACATACAATAACAAGAACAATTTTTCATCATAAAGAGACAAATCCTGCACTGGTAACATAGCCTTTTTGCTGTTCCCAAATAGCAGAAAGAAAAAGATATAGCTAAACTCACCCATCTGTTTTCCAAAATACACCCTGGTTAATTTAGTGAATTTAGAGGATGGACAGAAAAAAGTATTGTGTAGCACTGAACAAGCTGAAAATGAATCAAATAACTGACAAACTAGAGAATACTCTAGTTTGCAGAGGACACTTACCCATCAACTGCAATTGTCAGCTTTATTCAGGTCACATACAAAGCAATAGTGGGTAAGTGAGAGAAAGTAAGAAAGAAAGAACGAAAAGAAGAAGAAAACGAAGAAGAAAGAAGACTTCTCATGTAGTAGGTATGTGAGAAGAATGTGTTTTTTTTGTTTTGTTTGTTTGTTTGTTTGTTTTTGTTTTTTTGTAATTTCTGCTCAGAGTCAGTGAATGGACTGGGACAAAGTAAAAGCCTTCCTGGACTTCACATTAAACGTAACACATAAGATGTGTGTGTGTATGTATATATACATATATATGTATATCCCTCTATCACATCAGTAACTTTTTTGTAAAATCAGACATGGATTTTTTTAAGTGCTAGGAATTATTACTAGCAAAAATAAAACCCATTTTTTTTTTTAATCCTTTTCAAATATAGTTATCCCAGTATTAGGGTTATGTGGGAGTTTTAATTCAGTTACCACAAACTTCATTTCTTTCTTTTCTAAAGTTTCACCTTGGCCATCTCCCATGAAGCCCATGGCTACCACCTTCCACAGTGCGTGGATACAATAGAGGGAGGCAAGAGTAAGAAAGGTAACAGTTTTTCCTCGTTTAGATCAGAGGACCTGAATGGCATATTATGCATATTATGCACTTGAAACTCAGTTTGGAGTTTTACTTTTGGCAGAAAAGCAACAAACCCTTACATTCTTTTCACTAAATGTATTCTGGGAGACAGAACCTACATAATGACAGAGATGTAATCTCAGAAAAAAATACATGAACATACACATAGGATTGACTAAGGTAGGGCAAAAGTGTCCCACAGTTAAAATAAGTTTATAAAAAAAACAATCTTTCTAAGTATTTCTAAGCTTTAGAGTATTTGACATTTAAATTATAATCTTTTATGACAGTGTTGTGTGTGTTTGTGTAAAACGAAAGGGCCCATGAAAGTCCACTGGTAAACACGTAAGAGTGTTTTACAGAACTTATGGTTTCATTTCATTTCTTCCTTATTTCTCTTGAACTTTTTTTTTTTGTTGAGAATGTGTGCAGTAACTCTTATTGGGGATTTGGATGGCTACTGTTAGGGAGTTTCCAAGCTGTCTGTGATGGGCCGATGGCATCTCAGTCTGAGACCAAAAGGAGTGCATAGCAATTGGAAAGTCAATGATGATTTGTTATTCTTCTCTTGTTAAAATTATCTGTATAGTCAATGATTTATGTTGCTCTTGTTTCATACAATATTATTCTCTTAACCCTTCATTGTGTAACACACACAAATGCACACACAAACTCACAAGTCCACTGTGAATTTTTCTTTTCAAATCCCCATCAGCTAAAAAACATCAGCGCTAGCACTGTGTCATGCACTGAAGGTCTGTCCAGGATAGCTGTATACACTTCTGAAAAAGCCTAGAATGAGAGTTTAAGGCAAATTTCCAGACACTTTCTGCAACTATGCAAAACAGCTAGAACTGGGACCCAGAACTGTTCTCTGCAGTTTTAGTTTAATAGTTTAATGTACTACTCTCAAAATTAGGTGCTGTAAATATTTGTAATTGTCTGCAATTCTGCAACAGTAGATATAAAGTACTCATTAAACCTGGTCTTCCACTCCAGTTATCCTTTTTCATCCTTTCCCTCAGGAATCTCTGTTTTCTATCGACTGATGCCAGTACTGCTAATTTTTGCAAGACAACTGCTAAATAAATATATAAATTTGGCATCAATTTCCTATTTTCTAAACCAGCTATCAGATCTGAAAGTTATTGTCTATATTTCAGTGCAAAGGCAATTTTACAGCATTAATCTGTAATTATGGAATGCTTTATGCAGAGGTTTACTTTCTGCAGTGTGAGAAGTCCCACTGAGTTGAAACATAAATACATTTTGTAAGTTTTTCTGAAGCTAATTGTTTAAAGGCTCTGAAAATATAACAGTTTAGTTATAATAAGAATAGGTAGTTCTTATATAAAGCTTTTTTCTTTTTTTCATTCTTTTTTTTTGGTGAGGAAAGTGATTGAAGTGATAGAAACCTTGTGCAACATATCCTTAACTCCATTTTACAAAGGTAAGTAGTAGAGGTACATAATAGTCCCCAAAATCCAAGAATAATCTAAAAGAGTAGAACATTCTCTGTCAAAACTTGCTTATTTTTCCATCTGCAAACACAGTTAGAGAAGTACTCAGTAAAGAGGCCTGGATAGGGATCAAAAAACATATCTCACTTTCAAAGGAACCTGTCCATAATTTGCAGAGCTTAGCAATGTAATGTAGAGGCAGGTTCTGAGCGGCACATGCTATCCTGGAGGGTGGAGAGGGAACGAAAACATCCTTTCTAGATATGGGTCAAGCTGAAGCAAGAGATACAGCTCAGTCCTGGGAAGGTAAAAGGATACTGCTCCAATCATATCTGAGTGTATCTAAAGTTTGGCAGCAATTGAGGTGTGATTTTCAAAATCACAATTTTAGATTTAAGATAATTCAGCTAGCTGATTTTGTGGTTCTCAGTCCTCTTAATCTTCACCAGTATCTAGATTAAGTTTCCCTTTAAAAGCTTTTACTAACTTGGGCTTGTAATACTAAAACAGGTAGTATCTCTATTTGTCCTTCCAAATGGGAGAATGTGTGTCTGAATTTGTAACCACAGCTCTTTTGTAAAAAAAATGAAAGACGATTAAATCTATCAGAGAAACCTAGTAAATAATCCACTGGAAGAGCTGAAAAATTGTCTATAGTTTGTCTTGTCACAAATCTCAGAATGATTTGTTGTCTTCTGAGGCTGAACATGAAGGCCAGAATAAAAGTAAGCATCAGTAAAACACCTTTGCTTTAATGCTCGTTGTCTCCTCACAGCAAAATTTATGTCTGGACCTTCCATTAGCTCCTTCTTCCCAGGCTCCAGGGAACTTACTGCATATTTTCAGTTACGGTCTTTGAACAGAAGTCTACAAAATCCTGAATAAAGAGTTTGTGTTCAAATTTGAAGAAGCTATCCAGTGACCAGTCACAGAACTACTGATTGAAGCTGGTTTTGTATTAAGTGAACCTGTTCTAGTTTACGATTTTAGGCATAATATGTATGATGTGGGTGGCAGGTGGATAAAATTCAGTCTTGAGTGCAAGTGCATCTATATTCTAAACAGACCTTGAGGGGGTACAAACTCTGTGGATCAAAACCAAATATAAGAAATAAACCAAGGAAAGGAGGAAAAATAAGCTGTGATTGCATTAGACAGCAAAATCTTGACAAATATTGACTGTGAAATATGTGAAAGGCAAAACAGTGTAGCATTTAATTATAATCTTCTTAGATTTTTAATGATAAAAGCATACTGTTGATGTTTTACAATAATAGTGAACTATTTTGTTTTCTAAATAAAAGTAACATGTAAAGCTAGAATTTGTTTGTATAGCAATTAAGCGAATTTCAAGGGTAATAATGCTTTCATGAGGGAAATAATCCAGAATGAATGTAACCATGACTGGTGAATGTTTTTGATGAAGTTTTACAGATATATTAACAATATAAAAACAGCATGGAATAGTTCTTCATAGAGAAACCTTTCTGCACCCTGTTACCTAATGGCAGAAGTTTATAGACATGTGAGACTGCCCAAAGGCTTTGAACTTTAACATGACAAAGGATTAAGCTAGAGTAAATAGGAAACAAAATATAAGGATTACATAATTTTGGTAATTTAATTTGCAGAGATTTTCAGATACAAAAAAAGCGAAATGATATTACTACTACTTGATGAGAGAGAGAGAGAAAAGCATCTGTCTCTAAAACTTACACTGATATTATGATTGATTATTATTATTGATTATCGATATTATTACCAACTTTCCTCTGATTTCATAGCTTGACTTTGTATAACTTGAAGGTGACGCCTTGCCCAGGGTTTCTGTGATAGATCAGACATGAAAGAGCTGGAGGGCAGATAGCTGTATTTGCAGTTCAAAGTTTATTAAGGCATAAAGAAAAATGTCAGACAGCAAAAGTGTGCAAATATTATCACATAAATATTTAAATATTAAATAGATTGATTGCTGATAGTATTCAATTAATTGTAATGAAAACAATAAGATGCACAGTGTAATGATGTAATGATGTGTAATTTCTTCTTTTAATGGTTGTGAGAAATACAGTTCTGCTAGGTATATACAGATATGATTGATTCACACAGACCTGCAGATCTGAAGATCTACCTGAAATTTCTTCAAATTTTGTGTGACATCTCTTGATAGTCAATCAAAGAACAGCAAATTAAGCTATCAAGCTATTTTTCCTCCTAGTTAGCTATACATAATTCTGCTAGAACTGAGATTCTGCTTGAAGTCAGTTTTTGATCTGCCTTTTTGCTAGACAGATTTCATTAGCACAGCTTCACATCTATTTTCTCAATCTGTGGCTGCTCAGCATGCTGCCAGTTCATCCAGTCTACTTGCTGGTCATCAGAATGAACTAAGTAACTAAAGGTTGTTTCAAATCTGCGTGCAGCAGGTCTCCTCATTGGTTTTGGCTTTTATATACTATTTTTTATAAAATATGAGTTTCAATTTTCATATTAGTTTGTACTTTGCATGTTTCTCCTTGCTGTCAAGTGCCATGAATTTCAGACAAGATGTACTTCATGTCTGTTTTTTGAAGTTTTGAAGTTTTACGTATTTGAGGCTATTACTTTGTGGTTTCAGATAAATTGTCCTGTTTTGTCCTCTTACTCTGCCTGTTAGCTACTATATATTGCAGCTGGCAACATTTCTTCCACGGGGTTTCTTTTTTCCCACTTCGTAGCCATACAGGTTCCAAATACTGGGTCAGCTTTCCAAAATATTAGTCTCGTTGAGATGATTTGGCAGTGACATTCTCATTTGTCGGTCCAAAGACAGAACACAAACTCAGCTTACTACTGCCAACAAAGATCTAACTTCTTGAGTCAGCAGAGACAATTCCATCTTATTTCACTGTGCGTGCATCTGCCGAGGTTGCATGTCATCAGAATAACTTTTTCAGAACCCAGCATTATTTAGAGCAGTCTCATGGATATTACAAGCTCATAAGGCTTGTTAACAGCATCTGCAATAGGATCTTTTATATAATTTCCATTTGAAGATCTTCCTTTAAATAGGACAAACAAACTGAAGGGAATTGGAAATGAAATTTCTTTGGTTATTGACTTTTTTTTTTTACAAAAGTCAATATCACAAAGGAGGAGGAGAAGTCTGCATTCAAATTCATTTATCTCATATAAAAATGCATAAAGCAGCCAGGCTTAAGTTTCAAATTATTTTTCATTTATTCAAAGAAATCTCTACTTTTTAAGTAGTCAAACAGAAGGATGTTGCAGTAGATGAAGTGGATGGAAAAAAAAGGGTTTTTTTTTAATGACAACAAATATTGTGTATTTCAAAGAATAGAAAGATCATATCATTTGAATGATCCATGAAAGATGCTTCTGCAGCATTCAAAACAAGCAAAAAACACAGGTAGATGAAAAATTCTATTTCATTTTCATAGAGTAAGGGAATTTTCTAGTTTTTATATTTAATACTCTTCATTTACTCTTGGTTATTCTTTTCAAGCATTTCTGTTCTGTGTGTAATTTACAGACTATGTCTATTCTTTTCATCAATTATCCAGCCTCTAAACTTCTCTCCTCAGCCCTAGTGATTACTGTGTTTAAATTTTATGTAAATTTTTATCCTTTCTATCTAGATCTTTTATTGAATATGAAAACTTCTGGAAAGACAGAAAGAGCTGTACTTTTTTAGAAGAAAACTAAGATCTGCACAGCATCAAAAAGAAGTAATATCTTTTATGTGTATTTATTTCCTTTGTCTGATTAACATAAACTAGTCAAGTGTTCAGAGGCTTTTTATTTTATTTTATTTTATTTTATTTTATTTTATCTTTCTCATCATCATGTCATTTTGTCACTTTGTATTCACAGTTCAGAGAAAGAATTTTAAAGGTCACTATAGGAACGCCAATGCATTGTCTTCCTATTTGTGCATCATTGACAATGTTGATTAAAGATAAAACTGCTGTTTCTTCCAATTTCTTTCTCAAAATAAATTTCTGCAATTTCTTTTAAGTAATTTGCTTTCATATTTACTTAGCTTAACAGTGCAAGCCACAGAATCAGACAGGAAAGCAGAAGTGGCCTGAAGTTATTATTACTCAAGAAGCAACAAAAATTATGGGAGAAGAAACCATTTGATGAACATGATTTGTGTAGCTGTCATTTGACAAGCACATGCAGTCACTACACACATTTATACTTCTGTGGTTATTTTATTCCGTTAAAGACAAAAGAGGAGTATGAGATAAAGTTTAGTGCTCCTTTTTTTTTTTTCTATAATTCATGAGATTGCAATGCTTTAAAACTGTAATGATCTTCAGTGAATTGGTCTATTTGGGAAAGTTAAGAATTTTGTATATGGTATAAAATAGTGCAGAAGCCTTCATCTTGAACGTCAAAGAAAATAAAATAAAGCAGTAATGAATGTGAAAATAGAAAAACTCATGTTCAAAAACAAGGACAATTTTCACATACGATGAAAATGTTGTAAACAGGAAAAGCTTGAGGCCAAACTTTTCTGGACATAATCACTGCACGAAGAATTTTCAAAAGGGGAAGAAATTGAAAACATCAAGTTACTTTTTGTTATTTCTTTTTTTTTTTACACTTTACAGTGTGAAGCAGTAAGATAAATGCTTTAATTCAATCCAGATTGATCTGATTGCAAGATCAAAGAAAGATGCCTAGAATTCAGAATGTTTGCGCTTTGGAGAGAACTGAATACTCAGGCGCAACCCCTTGTAAAAGTAAGGTAGGTATCTTGCAGCAGAATAGCTAAAAGAAAAGGAAAAGAGAACAGAACCCCTCTGAAAATTACAGATGTTTAATATAAAATAGACTTTTGAGAATAATTCTCATGATTCACATTTTTGGTTTTGATAAGTCATTTTTATTTTTCATTTAATAAAATGTAATCTCTGCTTTTCACTGACAATATCCCCCTGGAACTAGTAGCAATTGCTCTGCAGTTTTTGCTGCCACAGGCAATCTGGAAAATGTTCTTCCTTCACATAGGTGTATATCCACTGGCACAATAAGCGGTCACTAAACAATTTGCTGCCTTTAATATTTTGCTGCCCTAGGCAACTATGTGTTCTGCCTGCACAGTAGACCTGTTTGTGGGAATTACAGATGCCTGTCATGTTTCTTCTTAGCTTGCTTTTTACATTTGGCTCTGCACACAGTAGCTGACTGATCCTCTAAAATAGCTGTTGGTTCAGCTGGCTGACCAGCTCCAAGGGTGAACCCCTCTCCAGATGTTCTAAGTAGCACAGGCTCACTAGGTTTCTAATCATTGAGGCAGTTTGATTTTGTCGCCTACCTTGCTCCTGGGCTTTCATTTTTTGGTAGTGACTTCATATATTTAGTCCCTAGACTTCATGTCAGTCCCTGTAATTAAGTATATGTTAATCCCTCTTGCTCCTCCCAGTTGTCCCTAACTCACTCCCTTCTTCCTGTGTCCTTTCATTCCTCACATCCTCCGACAAGCATCTTCTCCTTTGTCAATTTGACTTCCCTGCAATAGATGGGGTGCACACAGAGAGCCATGTGGGCTAGTCACAACTACTGCATTTTTTTTTGTGGGTGGCAGGAAGCTACAGACTTAAATACAAAATAAATAAATGTGGAAAAGTGTTTCTTCAGGCTCTGAAATTAGTTTTCTCTTTCATTTCTGTCCTACTCCCTAGATTCCCAGACCCGGATTTTGATGAGTCATTTATTTTTAAGTAGTATATGTATATATACACATACACACACACGTATATGTGTTTGTGTGTTTACATACACACACACACACATATATGTATATGTTCCAACCATGTGCCCTCATGTCCCCTAGTAGCGCTACCTTCTTGGACTCTTAACCCTCTGCCTGTTGCTGACTGAACATCCTCCAGTTCCAGTTTCAGCGCTACTGTATCATGTCAGATGACTTGGCTACAAATCGAACAAAGCCCATTATTTTTTTAATGTACTTTCAGAAAGTTTTAAAAGGCTAAAGGTGACATTTTGGCCTTGAGGCATTCGTTGTATTATGGGAATACAGAGCATATTTTCTTCCTTATCGCCCGAAGAAAAAATTCTGAATGGCAAGGACAAAAGCAACATTTCCATACATACTGATATCTATATAGGAACTGGCTGCCTTGATTCACAGTGGGCACAGGTATTGCCTGTGGCCAACAGTATATTTTGAGTTCCCTTAAAGTGGGCTCAGACTCATGGTATGATTTAGTATGTTCTTTTCCACTTGTTTGGAATTTTCTTAATATTTTCCTTTTGAGAGAAAAGCAGCTACTGCTGCTTGCCCTCATGAAGTACCGTTAGGTATAAAATCTTGGCTGAAGTTATATTTCATTCTTCCTCTCTCTTCTCTTCTCTTTCTTCTTTCACTATCATACTTCTGTGTACTCAAAGACTAGTTACTACTCCCAATTTTTGGAAGTTTTAAATTTAAATCAAAGAAGAAAAACACTAATACTGAAATCATGTAAGAGATTTAAAACCATTTGAAACATTTATTGAACTGACATGAGATCCCAAGGACCCTGAATTGTTCCACATAGGCAAGAAGGATTCATTATTTTGTCGGTAGGCTACTGCATCTGACTTTAATAAAAACAACAGACTCTGAAGAGCTGATGTAAATACGAAGAGACAAATTCCCTTGATCTAACTCCCTCTTATGTACTTTCTTGAAGGAACTGCTGAGCTTTCACTTCTAGGCAAACTTTATCCTCTCTATTCAACATTTTGTACTGTTTATGCAAACCCTTGAAGAACATTTTTTTTTCCCTAAAATATTCCTTTTATACAGTTCATTTTCTTCTGGAGATTTTTTTTTTTAGTATTCTTACATGATAAATTGTTGGTACAGAAATATTTGATAGATACATTTATATAAATATGTTTTGTATTTGTTTATAAAGAACTGATGAAGAAATGTTTGCAATTAATTATCCGGAGGAATCCAACTGTAGCATGAAAACAAACCTTAAATAGTAATAGAAACAAAGTACCTATTTTGTGGAACTAAATTAGAAGCAAGCTGGTATTCCAATAAGGTTTTTGGATTAATAGGTTAGCGATTTGGTTTATTACAAGGTTATAGTGCATTACTCAGAAACTCTTCCGAAGTCATGGTAGTCAAAGATATCTTTAAGGAAAATGAGTTGATGTAGCTGCATTTTACCTCCTTAAATTGCCTCTTAATAGATTTAATATTCTGTTGTTTGAACTATAAAGATAATGAAGAATATAATTTAGGTTCCAGTCCTACTTGTCATTCTGACAAGAGCAGTCCATGTCTTGCACTGCCCAAAATGTTACCGCAGTGCTTATGGCAGTAATAGTGAACACCAATGAGCAACAATATTCAAAAGTTCCTTTTAAGCGCATCTTTGCTCACTAGAAAAAGAGAACCTGCTCTCATTGCCTGTTGAAAAGTTAGGTAAATCTCACCGCCCTCACTTCCCTTAATGGTGGAACTGCACAGCTTACCCCTCGCTAAATGGACATTACATGCTTTGGAGTCCCTTTTCACGAGCATGTTAACTTTTCTGGTGCATGTAAACCTTCTTTTTAGTCACTTCACTGTTCATAGGGTCTTAGAGGAAAAAAAAAAAAGTAAAAAGCTAGAAGACAAATCCTGAATAGATTACTAACATCGTTTTTCACAATAAGTAGCACACAGAGCAAAATTGTAAAACAATGAACTCTCTACTTTACCTGCTAATTATAACATCTGTCTATATTTCCTCTGTCTATATAAGCCCTCTTTCATATTAGGGGGAATATTTCAAGTACGTTTTGCCCTTCTGTACTATGCTTTGTATGGAAGAGGTGAACTTTGTTATTGTAGTGGGTCTGGGGCTTTCCACTCTTCCCCTGAAGGCCTGACAGGAGTTATTTCAGCATCTTAATTTTTGTAGCTGTAACATTTTCTACTGACTTACTCCACACTAACTCCTTTAGCTTAACTCTCGTATCGTTATAAAACTAGTTCACATTAATTTGTTATTCTTTGCACTTATTCCTAAAGGAAATTTATAATCTTTTTCAACAAGCAAGTATTAAAAGATATTTGTTGATGTGATGAGACTCTGTACACCAGAAAGCTGGCTTCTTACCAGCACAGGGCGAGGGACGTAAATACACAAAAGACTAAAAAAAAAAAAAAAAACAAATGTATAGGACTGCAATAAGGTTTCATTCTTGAAATCTGTGTTTGCATACATAACTCCATGTACATGAATGTGTGTACATTTTAGGACAAAAATTTTTTAAAGAGAACAATTGCTTTTATTCTTGGGTAAATAAAAAGGAACAATATTTTCCCCAAAAACTTTGATTTTGTTTGTTTGGGAGTTTTTTTTTTTTTGTAAAAAAAAAATGCTTTTGAATATATGTTCAGCAGTGAGAAATATCAGTACTTCTCTATATAAAAGTTATCATGAAGTATGACATAAATTCACAGTGAGAAAGTACTGCAAGACGTCTAATTAGTGCCGTTTGAAATATATATATTTCCATTGAAATATGATGTTCTGCTGAGTATCTCTTCAAGTAAGTGATATGGTTTTTGATGGTAGTTGCTTTACATTATTTTCTCTCGAATGAGACTATCACTTCCTCTCTTTTTCCCTGACTCTTTCTCCTCTATTCCTCTCAATTTTTTCTGTGTAGCTGAGAGCAGTTGGCTGACACCAGGGTCCAAGGTTAAGAGCTTTACTCCACATCAGATGAACAGAGGTCTTAAATTGTCCCAGAGACAATCTGCTTCTCCAGGTTAAAAACTTATAGATCGCCTTGATTTGGTGAAAACCTCAAAAAGATCTTCATTTTCCATTGGAATGAGACACTTACTCATTTCTGTTACTCAAACAGCTTCTTGGAGAGGAAATTAACAGTTTCGCACTCTGATTTTTTGTCTATATTATATAAATATTTTCCTACTACATCAGACTGTGATAAGGATGAATTAAATATTGCAGAATGGAGTACAATAGACTGTATTTATTTATTGTTTCTCAAGCTTTAGCTACAAAACCTAGTAATGGGTAGTCAGCAGTCCCTCAGGATCAGCCAGCAAGCCACCCTCAAATGAATGCCCACCAAGTTTCTGCTGGAGCAGTCTTAATAAGCATAGCCCATGTGAAAACTCATGCTAATGCCACTCCTTTCCTTGAAACTGGTGCCTCCTGATATTTATCTATCTTTCTGATTGTGTGAAATTCCACAACGAATTTCAAAACTGATTTTTCAGATGCAGATCTTCCACTGAGCTGAAGATGAGGAGGGGTCAGTGGGGCAAGTTTCTGGGATAGTCCCAGAAACAAGTGAAGAATCACTAGAAAAATAAGAAGTTAGCTGTGTAAAGGTGAATGCTAGGACATAAAAATTACCCCAACTTTATAGTAAATGGTTCAGACCTTATCTAGCAAAAATGTGTTTTCTGTCATGGTGATTAGTAAAGACATGTCATGGACAGTAGTGGTTAGTCTAAAGTTAAACATTATGCTTTGTATTAGCATATATTAGATTTGATTTCATGAAAGGGCAATAAATGAAAAGGGATTAAGAGAAGAGTGATAGAATTACAAATGGCAATTATTGGTGCCTAGAAATAATTGATGAATGACCAATACTCAGGTTTCCAGCATTCCTAGGTTTGAAGGTTTGCATAAGTCATTCTAGTTATTCAGTTGCTACAAACATCTATCTCCCAGTAATTAGCCTGACTGCATTTATTTTCAGACTGAAAAGTGGGATTGAGGGAAATAAATTGTGACTGAAATTGGCAGTATAAATATCTGCCTTCACAAGTAAATATGTTAAAAGAAAAAAAAATCACACGTGCATGCATGTACAGACACATAGATTTATACACATTTTTTTGACACAAAACAGTAATTATCTGAAGCATTAGGTTAACTTCTACTTCGAAACACTTCCAAAAATTAACTAGGAACTTCTGTCTATTCAAACTACTTAAGTCATTGCCATTTTTTGTCTGTTTGATTAACATCACAGAAGTAATGCTTGTGCTCAAACCAAATGGCTCAGGGGAATCACTTGTTTTGGAGTACTGTATTGAAGTTTTGATATAATAACCTTAAGAAACTTTAATTTTAAAAACTGCTAATAAACAATATTCAAAAATATAGTCCAAAAAGTATTCTAATTTTCCATAAAAATTTTCCTGAAATGAAGCTGCAGTTCTTCTAACATTCCACTTCACACTAAATAGTTACTTTATAGCAGCTAGTTCAGATAACTTTAATATTATTGTCTGTTAACCTTAACTGTATTAGATTTATAAGTCAGTACAATTATAAATCTAATACAGTTAAGGAGCAGCTCTCCATTTCCATCTTTCAATTTTTAAAGCTGAAAAGGCCAAAAATTATAAGAATACAAAATTACGTATTTTATGTGTTTTAAACATTAAAAAATAGATGTCATCTTCTGTCTTTCCTCACAAGGGTGGCTGTACATACAAGAAGGAAGAAGTAACTAAAACTGGCTTGTCTTGTGGTGGTCCTCCTTCATGCTGGAATTAAAACTGTATCACTGAGCCCCTTTCAGATATGATCTACAGTGACAAAAATACCATTATGATTTTTAAATCTAATACTATTAAGGTTAAAATTTTGAACTGGCTTCTTCAGAAGATAAGAGAAAACCCCTACTTCTGTATTACAAAATACAGATACATATAATCTCAATTGCTGCTCTTGTAGCAATAAATTACTACAATTATATGAATAATTCCAATAAAGAGCAATCACTTTCGTTTTTAGTTATGATTGAGAATTTAGAGTTTGTTTTCAAGTTTTCAACTCTAATTTTCAATATGTACTTTCAGAAAAGTTACATGTCTGTGGAACTAATAATTGAATTTGCCCTAAAGTATTAGTCACTGACTTGCATCAGTGATAGGAAAATTATTGCTGTTTTTTAGCTTTTTGTTCATCTCACAGTTAATCTCACTGATATATATGCAGCTCACTCTAGCTAAGTGACATCATGTTATAACATTTGAAGTTATTTTCACTGTTGGTGACACTGGGCTAGACAAACTGTAATTGAAAAATAGGTGTTAAAATTCTGTATTAGGTTAGATATTTTCAATTCTGTATACCACTGTTACTTTGAACATTTTGTCACCTAAATGATTCTTACTTTCTTCACAGGTCCAACTGGTATTCATTTACAGCTGATGTTCATTTATTTTTTAAGAGGTAAACAAACACTATTTGAGCCACTGCCGTTACAGACAGCAGAAAATGATTCAGCAGCTGATCAAGTAAGAGTAAATAAATAATGCTTTAAAATGACAGCATGCTGCATACAAACTTCTAATTCTCTGGAAAATGGAAGGACTCTTACATCTCCTTCTAAAATTAAAAGGCTTCAGGATTTTTTTTTTCCATAGCAGGCCAAAAAATACACCAGTTTATGCAACAGTTCCAGTAATGCTCATTTAATACCCAGATTCAGCTTGTAGGAAAACATGGATTCCTGGAGCAACTATGTTTAGTTATTATACTTTCACACATACTTATTTCAAATAGCAATATGTGTCCTATATTTCATATCCTACATGCATATATAATGTATATAAAAGTATTTGTAATATATACTAGAAAGATATATCTATATATTTATATATTTTAAGCAAATACCCATGTATGTGTGTGCATACAGATAATGATAAATATTAAGATAGGAATACACTATACGGTTTACCTTACCAAATGGACTTTCTGATTTGTGAGAGATTCAAAGTTGCCTCTATTTGGAGATAGAAAGGCCTGGTGATTTAGTGATGCCTTATATCCGTATCACAGTGCATATGTATGACTCACTATATGTTAAATAAATCCCATAGGGAATGACAAAACAAATATGTCAACAATGTAATGTGTTATACTTTAACTGTTCCAGTAATAATTTGATCTGAATTATACTTGAAAGCTAGCCTGACATAAATGTTTTTCTTATCAGAAATGAATGTTTTTTAGTTGAGTATACGGGTATAGATCATAAGTTAAATATGCAACTGTGAGCAAAACAGGGTGCTATTTTAAAACATACTTCATGATATTCATAAAATTTTACTTATTCTACCTTTCAGAACCACAACCTATCATTATTACATTTGCTATTAAGAGACTATTATGCCATGCGTCTTTTTGGGGGTAATGACTTTTAAGGTTATATATTCGTACTATTGCATGCAATTCTTTCTTGTAATTCCTAATAACATTCTTGGGAGCTGCTCACACAAATCCTGATCGAATTAAGCATAAAGAAGGGCAGCATCTTTATGATGCTTTATGAAAGAACATTGGAGGCAATGAAAGTCTTTGTTGTAAAAGAGGAAAGGATTAACAGGCAGATTTTTGTGCCCGATGGCCATTAGTTAATATAATGGAGACTCGGTTTATGCATATATGAAATAGTCATCATTTTCACCTGTATTTCATCTTGGGTCCAAGACTGCAAGAATGTTGAAACCATAATTAAAATAGTTTTAGAATAATGCATAAAGGATATCACCTAAAGGTCACTGGCACAGTTTATTTGTTATTTATACTCTAGATAGTTCTTACTTTATCATCTCGGGAAATAAGTTCTCCAGTGATTTTACCTTTTTCTCTCCAAAACATAAAAAGAAATAAGTGACCTTTTAGCTACAGTAAATGTCATTATGAGCCATGATATGGACAAGAAGAAAGTGAAAGCTTATAGATTCAGTCCTCTAAATGTCTAGTACGTATTCCAGTGCAAATAAAAGCAGGTGTTCAAGAACTCTTCATAGCAGTCTAACTTTTGCTTCTGTCAAAAGGACATATCTGTGACCTGTCTGGAGTGACATGCAGATATAACCTCACTTATCTGACAAATCACCTTAGTTTATACTAAGCATTTGTATTTTGTTCAGCATATATTAAACAGAAAAAAATTATTGGCATCAGATCAGATGCAGATATCTTTTGTTGTGCTTACCACATCCTTTCAAATACTCTAGTTGGTCATTCAGTTTATATACTGTGCAGATTCATTTGAAAAAAATGACTTTTTATTCCCATCTTTGCAATATAAAGGTTTCTGTCTCCAGTTTCCGTCCATCAAGGATGAAATCTCAGTTGCCTGGGCACTCATATGAGGGACCGTGGTCATCTCTGTCAGCCACGGTGCGCTGAAAGAATTCCACTGAATGCTAGCATTTACATCAAAATCTTGCATACCAAAAAGTCCTCATAATCTGTTGGTTTTGAAATGACCATATGTTCACTAAAATAATAAATTAATGAATTTCTAATCAGAGAAGCTATTTTTTCTTAAGAAGCATAATTTTTTTTCTTAAGAAGCATAAATTTAATGCAAATTTTTGTAAGTTTAAGCTAGTAAGAAGTTAACACCTTAAGGCAGTTCTCACTGGAAAAACATATGTGCTAATATGTGGCTTGATTTCTGTAATGTGTTTGGATATTCATACTGAATTGCAGATTTGAAGGCAAAATTGTTGTCAAGTTTCTTCAGGCAATAATGGGAGAGTATATGTATAAACAATGGGAAAAAAAGGGTAAATAAAAACTCGGTATGATTCATTATCTCAGGAATAGAACAAAATAGAATGTCTCATTGGTCTACCTATTCTGTGGAAAGCACAATGAAATAAATGCCCTGTGTTACTTCTATAATCAATGGGTAAGACATGGAATTTGTAGCATGGTGCAAATCATTAATAACATAATCATTTGGCTGATGTTAAAATATGTTCTGGTGAGACAGAGAGGAGCTGGGAGTGGTTTTTTTTGATGTTTCAAGTGATATAATCTATTTTCTCCTGTGAATTTCTAGTGACAAATATTTTCATTCCACCAGGGTTTTTACATATCTTTTTCATTTCATTGTTATTAAATGCTAATTGGTCTATGAGGAAATCCATTATCACATTTCATTTGTCGAGGACTGCAATGAAATTTATGTATTAACACTATCAAAGCCAAACATGAGAATTTATTCATGTTTTATCTTAATTAAAACATAATTTGAGTGCTTTGGAATTCAGTATGCTACTTCTATCAGTACTCTTACAGACTATGTGGTAACTTCGTGTTTTCCATTTGCTATGCAATCTGAGATAAAGATTGACTATGAAAGGTACAGGATGCCAGAGGCTTTATTTGGTTATAAATCTAATTGATGTCAAAGTGGTTAAGTGTTGGATAATGACTTTAGAATATTAATGAGTGTCTCATTAGGAAGATTAAGATTTTCATTTTGGTTCTAATGTTGATATAGAGAACTATAGTGAAAGAACATAGACACATGCTGAATTATCTTTCTCTATAAATCAACTGCAGAGAGAAGAAAAAGGAGGTGCTGTTCGTACACACTAGACATGTCATTTGAGTTAAGCATCAACCCAAATACAAAAGGGGAAGGACATAATTTAGCAAATGTGAAACAAGGAGAGAGGAAAATTAAGGTATGCCTGGTTGTTTTGGTTTATTTACCCATTTGGTCTTATTTAAAGTATTTATATGGTATTTGCTCTTAACAAAAATTATATTGCTTTGACAGAAGTCCCTGGCTGTTGATTTTTCAATATGCCAAATGTACATATAATCAGACAGCATAGATCTTGCCTGTGCACATGCTCTTTTGTCCATTTCTTTCTGTCCTTAGCGGTAACAGTGTACTCTAAGTGTCTAATTAGAACAATTTCATCCTTGATCTTGGCTGCAAAATAGTTTTCAAAGCTACAGGGAATGATCAAGCTTTTAGTAAGAGCAGGACAAAAATGGGGATGTTGGAGACAGAATATGGTGACAGCTCCTCTGAGTAGAAGATAACTGTCCAGGGCTTATAGGACTTTAAAAAGGAGAATGCTAAGTAACAAAAGATATAAAAATGAAATTAAGATATGGAGCTAATGAGCTCTGTGCTGAATATTATCCCTTTTAATATTGCTCTTTCAATATTCTATGATATTCTCATATTCTACCTCATCTCTATTTCTTCATTTCTCTTTTGACTATTTAGGTCCTTTTCCTGCAATTAGCTCCATGTGGATAGAAATCTGTGGTTACATGGAACAAGGCAGATCCATTTGAATAGAACTCATTAAAAGGTTCAAATCTTTGATTAAAAGTAATCTAAAAGTTTTCTTAAAGTTTGTGCAGCACTTACTTAAAACTATTTCCTCAAACATATAAGCACGTATACATATATGAGTAAAATCTTTACTATTATTCTGTGGGTCAACTTCTCTAGTTGTTCTATTAAAATTATCTGTTTTTATTATTTTCTCTGCAAATGGTACCTCAACTGACCCTGTTCTCACTAAAGAGAGAAATAACATAAGAAGGTTACATCAAAGAGAAAGGAGTAATCTAAAAAATTTCATCTAGCAGCAGCAGCAGTTCAGAAGATATCAATTTATTATTAAAAATCATGAAAACAGACGTAACTTGTGCTTCAGAAACACAGAACAAGCTCTGCGTTCAGGTTTATTGAAACCATGAATATTGCTTTTACAATCCAGCATAAACAACAATCTAGTAGTATGATAGGTTTAGAAAAAACACAATTACTACTGAGGAGTTTCTTAGCAAGAAGCAGAAGAAAAAAGGTCACCTAGAAAAAAAAAGTACTTAAAAAGAGCAGGCAAAGGATGCTTACAGAAACACGTAGAATTGCATCATAGAGAGCTTGACATGGTTTTGGAATAAGAGGAGGGAACATGTGAAAATATCAAAAAGTTTGAATGGAAGGACAGTAATTCTGGTGTGGTACTGAAATGAATATCACAGGATAATCAGAATTGCAGGGAGAAACCTGGTTTAGCAAAGGCAATTTATGCATCTAGGAAGTGAATGACTTAAACCCATAGAGGGGAACCATAGAGGGTTCCTGAAGGAATCGGCAGCAGCTGCAAGTCTGTGCCCAGCTTCCCCAGCGCTAATGGCAGAACTGACCCTCCTGACAGGGTGTGTCCCGGTAGCGGAGATCACCCTGGCTGGGCAGGTCCCCCGTCCAGGCGGTCACAGACCTGCTCCAAGCCCAAAGACGGAGAGGAAAAGCAGGTCATGCAGTACTCCAGCAACGAAACACGAGTGACGGAGGTCAGCCAAGCTCCCTCCACTCTCCCAAATAGGAGAAATATTTTGCCTTGACAAACCCCTAAGGTTTAAGAACTGGCAAAAGGTTACGCATTTATGTATCAAATGCTTTTGAGATATAACAGTTGTTATATCTCAGACCCCTTGTTACTGGGCTTGGTCAGCTGATTTTCTACATCACTTAGGGAAGCTGCTTTGCTCAATGAAGAAAAAAATCAATTTTGATATGTCAAGGCAAACTTCTTTCATTTTTTTCAAACTTCTTTCTTTTCATGCATTACATTTTACTTCAATTGCTAAGGAGTCTTGAGGAAGCCTCAGAAAAAAAGAAAAATGTTTTACAGACAATGCAATTCTGAATGTGAGTGGACATCAAAGGCTATAGAGAAATTAAGAAACTAAAATGTAAATCTTATTTGGTAAGGAAAATGAATTACTTGAAAGTAGTTAAAAGGGATCAGGAGGATAAATAAATTCAGTTTTAGAAACTGCTTTGAGACTTCTGACAGAGACTGGAAAGAAATGCAAATGAAAAAATATGAGAGATCATGGCAAAAAGAAGTAGATTAAATAATAATCTACATACACGTTCTAGACGAAACCTTCTTATTATCTAAAAGAAAGAACAATAAAAAATTGTAACTGTGAGAGTCAAGAGAAAAACACAATGGATACTAATAAATTAAGCAGCTAATCATCAAGATATAAATTAACGACAAAAAAAATTCAGAGCCTGGATATATCGGAGCCTACAGAGCCTGGAGAAAATCCCTTTCTTTTGTTTCAGCTTGAGCCTGTTATTTGAGTTCAACCGAGAGGTTTAGAGATAGAGAATTCATCAGAAGATGATTCAGTCAAAAGCATAATCTGATCTGAAGACAGAAGTGAGACGCGCATTGTAGGTGTACCAAATAAGAAGCAAATAAAGCAAGGATAAAAGGATGCGCCTTGAAGATACATCAGATGCTTGAAAAACATGGGGCTGCCTGTGTAGTTAAGATAGGAATCGAGGAAGGAATCACTTATGACAGATGCTACATTAATTAGAGGAAAAGGACAGCGCAGATCTCTCTGAAACTGAAAGGTGCTGCCTTCCGATTCCGCAGTACTACTGAAGTGGTAGTTTTCAGCAAGAGTCTGAATCGAGGAATCCCGCACAGACTATATGAGGACAAGTGGATACATTTTTGTACGTGTATCTTTCACAAAATAGCATTTTCACAGCCTGGGAGAAAGCTTTGCTCTTAATGTCAAATTACAGCTTAATCCTCTTGAAAGGCAAGGACATGAGTGAGTGCTGTTAGCAAATTGTGTTCACATTCAATTCCTATCATATCTAAGTCACCTTTAAGTAAATAAGATAATTAATGAGGCTGGGAAAACACATAACACAAAGGATGTCATCAATGTAACAAATTGATGATTTGTGCATACTAAAAAGATAATTCACGTCAGCGAATAAGTATAAAGATTTGGGGAACTGTGTCTGCACATTTTTTTTTTAATCAGTCCATTTGTTTTTGCTGGTTTCTGTGCTAACAATTCTTACTCTCTCTATATATCCCCTGTTGCTTCTTGCTCCCAGGTGGTTATTTTATCACTTTAATTCCAGCTATGGGCAGAGAAGAACCTTTTGGAGTCAGTACTAACAACACCACTTTATGGGTGTGTAAGCAGCATGGCACACACGGCTGAGGCGTGCGGCAGGAGCATCTGTCACTACCTCCATCCACAGTTATGATCCAGAAAGCCCAATGCGCAGTAAGAACATCAGCGAGGCTGGAGCCCTTGCACCGCTGCAAACACTGCCGGCAAGTCTCTGGCCACACTAAGGCATGCGGCAGAGTCCATTACCTCGTTTATAGGCTTTCATTCTAACATTACTCTTTTCTAGGGAGCAATCATTTTCCTTATCGCAGTCTGTGATTGCTATGAGAACTTCTTTCTGAAATTGGTTTCTGTGCTGCAAAGTAAGTAAAATAGCAAACCGATCAATTATTTTGAATAACCATGAACTTTTTTTTTTTTTTTAAGAAACTTGGCTGTTTTTTGGACAAAGAATCAGATCTGTAAGGTTTACCAAATTATCCAAATGAATTTGAAGTATAACAAATTCAGTTAGTAGGTGATTTTTCGGTGCAGTTTGAAAACTTGTTCTCAGTATTTTTTCCCTTCTGAGCTGTGAATTATAATGCCATTTGTTTCATCCACTGCACTGCAGTGAGTTACCAGAAGGTTAGTTAAGAAGTCTGTCAGATGCTTTTTCAAAATGGTCACTTTTCCATGAAAAAAAATAGATTTTATTCTGTGAAACAGATGTTATTAATATAGAACCAGAGTTTTAGCAGAGTTTTTAAGTCACTAAAGTTTTAGATCCTAGTTAGAAAAAGGCAAATCCACAAATATCTATAGCCTGCTTTTCCATTCTCCTTCAATAACAGAATTAGACTTTTCAAATTTAAAACAGTGGCTAGAACCCACAGTAACTTAATTGTTCATCCATCCAAGTGAAACAACTATTTCTGAGGTCCTGTGTAGTAATCCTTACTCTTCCAAACATACATTTTCTTCAAGCATGGATTCTGAAAAATTGTTTCTCCAGCAGTTTGAATTATTACTCCAGTCATATGTACATGCACAAAATGTACAGTAACATATATAATTTAGAAATCTGTTTCTGCAAAAGACATCAAGATTAAGAATCTACAATAAAGGTCCAAATCTTATCTGCCTGTCAACAGATTCTGTGTAAAGAATGAACAAAGATGATGGAAAATATTTGAAATATGAACCTTTTGCTCCTTTTCTAATCTAATAAGCAACAGGATTTGAAGTTTGATACTTGGACACTTTTCAACCATATTTTTCATGAATATATTTTTTCAAATATAACTCTATCTGAAAATCTATCCTTTCTGATATCAATATACAGTCAATGGAAAAGGTGATTGAAACACTTGTTTGTATTTTGTAGGCAGCCTGCTAGATATTAGCATGAGAGAGTTTCACACTTGTGAAGCTAAACTCTATTATGAAAGTTATGAGATTTTACTATTTTAATTATATGTCTGTCTTTATAGACACATACGGTCCATTATGTATATATATACACACAAATATATTTGGTTATAGTCCATTTCATGTGTTTCATCAAAATACTACTGCAATATATGCATCATCTTCCAAGTTCCATGTTGGCTGCTGTATGTTTTGTAAAATATTTTGCTTTTTGTGTAATTATGTGTTGATCTGCAGGAGCCAAAATTTGAGCCTATGCGTCATCTTCTGCCTGACTTAGCAGGTCCAAGATCTTCCCATATGCTTGCCAAAAATTGCTGCTATTGCCCTGGTAGTTTTTAAAATTGAAGAGTTTTTTTTTTTTTTGAAGATCAAATGAAATCTCCTAAGGTTAGAGCCTCCTCTTGTTGATCTCTTTCATTACATGCATGTAGTTTAACTGAAAATAAATTTCTGAACAGGTATAGCATGTCTTAGGTAGTGTCCAGCCTGCTTCTTTAGGTATGATGTATGTACTCATCATATTCTCAGTTTGTAAGGTTATTAAACAGAATCCTGACTTCTACTGTAATTGCTTATAATTTCCTGGAAAGGAGAATAACTTCCAGTGAAGTCTGCCTTTGTAATTTCAAGGACAATTTACTCAAAATATGACTGCTATATATATTTTTTTTTCATGTTTAACTTTTGCACTGTGCAGACATTCCTGTTAAAAATGAGATATTATTTTAGTATGATGATGTACTGTAACTCCTCTTCCATAGAGTTGTATTTGTCTTAGGCTGATCTGTTGGTGCTGGCCACAGCACATCTGGTGGCCCTGCTAAGGTTTTCCTTTTCCTTGGCTACATCTTGCAGCACAGCTCTGCTGTGCCGTAGGTACCAAGTTCTGGGATGACTTGGATGGCCTCAAATCCATCATCTTTCTAATAGGGTATATATGGCTGCTTGTGCCCTGTCATCCTAGGAGTGATTAGATAGCCTCATAATATTCCAAAGAACGCAGAAAATAAATAATTCCTTTTTCACTCTGAACATATCCCCCTGTTTGGCATTGTGTCATTCACATCCAGATTGTCTTCTGAGACATCACATCTTAAGCCTGAATTATTATTGTTTACTCTTCTCCCTCACACCAAGAATATTCTGGCCTTGTATGGCAATTAAATATCAT
The DNA here is from genome assembly GCA_013389825.1 of Crypturellus undulatus. NCBI lineage: Eukaryota > Metazoa > Chordata > Aves > Tinamiformes > Tinamidae > Crypturellus > Crypturellus undulatus. The sequence continues at coordinate 821,409 of VWPW01011263.1, read as the reverse complement.
CTCACTATTCAGCAGTGGGTGGCACTGATGTGTGCTAATTGCTGTAAAACCTGACTCTTGCTTCCTGGCTTTCTTCCCGACAGCCTGCATGCTCCCCGTTGTAATAATGACAGTTGAGTGATTGGCAGCCTTCTTTCCTAGGACTTGTACAGTGGGTTGAGATGATTATCACAAATATGCTGCAGATATCTTCCTCTTCCCTGGAAATCTTTACATCCCCAATCTCTGCATGCACTGAGTATCTTTTACTTTCCTTCTATTGAAGTTTCAGCATATGGAAATGAATATTCCTGTTTCTTACAGCTTTATCCGTATTGCACTTATACCATTTTTTTTCTAACTTTTCATGGTTTTTATCACACTGTGGGGACATACTGCCTGTGTTATTTGGCCTACCTTTCTCCTGTGGTCTCGATTATTTCTGTTCAGCCTACTAACTTGTGCTAAATTACTGATTGTCACTGCTTTAATTTTCCTGGACAATGCAACTGCCCTCTATAATTTGGAGGCATGATATCCAGATCAAATATCTATTTTTCAGAAATGTCTCTTTGAGATAGACTCATGCAGCTCACAAATGAGTCTATCTTTAATTTCAGAATTTTAGTAATATCCACAAAGCTGCAGAGCTCCCATCTATATATCAAAAACATTTTCCTGCTTCTCATTTTCAAAGCAAACTCTTGTCCCATTTTTCTATTGATAAAGAAGTATTCTCTGCATACTTTTATTGTCTGTGCCTCTGTTTCAGAAATGATTGCTGGCAGTAGTCTCACAGACATGTCAGAGAGACTTTTTTCTTTTTTTTCTTGAGAATAAGAAGCAGAAGAATGTTTTTCATACAGAGATGGGCAGAGATGGAAACTCTGCAGCTTTGTGAATATTACAAAAAAATCTATAATTTAAGATTACCTCATCTGTGAGCTGGGTAGTCTGTCCTGTTTTTATCTATAATAATAATGTTCTCTTTGGTCTCTATACTTTTCTGGTATATTTTTACTTGAATTGTAGCATTGTTTGCTTGTTAATAAATCTTCTGGCTGCGGGTGTCCATAGACTGATCACTTCCATTGTATTTTGTGTACTTCTCCCTGGAAAAGAATTAAAAATGACATTCATGAAAAAAGTTGTTCATGAAAAAGATGAAAAGTAATGCAACAGATGAAAAAAAAATCTTTTCAGAAAAAGATGCTCATGAAACCATGAATGATATTTATTAAGAATCCCATTTACCCAAAAGCTAGAAATATGTCTAACTTTCTGATATCCCCATAGCTTTATTCTCTGGTGAAGGTTCTGGATTCCTCCCTCTGTAACTGATATTTCTTCCTCCAGTTCTCTCCCCGTTCTTACAGGTAATATTAAAAAAGAGCAGATTTGCCAGCAATGAATATCTCACAGTGATGGAACATGAGAGAATGAGAATGTCTGAGCCATCTAGGATACCTCACTGTTCATTTAGAGGCCTGAGGAAAATTAACAAGGATTCAAAACTTGGCAGAGGACACGTGTGGAAGAGAGGAGGGTCTTTTCCTCCCTTAATAAGCAGTCTTCCCTCCTGCTGCCTACCTGCGCGCTCTGATCCCAGAAGAAGGATCGATTCCACAGTCCTGCCCCTAGGTCCTTACCTCAAGCCTAAGGTCAGATCAACCTATCTTCTCCCAGGGCCATTTCTCTTCCTGTCTGAATGTGTGAACCTTCATTTTGTCTCTAAACCTGTCTTGCCCTTTACTCTTCCTGCTGCCTTTGCAAATGCTAGAATTTAAGACAGAGTAAAGTATTATGCAAAGTTGTTTTCTGTATAAAAAAGTTTTCCATACAGCAAATGACGACTGAAACACCACAGAGGAAATGTCAGGATTCTAGTTTCTCCTGACTTCTCAATTAGACAGTAACCTTCTTTTTTCCCTCTTAAGTTGTAGTGTGAAATCTGAGTGGAAATCTAACTGTAATTGCTGTTGCTGTGTACTAAATGACATGTGAAAGATACAAAAAGGAAGATCATTTGTTGAGCAGATTATGTTAGTGACAATTCAATTGTAACTATATTTTCTTTTATTGGAACTAGTGTATAAATAGAGCTGTGTGGCCCAGTGGCGTATTTCAAATTTTGCTAGGTCAGAATAATAGTACAGACAGTAACTATGCAAGAGAATCACATTTATTTCTTAGTGAGAAAAGGCACAAATGTCTCCTCTCTTGTTACCCCTGCTACTGCTGCTGTTGCTGTGCCAAAGGGATCTGCTTTCTCCTCAGCCAGGAAGCTTGTTTCCACACCAAATTGGCTTGAATTTCTCCTAGGGGCTGTGTACAAGAATGCCAAGAAGCACTCCCACAGGCAAAGCAGCAGCTATGTCTCAATGGTGATAATTATTAGCTGAAAAATCCTCTTCTGAAAACTGAAAGAATGCAAATCAGCACATCCAGATTCCCTGAACAAGTGAATTTTCCTTAAAAATAAAGATATAAACAGCTATAAAAATGCGCAGAAACTGACAAAGCAAAAACCAGCAATGAAACAGAGACACAATAAATTATGAGCAGATTTTGTGTTATACTTACCCTGCTGAAGTATTTAGGAAGCAATTTGTCTTTTTCTCCTCATTCCAGTTTTAGAGCACAGACTATTTTGGATTGGATCAGAGTTTGTTTAGGACACTATTAGTGTCCTATATGTAGATGTGGAGTAATGTCTGGAGGGTAACACGAGTGACACAACGTTAAGACTTGACACTAACCTGGGGCGTTCTTCCTGCCCCAGCAAGGAGGCAGTCAGGGCAGGGCAGCTCCAAAACTGCAGATGCACCATGAAATGAGTGAAACCTCACATATCTCTTTCGTGCCCTCCTCAAAAGCTACTTTACTTTTCTGACTGCAGCTGGGAATAGTTGAAGCTACATGTGACTTACTTTTCTGTATCCTCCATCTGGCTCCTCTTTTTTTTTTTTTTTTTTTTTTTTTTTTTTTTTGCTATTAAAGTATAAAGGAGCCATGTGCATTCACTGGTGGGTCTGCAAACACTGAGACAATGGGAATGAAATGAATCATGGACACAACCAGTGCAGGAACGGGCACAGCCAATGTCTTCCTCCGACGCCAACGGCCGTGACTCAAATCTGTCATTCGCAAAGGTAGCCAGCACTTCTCTAATGCCTTTGCATACGTTTGTCATCAAATAGTTGTCAGAGACACTGCTGAGTTATTGGTAAAGCCAAGACCTTTTGCTATTTTGGTTTGTCTTTCTTGGCTCAGTATTCTGATATGAATGGAAAGGGGGGTGATTTTAAAGTGTTTCTTTCTTTTTTACATGCAGTCCTTTTGGTGGATCATTTGTGACAAAGGACACTGATGATTCCCTTGATGTCTGTTCTTATAGCACATATTTGGAGGTTTTGGGCTTTTACTACAAATCTCAGGCATATTCCAAGCTGGTAGGAAGGTCTTTGGTTCAAGGGATGTGGTAGGGAATCAAAGTTTTGTGAGATCCTAAGGATTCCTTGTATAGTCACCTGCCATTGCAGGGATTTCTTTTGTTAAGTCTGTAGTCCCTTTCTATATCTGTTACTATTGTACCGTATTTTATGGTGATTATCTCCTTTAGAGAGTGAATTCCATTTCCTCTTTTACTTTACTCCACATGTACTGCAGAATGGTTTGTGTGTGCTGTGAATTCACTACTTGCATTAGAAAAAAAAATCATAATAAAATGGATTTCTTTCTGAAACTGCTACCAGGGCACTGAGTTCACCTGGTAGCATTAATTCAGCTATTCCCGAGTTTGTAACATTTGTGACATGAGTTCACAACATTATCTAGGTTCTGTCCTTCTCAGTAGATAAACATATAGTTGACTATTCTTTTCCAAATCCAAATACTGACTGCTCAAAGCACTACCCATTTTGAATTAAACACAGATGATTTCCGTTGACATAAATGCAAACTAGGTTAGGTCACAGATGAAAGTCTGTGTGAGGATTGCAACTAGAATTTCCCTTCCTATTTGCTATATGAATCTTGTTCATTAGGTTGATGACTTTCTTAGAAAATGGTATGTTTTCTGCCATAATAAATTTTATAGAATAAAAAAAAGTTTAAAAAAAAAGAAAAAAAAAAGGAAAAATCCCTATGGGTTAAAGGTGTATTATAAATATTTTTTTCACAGGCAGTTGAACATCTAGGTCATTATTTCATTCCTGAAGCTGTTTCATTGGGATTTAAGCTTTCAAAAATGAATGGCAATGTCATTCACCTCGACAGAATTCACATTAAGCCAGCATCCCAGCTTGTTCTTTAAAGATCAGCTGCATAACTTTTGAAAATTCAAATCCAGTAGCTTTTCAAATTGGTCATGAAGTAACCAATGTAATAAGAATTACCAGATATTTTTGACAACTCTGATCCAGACTTTTGAATATAAATTCGAGTTCCAGCTTTCCAGCAGTCTAACCTATTATATTTTCTGTCTATTTATCCAGTGACATATTTATCAAAAATTCTAGCTAGAGAAACAATGTCCAAAGTTAAGGATAGCTTTCTCTGTCTCCTTGTTATAAGCACATTACATTTTAGACTGTGTAATGTTGATAGAAAAAAATAGTGCTTCAAAATATAATTTTCTACCACTGCTAAATAGAGATTCCTAATAGAAGATGAAGTGTTGTTTTCTGGTATAGATTAGGTGTGTCCTGTATAATGAATAAGATCACTAAAATATTTTGAAATGAATATACTTTAAAGCTCTGGCTTGTTTATCTGCCTTTTTTTTTCTTTTTTTAATATATATACATGCAAGCTGAGGTAAGTAATTTTTTTATGTGCCCATCTGGAACCGAAGCCCTTAGTGATTCAAGAACAAAGCAGATTTGATGCACTATTGATTTTCTACCTTAGCAGTAGAAAAACAATTGCTCTATGAAAATATCTGTTTTTCTGGATCTCTGCCATCCATCTTTTAGCATTTATGTAACATAGATTTCTGTAGAAAAAAAAGAAGCTCACACAAGGTTAAAAGGGGAATATTTATACTCTTATTTCATAGGCAAGTCTTAATTTTGTAAAATAGCTTGTGAAAGGTATTTAATATACTTTTCACTATTAAATGTCCAGACTTCTTTGTCATATGTTTGTGCACTCTGAACTGCCTCTTCTTCTCCAGATCTGTCTTCTGTTCGTCACCCTGCCTACAGGGGTTCTGGGACAGAGTTAGGAGCTATATGTTAAATCTCCTTTCCTATCCCATCTTGAATGCCAAATTTTGTCCTTAGACTTTCCCAAATCAATCTGTAGTTTATGGGAAACGCATCAGGCAGCCTGATTTGGAAAATCTGGAAAATCCTTGCCAGTGCCTCTGGTCTGAAAGCCACCCTGAACGTGCTGAAATTTGGGGGACATGCTCAAAATGCTGGGTGCTCCTGGTCAGCATCTGTGCCCACCAGGAGCTTCTCCCTGCCATAGGATTTATTTTCCTATGATTTGCTGTTTGCAGTTTTTGCCTCATGTTGCACTTGAGAGGTAGAGAGTGCAAATCTTGCCTTGTATTCTTAAAAGGCAGTCACACTGCAATTAAGAAACTCTGAGAAAGCCAAGCCAAGCAAAGTCATCACTTTGGGTGACTTCTCACAGGAGCCAAGTTATAGCATAACCTTCCTGTGATATATTGCGCTATAATGTAGTTTTACAGTATCATTCACAAGTAACTAAAAAATCCCAGTCAAAGCAGTATTTTATGTGTTTATAGGTGCAGACAGCAGAACATTTAAGGCAATAATTCCATCTGTTCATAAATCATTAAAGGTGAGAATGCCTCCAGTTCATGTCAAAGCTCAGAAGGAAGAATATTTTATAAAAAGCGTGTGATGTATAGGCAGAAGTGTGAAGTGTTTACACATTCTGCACAACAGAATACTTGCCTTCAAAAAGACATTCAGGTACTCGCTCCCCACCTCCTCCCATTGCATTGTAATGCAATTGTAATGCAGCGTCTGTCCCGTAGCATTTAGTATGAACAAAAAAATTGCCATCCTCTATGCAAGGTTGGTCAAAATTCAAATTAAACATTTTCCGTTCATGAAATGAGTGCTTTATAGAAATGTTAGTTACCATCATGGGGGGATAGAGTTGTAGGGGAATAAAATTGGAAAGATTGTACGGAAATATAAGTGTAAAATTATCTTAGTTTTTTTTTTTTTTTTTTTTCCAAAATGAGTCTCTACATTGTCTCTTATTCTATCGTACATTAGCATCAGGATCCCTGGCCAACCTCTCCTATGCTACCCCACTGTCTCCAAGAAGAAAGCAAATGCCTCTGCTTTGCATGGAGGAACCGTACTGTTCAAACTCCATTTGAAGTCTCAGCACTTCACGAACACCCATCTCAACACAGATTGTTCTGATTTGTCCATTCATTGATGCCCTCATGTAGATAAGGTATGCCCATACTGTAATTTAAAGATGTAATTTTCACAGAAATAATGTGGACTTTTTTCTGCCACTTTTTCCTTTTATGCTGGGTTATCTCATTGTACTTCTTTTATTAATTATTTATTTTTTTTTTTCTTGGTATTAACTTTTCCTCTGGTTCCTACTGACATTTTACCATGTCCTCTCTCTGGCTAGGCAATACATACCAGTCAATTCACCAGTCTCTTTTCTTGTCAAGATTTCAACAATCAAGTCTAGAATGATTCTTCACAAGCATTTAATTAAAAGAGGGCCAATCGAAAATCAAATAGAAAGCTAATACATACTTGCCTATAAAAAAACTGTATTTATGAAATTTTATTTCTTCCTTTCTTTGACTGTGGATTTAGATCAAAGCCCACAGAAGCCATTTACAATCTACTTGCATATACTTGGGATTCAGCCTACATGAATCTTGTGTGTAAAAGATATATTTTGTGCATATGCCCTGGGGAAATAGGCAAACAAGTTATTCTGGGGGAAGGAATTTTATATTGTGTATTGTTTGAAATGAACTTGCATCAAAGAACAGCGTCCCAAGGAAGGGATTTACCACCTGTTGCTGCCATCTTATGGGACAGATGACTGTAAGGAAGAGGTGGGAAACAGTGAAACAAGTGTAGAATAGAGCCAATGCACAGAGTGTTATAGATGAACCAAATCATTGTTTCTTTCCAATCCATTTTATGATTTATATTTACCATGCAACCTGGAATGCTGACAGTAGATTCTGGACTTGAAACAAGGCCGCATGAATTAGACAATAGCAGCTGCTAAGTTTTTCTTTGATTCTCTTTTCACATATTTTTACATTTTCCCTCCTGGTTAATTCTGTTTTGCTGAGCAGCAGAGTGGTGCTCCAAGAGCTCTATGTTAAGATTCTGCTACAAGCTCTAAGAAAAATGCAACAAAGAAAATGAAGATATTAAAATATATTATGAACTGTGGTAATGGATATAGAGTATTTTAACGTTTCTTATTTCTGCTTGCACCTCAGTTTTACCTAGTATCATGTATCAGCTAGTGCCATCTTTTAAACGCTGATGGGTAGACCTTGTTCCTTAATAGCTTTTCATGTTTACTTTATTGAAAGATTGATTCTCACATTCTGTCCACCAAGGTAGAATTTTACAACTCTGATGATAGGTTATTTCCACTGTCAAGAAAAATCACTGCTTTGGAAAGCATAGAAACAATCAAAATAATAAAAATGTGTTGAAAAGTATTTCTATGGAATGGGCAGGAAACAGACTGACAGTGATTGAAAAGAAAAAATATTACTGTTAATATTTTTCCAGACATTTTAATAAAAAATCTAAATAATGTTTTGCTGCTTTTAGCTTACTAAGCTTCAATCAGATTCTGAGAGTAAATATTTCTCATTTCTCTCCCAGAACAGATGAATAAGTTCATGTCAAGAAGAGCAAAAACTATGAATAAACCTTATGAACTGTCTGTCAAATCTGTAGTTAACAGTTTAGGTGTTATCAGAGGTTTTACTGATAGGCTTCTTAATATGAAAGGACTTGACATCTTTTCTCACTGCATTTCTGAGACATGTCAGTTTTGTAGATTTCTTCTAAGTTTCAGTAATATTTTAGCAAGAATGGAGTGATTTATGTCTTTATAAATGCGTTATAGCAAAATAAGTGAAAATGCAGTAAGCTAGCAGATAAGATGTCTTTGAGATATGGGCAGTCAGAAAGTTACCTAAGAGGAGAAATACAGTAAATCAGTATTTGATGTATAGTAATTTATCAAATCAATGCTATTTATTAGTGTAAAGGAGAGATTTATATGTTTTCCATAAGGAAATCAGGAGTCAGCCTCAATGAGCATAAACAATAAAGAACTATGAATCTCTTCATAAGGTGTAAACAAACATAAACCTTAACATTCCTGCACGCACCTCCTGTTCTCCTTCTCCCCTTTACTTTAACTCCTATTTCTGCAGTCCAAATAAATTTGTTGTTGCAGAGACAAATCTCTATGTTTGCATTTTTCAAGTGCCCATTGATCGTTGTCTTATACTGATCTCTGGATTTTCACATTATTAATTGTAAGACAGTGGTATGCCAGACGATGTCTGACGGATCACCTAAACTATGAGGAATAAATTTTCTGTTTCTGCTGACATTTTTTGGTATGCTGCAGTGCCAGTGTTCTTTTTTTCTCTTTTGATGAATTTTGCTATTTGCAAATGTCTCATAAGAAAGAACTGCACTACTTCAAAGCAATAGGGACAGGCAGAATATTATCGTAGCTCCACCAGTTTCTTTAGCTATTAATTAATGATGGAACATTATGATTACATTTCTTTTGTTACTTAAATTTAAAGCTAAGAAATCTTTAGTATATATGTAAAATAGAGAGAAATAGAAATAGAGAGTAACATGTTTGCAACTTGATTTTATTGTCTCATTTTTTTTTCTTAAATCCAGTAATTCCAACCAGTTGTAGTGGCCATAACTGGCAAAGTAAGGTCAGCAGGGCCTGTGGGGAGTCACAGGAGCTGTATCCCTGTGTGGGTACAGCTGGATCAGGCCCCAATAGGAACAGCCTGTCACCCACCAGTGCCCAAAACTTAGAGGAGTCTCCACATCCCATCAAACTTCAGAGACAGCCCCAATCCTGGGATGTGGTGGGGACACCCAGAAGGACACACAGCTGAAGACACACTCCCGGGAGCAGGAGACCCGTGCCAGGGCAGAGAGGAACCACAGTCTTTGGGAACCCATGCTGGCATGGGCCCATGTCCTACAGGGAGCCAAGGCAAGGCAGAGCAAAATGAATAAGGCAGGAATGATCAGCAGAGAGAAACCATTACACACCAGTCCCAACCTCCTGTGCCACCCGTCCCCCCACCGAAGGGACTCAGAGGGGTTGAGTGCAACACACAGTGAAAACAAGGTGAGCTAAACCTGGAGAAGGGCAATGAAAGGTGTTTCCACAGGTGTTAAATTGTTGTGTTTTTTCTCAATACCCAAGTGAGTAATCAAAAGTTTGTGTTATTTGGTAATAAATTAAATTATGTAAAAATTCCAAGGTGAGACTGTTTTGCCTATGCTCACAGGTAAAGATGATTCTTCTTCTCAATGTTTTAAGATATTTTGTGCTGACAGATGTTTTGATTTAAATTAACCTTACTTTGCTCCTCTCCCAATTATTTGATGGTTTATTTTGCTGACCATATGGCTATGACTAAAACCATAGTCTATTGTATTCAAACTAAAGAACAAGGCACTGAGGACGAATGATAAGAGAATAATTTGCTTTCCTTCTCTCCCATTCCCTGAAGGAATATTTTGCATAATGAAAACAACATTCTAAATTAAAATTGTTCCTTTTCAAATATCCAGGTTCCCTTCCTATTCTGGGAGATTTTTTCAACGTAGTTAGTGCTCTATTTAATGTAGTAAATATCCTACTTCTGGTAGAAAAAAAAAATCCTACAGTCAGGAGAGGAAAAAGCCATGCTGAGCACCCAGTTTCACTGGTGAACCTTCTGATCAAACATTCTGTGCAACGTGTGTAAAGAAGGATTGAATTTTCAGCACTTAATTGCTTTAGCCAGCTGCCATCTGTTCTTTGGATTCTGACCTTTCTTTCCAACTTGAGGCTACATGGAGTGTCTGCAGGCAAGCCAATTAGATCATGGATGTTTCCTGCTGACATTACAATGGACTTAATGTCCACCTGGAGAACCCTGGTTGAAAAATGTAATAGTGGCAACACGGTCGCCTTGTGCAAATTTCATCCAGCAAGCAAACAATAGTTTATTACACTCAGCGCTGTTGGTTGGAAAGGTGGCACAACTGGCAGTGGTAGTATCATATTTTGATTTGTTTCTTTGGGCCATGACATTAATCATAAGCTTTCAAAAGCTTTTCAGGTTACAGTTTCTCACAAAGACAATGCAGTTTAACTCTAAAAAACAGCCCCATAAAACTCACCTTTTTCTGGTGGTCTAAGAGGAATGGTTACAGACTGAAATAGTGTGGAACCTTAAACCATCTAACCTACCATAAAATTCCTGAACAGCCAAGGCTAAACTTTTTAGAAAGACTGTCATTTCCAGTTTCATACTGCTGATCTTATACTTATGAATAAGATTTTTTTTTTCTATAGAGGTCTTTTATTAACAACATGAATAAATACAAAATATCACCATATATCTATTAATAATTGTATGAACAGATGTTTGTTCATCAGCAAACTAAAATGACATAAAACTATTTATAATAGTGAGTAGTACCAAATAAATATTCAGATTTATCTCAGTGTGCAATCTGGACCCTCAAAATATATAATTTGTTATCACTAAAGGGCATATGCCTACAAGGTTTACTACTTAAAAGTACTATTTCTCTACAAAGAAGCTTCTGGAAAAATACCTAGCTTCAGTTCCATTAAGAATCTGAAAAAATGGGAAGAAAGTTTATCTTCTCTTGAAGACTATTTCAAAGTTGACTGTAAGTACAAAGACAAGCTGAAGGGCGTGCTGTGGAGCCCATCAAAGTCAATGAGAGTCAGCCTTTGTATTGATTTTAATAGGCTTTGAATTAGGTCTTAAGTGCAAGATTTTGATAACCCATTAAACCTGACACATTTTAAAACTGAACTTCTCATATTGATCTCCTAACTCAAAGATAGAAAATAAATGTTACATGAAGAAGCACAGATTCTTACCAGTATATATAGGAATACATCACTTCAGGATTTCCTGTGCTTACAGTGCGCAGCCAGACTGCAGGAATACGTACAGCAACATGTTGCAGGGTTACTGAGGTCAGGGAGATTAATGCTCTTTTAGAATCTCAGGTTCTAATAAATGTTCTTAATAGCAATCTTTTATTCTTCCCTTGACTTCTCCAGTGCTGGAAACTGCAATGAAAACAACTACAGTTGCACCGAAATAAATTCACTCTATTTCAGTGCCAAACAGTGCTGAAACTCCTAATGAGCCACTTTGTTTGGTCTGTTTATATGACAGCATCAAACAGGAAATTAATGCATCAGGGAAAAAAGTCAGGAGGTTATGTCATCTTTGCTGAGTCTATCCCCAGATTTGCACTAAATGGAACCATTTTAGGATTCTGAGTGTGGAACTGACCATTTAATTCAGCTTAAAATGCTGATTTTTTTTGAAAGAAGCCAAGGTGTTTCAGCCTTTCCACAATAACATCCAAATGAAGGAAACATGAAGTCTACTTATATAAACATGTTGTCATCTGCACCCATCATTGTTTTTAACATGCTTAGATACATTGTAGCACAAAACATCTTTCTGATTACAAAAGCTGTAATTACATTACATTCAAAGCTGTACTCAAATATTAATTATACTTTTAATGTAGTCTGTGGTGCATACATGGAAATGTTAAAATTTGCATTTGAAACAACTAGATTGAAAAAATGGTTTTATTTCCACTAAAAAACACAAATCATATTAACAGCAAATGTGCTGATCCTTCATTTGCTAGTGCATATCATTTATCTCTATCACCCTTTCCTTATCGCCATACAGCTAGATCTGTGGCAAGACATTCTGAAGACCAGGCACAATATTCTTTTAATGCTTTCCCCCAAGCCTTTCCACACACATTTTTCAATTAAATTGGACCTAAGAAAGAGTTGTATCAGTATTGTATCAGTATGATATATCATTTCTGCCATCAAGATCATATTAAAAAAGTCTTATCCTTCATGCCTTGTGACTCTTTTGACTTCCTGTGACAATTAATATTTAACTGTATTTTTTTATTCTATCAATATATTTCTCACATATACTGGTTAGCAATCTTGTTCAAACTTTCTACTGCCAAAATACAGAAGACTATTCAAGGAAACAAAAGTACTAATTTCGATCACGTTTTGTGATCTACATAGTTACGGATTGAGTGATCTGCCAGTGTGTTTTTTCTTATCTGGCTGGCATTTTAAGATCTCTTGAAAGAGGAATCTTTCTAACGGCTTGGTTGCTAAGAGTTACCTAGGTTGTCTACTTAAGCTTTTGTTTTTGTAGCTGTTATCTGCTATTTCTTGGCCCTCCCCATTTTCTCTACCTTGGAGGCCAAGGCTGGTTCTTACTTTCCCGCTCTCTCACTTTCTCTAGCAAGAGTATGTTTCCACCTCCTTCAAGGCTATCCCCAGCACTGCTGCAGAGCTGCTCACATGGAGAGACTTTTTTCAAAAAAAAAATGGATCCCCCACCTTTGCTCCTGTCCAGTTCCTTCATCTTACACATCCTGTACTGCTCTCGAGCCACTGCAAGCCATGTACCTACTCCAGGAACCCCTTCTTGGCCCGCTGCCCAGCTGCCCCTCGCTCTAACTCCACTCACAACTGTCCATCTCTGCCTTCCCAGACACGTAGTGACTAACCTGATGGCTACGCTCTGCCCAACGGTATCCCCTGTGTTATGCTCTCGCTCTGTGGTTTGTTATGTTCTCCTTCTGTGGTTTCTGCTTCGTCTTGGTGGGCTTGAGTAGGAAATTGCCTGCACCCAGCCTTGTGCCCCATTCTGGCACCATAGATCCAAGGTGACTGTGGGGTGGCCAGACTGTTGCAAATTATTACAATATCCACAGGCCTGGATGAATCCCATAAGCAAATAAAATGTGAACTTAAGACAGATGAATTCAGGCACAGGTATTTTCCTTAGTTTTTAAAAAATGATATTATTATTATAAATTACCTACAAAGTTAAGTTAAAAAGAACACAATTTATAGTCATCCATCTTAAGAGAAATTAATGTAAAAGACTAATCAAAACCACAACTCTATCTGCTCAGTAGGTCACCCTATAGCAGAACAGAGGAAAATACCTGCCCTGAACTGGTAACCTCCCTGATGCTCAGTCAACATGCCATAACATGAACTCTCCTCTCACCCATGCATTTAGTTTTCAGGCTGCTAAGGGACTGATATTACTTCAGTGATCAGGAATGCCCAGGTCCCTTGTGTTCAGAAGTCCCTTTTTTTTTTCCAGACTGAGACAGATCTTTTTATTCTGTTCATGTGCATTTTTTCTAAGGAATTGGTTAAGTTTAATTAGCATATTACAAAGAACTATTTGGCCTCCATGGTTTTGGGCCAGATTCATGACATATTTATAAATTCTTAATTATTGGCTCCTTGAATTCACATGTTACAAGGTGAATTACTTTAACTGTAAATAGTTAGGGATCCAGGGAAGATGATGCACTTGTTATTTCTATTGTTTGCAATGGGAAAAAAATGAAGGGGCCAGCAAGCATAAAGAGCATATAATTTTTAGGAGAAGACACATAACTCATTTGGAAGCAACTTATGCTACAGAATATGAGAACGTACTTGCTCTCCATCCAGATTATGAAATTATGGAGAACTGCTTTCTAGATATATGAAGTATTATTTCATTAGTTTCATTAGTCCTAGTAATAATGACAGTAGAAAACATGAAGGAAAAAATATTGCATCATCATTAAAAAAAGAATTAAAAAACCCACCAAAATCTAATCAAGTCTGTATTTTAAAGCAAATATGCAGCTCATGTCAGAATACTGTGATCTAATGAGATACGTCAGTAATAACCGTAATAGCTAACAATATAAAAGAGAGTGATATAAAAGCAAGAGGTCACTTTCCTGAGAAATAAAGAAAGAAAGAAAGAAAGAAAGAAAGAAAGAAAGAAAGAAAGAAAGAAAGAAAGAAAGAAAGAAAGAAAGAAAGAAAGAAAGAAAGAAAGAAAGAAAGAAAGAAAGAAAGAAAGAAAGAAAGAAAGAAAGAAAGAAAGGAAGAAAGAAAGGAAGGAAGAAAGGAAGGAAAAGAGTTCATGTTATTGCATTAAGAATTTTACTCTCAGTGTGAACTAAAGGAATTATTGATTATATGTAAAACTTAACTGTAGTAAAATTCCAGAGGTCTCCCTCAGTCTATGCTCTAAAATGAGAAGCCAACATCGTCCTATCTATCCCATCCCTGTATTTCATCCATCATTTTTATAGCCATCAAGAAAGGAACCTGTATGTTACTCATAGTTATTCCATATTGGGTTATAGATTTAATGTTTTCATATTTTATGTAGAGTACATTTTCTCTCAAGATTCAAGAGGAAACTTAGCACTCTGTAAGAACAAAGTCCTAAATAATCATCTGTATTCTACTTAAGTAGAGCATGAAGCAGAAAGTTGATTCACATTTGCTAGTTGATTTTGTTACAATGGAAAGAAAATGGTATTAAAAATAGGAGGAATATTTTATTTCAAACTTCTTAGTTTAACAAGAAGATTAAATAAGAATGGCAAAGCCAATTTTGTAATTTTTAATGTCTCTCTGAACCTTTCAAAATTTTGAGGACATTGATCATACTTTCATTTCTTGGAATTAAAGATGATTTTTGTCCTTGATGAAAGCAGTTAATGTTGCCAATTATTTCTTTTCAGGCATGCCTGAAGCATTTTAATGGCACAGATTCATCCTGGTGACATTTTAAAGTAGTGGATTAATGCATTCATAGTATAAAACGATTCTTTATATATATTAAAGAAGCAGGGACGTTGTTAATTTTGCCAAATAGTTAAGACACTTACTTTCACCCAAGGCACTAAGGCTAACAATTTAAGAGAAGAGATTAAGCAGAAGAGAAATTTTATTCTCTTAAAACCTACAAATTATCCATACATCCATAAATTACATAAGACCTTTGTTGAAATAATAGAGGTCTAAGATTTTTGTATATGAATACAAAGACCATACTAAATTAAGGAAATTGAGGAACTGAGAATATTTCACATAATACTTCGAGTTTTGAGTTATTTCAACTCAAAACAAATTGGAATCATTTGAAAATATAAGAATTAAACTTTTCAGCAATGTTATTTACACCAATATTCTCCTATCACAAATTTGTACGTGGGTAAATTAAAATTTTCTGGGAAGGAGGTTCTGAAAAATAGCTCCTCATAAAATGTAAAACATATTTGTACAGATTAAGGATTAGAGTTTACCATTTATGTTCCAGAAGAATCATTTCTGGAGATGCCCAACCAAAGCAGTAATATCATTCTAGCATGTATCAGGTCAGGACAGTAAAATGTTTATGTTAATGCTATGCTTTTCATTCCTAGACACATTTCAATACAGCCAACTGAAAGTTGTTTTTACAGCGAGAGAAGGTACTAGAATTTCTACAATGCTGAGAAAAAAAAAAGGAAAAAAAGTTCACCACATTTTTTTTTGTTCAACAGTTAACTCAAGTAGTTTGAGTCTTTTAAACATACTATGGACTGTTTTCCAACATGGCACTTTTCTGGGTAATAAAAACATGGTTTAGCGATCTGTATTGCTTAAAAAAGAAGAACATGTAATGAAACAAAGAGAACATGTAGAGATATTCATATGGAGCCCATATTTAACATAAATGTAAGTCCAGCTTGAAACTTCAGCCTAAAATATTTTCAAAAGCTAAAGTAATTAATAGAACAGCAAACTATCTTCTATGATATTTGTCTTTTAAATTTGCCAAATCAAGTAACTCTGAACCAAGTGTTATCTGGAATTAGACATTCCAAAATCCAGTCCTAATTTTGCAGTTCCTATCTATGATTGTTCAGTGTATAAGTGCAAGGTGTAACTATCATCTAACTCACAGTAATTCATTGAAACAACTTAGCTTCTTCTTGAGTTACAAGGAAGATGACCTTGTCTGCATGAATTCCTTTGGGTAAAATTCCATCGGTTTACGACCAGTATTTTCTACTAAAGACTAGCAATAACTCAAAATCAATTTTTAAGGAGAGAAAAAGAAAATAACAACAAAAGCAACATTTTTTTTTTAATCTTTTAGCTTCAACTGATTTAGCTTCCCAGAAAAATTCCCATCTGACTAAAGACCTTTAAAAAAAGAGACATTTGGGGTACAGTGGGGCGGTTTTATTTATCTATTTATTTTGAGCTGTTTCTTTGGGAAAGATTTTGTGTCCTGCAGGTATAAGCGATTTAACAGGAATGTGATGAAGAATCATTAACAGTGGAAACTGCAGGAGACTCAATGGATCTTTAAACGCTGAGTCTTCCCTGCTATCCTGTGCTGTTAACAAGCACACCAGGTGTTCACTTAAGAAGGTTTGACTGATTTCCTATGTTAGGAAACAGGCAAAGAGGAACTTTGCTGTGCAAGGCAGTGATTTTTTTCCACTTCAATTTTCTAGTGAATACACCTACATGTTGATAACAATCTAGTTAAAATTGGCCTCCATTCAGATATGAATAAATAGGATAATTTTGAATGTTTACAGCATTACATAGACAAGTCATAATGCCTGTCAGCCATTACTAAATTAATGAGGATTTAGTATTTTCTGTCATGCACTCATTCTTCTATCTTACATGTATGACTCAAGCATACAAATATGCCCTGAACAGTACACTTGCTCTGATTCCCAAAATTTATTCCAATTTTAAGTATATCATTAAAAATAAAATAAAATGAAATAAAATAAAATAAAATAAAATAAAATAAAATAAAATAAAATAAAATAAAATAAAATAAAATAAAATAAGGG